>OX467712.1:60282475-60882475 GCA_950111635.1 Agelastica alni | reverse complement strand
CTGTTCAGGTGCTATTTGGTAATCAATGAAGTGAACCAACCGAGATCGAAGAACATAAAGCATTATTTTGCTCGCATGTGAGATCAGGGAAACCAGGCGATAATTGTTACAGTCCATCGTTGATCCCTTCTTATGAATGGGTATTATAGTGGATATAGACCATTCGTCTGACCAGACTCCGTTGTTCCAAATTTGCTGGCATAACAGATTTAATGTTCTTCTCCTCAAGGGCCTTCCAGACCTCCGCAGGGATCGAATCTATTCCGGTGGACTTGTCTTTCTTAAGTGCTTGATTGCTGCGACTACTTCTGGGCTTATTTTCTCAAGAGATTCGTAATTATCATCATAGAGTGATGTACAATAGTCTTTCCAGACGTCGAGCACATCGTTTATATTAGTTATTAGGGTGCTGTTCTTATCTTTAATGGACCAAGCCCTAGGTTTAAAGTTACGAGTGATTATTTTAATTTTTCTAAACAGGTCTTTGGTTCGATTATTATTATGATGTGTTTCAATGTCTTTACATAGATCCTGGTAATACGAATTCTTGTCTTCCCTGCAACGTCTCTGTATATTCCTCGATAGGACTCTATGTTGTTCCCTTCTCTCAGCGTCGTCTAGACCTTTTTCTTTAAGTTTCCTCCTTCTCTCACATAGAGCTAGAGTGTCATCTCTTATCCAGGGCTGCCTTCTAACGACACCGGATCCTCGATTTTCTTTAGTCATTGTTGTCTCTAATATCGCTATTTTCACGTTTTCCCATAGCTGATTTGCGGTACATGTATCTGAGTTAAACTTAATTTTTTATATTTTTTGGGTGACTAACGAGTTAAATTTATTTATTTCAGTTGGTATGGTGATTCTAGGTGTTTTTTTTTTATAACATATTTTTAGTTTTATTTTGAAAGTGGACATAAGTAATTGATGATCGCTACCAATGTCCGCTGAGGGCAGCGTCCAGCAGTGGATGTTATAAGTGCTGGCTGATAATAATGATGCAAAAATTGAATATTACCACTTTGTAAAGTAGTAGAACAAAGATCTGACTTTATTACTCTCCTTAAGATACTATCTGATAGTCCTTCATTACTCCAATTGATTTATTTTAAAGCTACAAACAGACTCACTCCTAACTCTGAATTATTCCAAGTTCCCTCCCATCGCAACAAATTATGGTTATCAAATTACTTTGTCACGTGTTGTTAGATTAGGTAATAATTATTGCTATAGAAGTTTAGAATTTACTGGACAAACATCAAATTCATTTAACACCAATAAGTAGTATAAGTTTCCGTCTATTACTGTAGTACTACCTATGGACCGGTTTCGGGGTGTTGCCCCTCATCAGCATAGGGTAGGTTTCGACAAACTCATGTTTGCCCTTCGAAGAGACAAATAAACAATTCCAAAACTTATCAAGTATACATAAATGACTACACGAAGAGCGCTAGTCACGACATCTATACCTTTTAACAAGTATTTTTCGCTGTAAAGAATTTCGTTATAGTTATCTATAATAGTTTTTTAGTTTTCTATAATTTTTATATTTTATAACTTTCATTCAGAAGCTATATACTGGGTGGTGCTTGTTAAAAGGTATAGTTGTCGTGACTAGCTCTCTTCGTGTAGTCCTTCATGTATAATTTGTAAGAGTTGGAGTTGTTGTATGTCTCTTCGAAGGACAAACACGAGTTTCTCAAGACCTAACCTATGCTGATGAGGGGCAATACCCCAAAACCAGTCCATAGGTGGTCACTTCAAATGAATAAATTTAATAATTCTTTCTTTTACTTAACAAGCATCTGTATATCACCCGAAATGGGATTATGCATGATTATGTATCAGATGTAATTCAATGCTTGTCGTAGGCGTATAGCCAGAAGTGTAGATGTTTTCTGTTATATAATCGACCCACATATACCCATAGTATGGGTTAACATGCAGCGAAATTAGCTGGCTCTACAAAAATTGGTTTTATACATTTTTATTTGTATTTTTCGCTATCAAGAATTTTGTTATAGGTATCTATAATAGTATTATAGTTTTCTATAATTTTTATATTTTAATACTTTCATAAAAAAAATAATAAACATTTTGAACAGTTAATAAGGTAGTATGTAAAAGTAAAATAATCAACGAATAAAAAATTACACACGTGTAGAATAGATTTATTCCTATTATTAAAGGATTGGAACGGTGCCACCTAATCTTCTAACCATTCCCATTAAAAGGAGAGTCACTGCAGTGCATCTCAGTATAGGCACATTTTAAGTACTTCTGTAAGTTTGGAACGCTATTTTTCGAAAACAGCTAATCGACATCGAAAAAAAATAAGTCATTGGAGAGAGAATTAAACGCCCGTCACAATAACGTGTCACTTGATCCTCCCTTCCCATATAAGATTGTAAGGTTAACATCAACCTCCCCAAGAGGGCTAAAAATATTCATTAAAAGTGTCCTTGTTAAAAATAAAATTGATCTGTTTTTTCGATTTCTCATAGTATTTACTGGAAGGAAGTTAATTAAAGGTTGAAAGTTTTTAAAATAACACCCTGTATGTGGGAGGTATTATTCTTTACTACACATTTTTAACTAATTGAACATTATATACTGTTTAGCTGGCAATGTATGACTAACAAATTTTACTGTAAATATAGTTTTAATTTTAACTATTTCATCTAACGGTCACTATATCTTTTTTCTATAGCATTAAAATAATTTTAATAAATATATAATTTTATTTTGATTTATTACAGTTAATGATACAGCCCGTTGTTTTAATTGGATAATAAATGTAAAAAATACTATAAAATAACAGTAAACTATTGAAGAGATAATAAACTTGAGTTGTTAAATATTGCAGTTGAACACTTATTTGATAACTAAACTATATTTAATTATACTAAACGAGAGATACATCGACTTTTGTATCTCCTGTATAAAATGTTACATTATGTGCTGATTAACATCTAATTTATATCCAACGTAACTAACCAACAACTTTGTAACCACTGGATAATAACTGCTTAATGACTACATAATGACTACTTTTTAATACTGTCGAGAGGGTGTATATATTAAGTTGATGTAGGTCGCTTCGTGAGTTCAGCGACGGTATCGGATTAGTCATCGAGGCATCCACTTATCGGGCGCACTGTGTTGAGAGGTACTTTAGTAAATTCCCTTAAGATTTAAACCCGAATTTTTTTGTTTATTATTATACTTTTGTTGAAAGGTTTTATATTTATTTTTTGCTTTATTGTGAACAGAAATCGTCGATGTAGCTTTTGATGAGTTTTTTGGTTAGAAATAGGCACATAATTAATTATGTTAAAAGGGAATGCAACAAACAAAAAATATCGGCACAAATTTTGTGCGTGATTTTATAAAAATGAACAAAATTGAGATAAGAGGTACGAAAAAGTACTTCTGTAAAAAGGGGTTATCACCGCACCAGGTGCAGGAGCCCCCAATACTGTGATGACCAAAGAAAATGTGAATTCAGTCCATGATATGGTATTAAATGACAAAAGAATTACAGCCAGGGCTATAGCAGAGACACGAAGGATTTTTGTTAAGAGCGTTACATCAGGAATTGGGTCTCAAAAAACTCTCTACACGTTGGGTTCCACGAATGCTGACGGCAGACCAGAAGCGTGTTCGCCAGGTTGCAACGGAGACAAATTTGAAGATCATTATCAGGAACCCTAATGAATTTAAGCGAAAATTTCTTACGGTCGACGATATATGGGTCCATTACTTTGATCCAAAATCCAAAAAACAAAGCATGGAATGGCGGCATAGGGGTTTTCACTCCCCATCGAAAATTTCGTGTTGTCCTATCAGCTGGCAAGATTATGGCTACAGTTTTTTTGGGATTTTGCAGGTGTTACTTTTGTGCATTATTTACCGTGGGCGCACCATAACAGGTGAATATTATGTGAGTTTATTACCAAAAGTAAGCGAAGCGATTAGAGAAAAGAAAAATGAGGAAAATTGAGTCGAGGTGTGCTCTTCCACCAGGACAACGCTCCGGCCCACAATAGTTTTGTTGCAATGGCTGCCATTCATAATGCGAGATTTGACTATTTGAACCACCCCCTCATTCTTCAGATTTGGCCTCCAGCGATTACCACCTATTTCTTAAATTAAAAGAACATCTTCGTAAAATCCGCTTTGCTGATGATTACGAAGTGATGTGAGTGAAGACCCAAAGTTCTGAATTTTTTTAAAAGGATTTTAAATACTTTAATATTGATATACCAATTGTATAAACGTTGCAGGTAACTATGTTGAAAAATAAATTAGTTTCATTCTTTTCATGTGCTTGCTTCTATATTAGGGACAATAATTCGTGAATTATCCTACTTTTTTATTACTTTAAATATATGTCTCCTTAACATTTTACTGTTAAAAAAACTAGTCCAAAAGACTTACCATTAGTTTAACGGATTAGGAAATTATTTTCCTACTTTATCGCCAGACTGCGTAGTTCACCATAATAACACAAAAACATATTTTTCTATAATAAATGCACAGTAATAGTACCACAAAATTTAAATATTCGTAATATTTAGATCATTTTACGTAAGTTTGCTTCCATACTCAATAAAACAGTTATAACTTTTGTTGCGTTTTATTGCTTTAACAAACTTAGTAATATTTGAAAGGGAATTCAATGCCGAATCAAATAGTATATTATTGTTTTGTTCCGGTGATTTTAACGATCGCTAGATAGTGTTAATAGAACAAAAGTTTTGTTTTTTACTTTTTTTGGGACTTTTTAAATGCGATGCTATATTTTTTAATCATTTACTTGGAAGAGCATATATATTGTAATGAAATTCGGCAATGTCATGAAGAAGTATCGCCGATATCAAAATATCCTCCTGTATTGGACATTCCAGTTAGTTCTAGATTGTTCGTGAATGATCATGAACAGAGAAAGATGGAATATCCTGAATGCTATCTGATGGAGAGAGTTGACAGGAGAATGACAGTTCCAGAAAGTTCTCGAACAACCCAAATACGATATATACAGGGCCAGCTAATGGCAGAAGTCAGTCGAATACGAAGTTGCGTTACGTTCATAACCTCCAAAAAAAATAAATAGTTGTTATAAGTTAGTCTGTCATAAATGTTAGTGTTCGTTGAAATAAATCAGTTATCAGTTTAAACCCAATCGTCGTTCACTTCTATCCACAAAAATCGTAACAATTGGTGTCAGAAGTGGGATTTGTGAATTTTGTTGGACTTTTGTGGACGAACATCGGAAAATGAAGAGGCTTAGTGAATTGAAAGTAGCAGATTTGAAACGTGAGTTGGAGGAAAGGGATCTCGAGACTACAGGAACGAAAGCGGTACTCCAGCTTCGTTTCAAAGAATACCTGCTCGAGGTCGGCGAGGATCCAGAGACTTTCATCTTCGAGGAACAAGATCGCTGCTCATATTTCTGCTCAGCAAGAGGCTTCGTCGCAGATTGCCACTCAGATAGCGGCTCAGCGTGAAGAGATAGCAGCTCAGCGTGAAGAGATAGCGGCTCAGCGTGAAGAGATAACGGCTTAGCTGGACAAGATCATTGCCCAAATTTCCACTCAAATAACTGCTCAACGTGAGGAAATGTCGGCGCAGATGGCGGCTCAGCAGGAAAACATCGTGGCCCTGATTACTACTCAACGCGAGGAAATTTCGGCGCAGATTTTCGAACAGCAAGATCAGATTGTAGCCCAGAAAGAAGAAATAAAAGAAATAAGGAATAATCTTCAGGGCCAGATAGAAGAATTAAACTTGAAACTGGAACACCAGACACTGGGTTAGCCTGAGGAACATGAACAACTCGTGATGAAATTGGAACCCGACACAATAACTACCGTAAATCGAGTGAAGCCGCCTACGTTTGACGGAAAGACATCGTGGCCGAATTACCTGAAACAGTTCGAAGCAGCTGCCAAAGCAAATGGGTGGACATCAAAGGACAAGGCGGTAGCTCTAACAGTTGCTCTACGAGGTGATGCATTGAACATCCTGCAAGCAATTACGGAGAGTAAGGCCGAGAGCTATCATCATCTCATCAAACGACTCGGCATGCGATATAGTCAGGAGCATTTGCAGCAGGTATTCCAGTCACAGATGAAGAACCGTTGACAGAAAGCCAACGAAAGCCTGCAAGAATTCAAAGCGGTCGTAGCCAGGTTGGCTCATTGTGCATACCCATCAGCATCATGGAATGTCTAGCTATACAAACATTCGTGGACGGGTTAAAAGATGTAGAAATGCAGCAAACGATGCGTCTGACTCGACCCAAGAAACTCACGGATGCACTGGCAGCTGCGTTGGAATTTGAGGCCGCAACAGAAGCCTCACGTGGAACTGCAAGAGTTCGTGCCGTGGATGACGAAGATAACAGAACCCCGAACCATAGGCATGATTCTCATGAGGGCTTAATTGATGTCATACAGAGCGAAATAAAGAGTTTCTTTAATAACACAAAGAAATCAGTCCGGTGCTGGGATTGTGGGGAGCTGGGACACCTCCAGGGGGCTTGTAAGCGAGCCAAGAGGGTTGCTGAGGAAGGATCATCTTCCACACAGCCGCAGGAAAACTAAAACGGGTCGACCTGAAGGGGGCAGCTTCGACCCTCCATAATAAGGACCCCCTCATCATCGTGGCGTCTGTACAGCGTGACAATGGCAGCATCTATGTAGACGGCCTGATCGACGGAAAGAAGTGCGCACTGTTGGTGGATACTGGTGCAACGAGGACCATCCTACGTCATGGTCTCCTGAAATCTCCAAAGAAGCGACTTGTGAGTTCGAGATGGCGTTTACGAACGGCCACGGGCGAAGCTGCAATCGTTCATGGTGAAATCGATGTGGAAATTACAATTGGGAACTTCAAATTTCCACATCGAGCTATTATGGCAGATATCGAGAAAGATGTTATTCTGGGGATGGACGTCATGGGCGCACACGAAATTCAACTGGACTTCGGAAAAAGAACCATCAAGGTGGGTGCCGAGGAGATCTTTCTACATTCACGGAAAGATATCGCGGCCCGAGTAATGTTAGAAAGGACGTACTGCTACCAGAAAGGAGCGAAACGATCTTAGCAGCCCGGATCGTTGGCACGTTTGAAAGAGGTAGCCCAATCATTATGGAACATTATGGAACCTTGGAACCATGACGAAGAGGTCGGCCGTGGTGTGCTAGTCGGCAAGGCTTTACTGACATCACAGGAGCTTGTCCCGGTCCGGTTGATTAACGTCAACAACAATCCTTTTGACAGTTACCAAGGGAACGAAGATTGGAATCTGTTCTACAGCGGCCTCGATAACTCAGCATGAGAAGAAAGGAAGCGGTTAATCGAATTACTGCAACGATACAGGGCCATTTTTGTACCTGCGAATGAAAAAATGGGAAGAACTAACATCGTGAAACATAAAATCGACACAGGAAATGCCAGGCCGATTCGTCAACCAGCTCGAAGGTTACCGCAGGCAAAAAGGGAAATTGCTGACAGGATAATCGAGGACATGGAACGAGAAGGGGTGATCGAGCCGTCTAACAGTCCATGGGCATCACAGTTTTGGTGAAGAATAAAGATGGGAGTACCCGATTCTGCGTAGACTATCGTCGACTGAATGATGTGACAAAGAAAGACAGCTATCCATTGCCACGTATAGACGACACACTGGAAACGTTGGCTGAATCGAGGTTATTTTCAACACTGGACCTCAAGAGCGGATATCGGAAGGTGGAGATGGATTAACCGGACAAGGAGAGACAGCATTCACCATTGGCACTGGCTTATGGCAATTCAAGGTGATGCCTTTCGGGCTCTGCAATGCACCTGCCACGTTCGAGCGAATCATGGAAAATGTGTTGAGAGGACTGTCCTGGAAAACATGTCTTGTATATTTGGATGACATCATTGTAGTTGGTAAAAATTTCGAAGATCATCTGGCAAATTTAGAAGAAGTCTTCCGAAGAATACAGACTGCAAACTTGACTCTCAACCTGAAGAAATGTCATCTACTACGAAAACGAGTTAACTACTTGGGCCACGTCGTGAGTAGTGAAGGAGTAGAGGTCAATCCTGAGAAGGTACGAGCAGTTGAGCAATGGCCAGTACCAGAAGATAACCATCAGCTCAGAAGTTTCCTTGGACTTTGCACCTATTATCGACGTTACGTCCGGATGTTTTCGGATATCGTTAAGCCACTAACTTGCCTCACCGAAGAGAAACAACCATTTTGTTGGGACAAAGAATGTCAGGCCGCCTTTGAAGCACTGAAGGATCATTTGACCACGACACCGATCCTGGGGTATCCACTTCCAGAAGGTCAGTTAAATCTTGACACAGATGCCAGCAACATCGGCGTTGGAGGGGTCCTTTCACAGCATCAGGATGGGCAGGAGCGAGTTTTCGGACACTACAGTAAGGTGTTATCGAAGCCAGAACGAAACTATTGCGTCACCAGGCGGGAACTCCTAGCTGTAGTCAAATCAGTGGAGCACTTCTATAAGTATCTTTACGGTAGAAAATTTCTGCTAAGAACAGACCATGCAGCGTTGAAGTGGCTCCTACAATTCAAGAATCCCGAGGGCCAGGTAGCTCGTTGGATTGAGAGGCTACAGGAGTATGACTTCGTGATAGAACATCGAGCTGGGACAAGCCATAAGAATGCAGATGCCTTGTCCAGACGATCCTGTCCGCCTGGATGTCCACATTGTAGTCGTCTGGAGGTTAAGGAAACATCTATCAACAGAACTACGATTGTCAGTGATGATTGGTTGCCAGCAGCAATTCAACAGGAGCAAGAAAAGGATCAAGAGCTTCGTAAACTCCGGGAATGAAAGAAAGCAGATCGTCGCCCCACTTGGCAAGAAGTGGCTCCATTATCACAAACCTTGAAGGCTTACTGGGGTCAGTGGGACTCTCTGCTAGTGGAAGAAGGCCTGCTGAAGAGGAAACTTGAAAACGAGAACGGGTCAGATCATCGAATGCAGCTAGTGGTTCCGAGAAGCCGAGTTCCGGAGGTACTGCGTTACTTACACGGAGGACATCTAGGAGTGAACAAGACTCTACAGAGGGTTCGTGAGCGGTTCTACTGGGTGAACTACAGCGATGATGTCAGGGAATGGTGCCGTAAATGCACCGTCTGTTTCGCAAGTAATGGGCCGCATCGAAAACCAACGGCCCCTATGAGGCAGTACAACGTGGGTAGCCCGTGCGAGAGAATTGCCATAGACATTGCTGGACCATTTCCGATAACCGATGATGGCAATCGATATATTATGGTTTGCATGGACTACTTCAAAAAATGGGTGGAGGCGTATGCAATTCCTAATCAAGAGGCTGTTACCGTCGCTGGTGTACTAATGAAAGAACTCATTAGTCGTTTTGGGGTGCCAATGAAACTTCACTCTGACCAAGGCCGAAATTTCGAGAGTAAGGTATTTCGGACAATGAGCGAAAGGCTAGGAATCAGGAAGACCAGAAAAACACCACTACATCCTCAATCAGACGGAATGGTGGAGCGAATGAACCGGACTGTAGGAAAGTACCTCTGCAAAGTCGTAGATCAGCATCAACGGGATTGGGACCAACATTTGCCCTTCTTCCTGATGGCCTACCGATCAGCAGTGCAAGAATCTACAGGACAGACTCCAGCAAAGGTGCTGTTTGGGCGAGAGATGCGGCTTCCATGTGACCTGGTATTTTGATGCAGACCCGGCGAAGACGTGGCAGGTGAAGATTACATAGCGAACCTGAGGAGAAAGATGAACGATATACACGAATTGGTTTGTTCTAATCTTCGGATCTCCAGCGAACGAATGAAGGAACGCTATGATATCAGAGCTGATGGCAATTGCTACGCAGAAGGTGATTTGGTGTGGCTCCACAATCCCCAGAGAAAGCGAGGACTATGTCCAAAGTTACAGAAATCTTGGGAAGGACCCTACCGCGTTAAGAAGAAGATCAACAACGTTATCTACCGCATCAGCAAAGTTTCCAATGGCAAACCAAAAGTCGTTCACTTCAACAGATTTGCACCATTCGAGGGAACGCTGGATCAACAAGTGCAGCAAGTAGAACTGCAAGACGAAGAGGAGCTCACTTTCTAAGACTTCATGAGAGTATACAGCGGTCCATCGAAGGCAATATTTGAAGTCACTAAAGAAGCGCAGCGCGACCTTTTTACCACCCCTGTAGAATATGCACTAGCCCACTGTATAGCCCAGCACCTTCAGATGTTCCGAGGAATAGCCAACGAGTTCCGGAAAAGATTCGGTAAGCTAGAAGAGCTATAACAACAAAGCCCATCCATCGGTAGAGCCCTGAAAGTTGAAGATATCAGTCCTGAAGGAAAAAGATCGCTCTTTTATCTGACAACCAAGGAGAGGCACTTCCAAGAACCATCCTACAAGAACCTCTGGGATGCATTGGTCGACCTGCGAAGCGCTGTATTAAAAGAAGCAATACAGAAAGTAGCTGTTCCAAAGCTGGCTTGCGGTTTGGATGGCCTAAACTGAAGGATTGTCCGGAATATGCTGGAGGTTGAATTCAGATTTACCGGAGTTGAAATTCTGGTATGTTGTTGGAATCCCAAGGCGAATCCAAGAGAGAAGACGGTGCCATGTTATTTCCATCAAACATCATATTGCCGAAATGGACCTTATTGCTCCTATAGTCACAATAGCCAGAGTAATGCATTCCAGGAGGAATGCCTTTTAAGGAGGGGGGCAATGTAATGGAATTCGGCAAAGTCATGAAGAAGTATCGCCGATATCAAAATATCCTCCTGTATTGGACATTCCAGTTAGTTCTAGATTGTTCGTGAATGATCATGAACAGAGAAAGATGGAATATCCTGAATGCTGTCTGATGGAGAGAGTTGACAGGAGAATGACAGTTCCAGAAAGTTCTCGAACAACCCAAATACGATATATACAGGGCCAGCTAATGGCAGAAGTCAGTCGAATACGAAGTTGCGTTACGTTCATAACCTCCAAAAAAAATAAATAGTTGTTATAAGTTAGTCTGTCATAAATGTTAGTGTTCGTTGAAATAAATCAGTTATCAGTTTAAACCCAGTCGTCGTTCACTTCTACTCACTGCATTTCCAAACTATAGCTCCTAGAGGTGTTAAAGTTGACCAGAATATATGTTTTAGCATGCTGAAATTAACTACTGACAGATTTTGCAAAATACCAGCCACAAAGAGTATTTCGGGGGCAATAAATATTAAAAAAAAATTAAATAAAAAAAAACTGGTGCGTGGAGTCCCTACGCGCAGATGAAGTAACACTTCACACTGTGAATTTAGCAATATTTCTTGCAAAAACTGCGTCAATATGTTGTGCTCTGTATTCACGTTAAAATTCTTTCCTTCCTTTTTCTGTTCATGTAGTTGTATATTTTCAGTAACTTTATCTGTCAAAGAGACAGTGTAAATTTTATTTGAGAAAAAATGTATACATTTTTAAAGGACGTCGAGCTAACCTATCTTTCATTGTGGAAGTTTTTCGCAAGTGATTTGTTAAAATATATATATATATATATATATATATATATATATATATATATATATATATATATATATATATATATATATATATATATATATATATAGACAATTTTTCACGAATAAAATAAAATTTATTGTGTCAAAGGACGTCCAGCTAACCCAGATCTTTTGTGCATAACCCTTAATCTATTCGAGGCTCGGGATTTCAGCTAACCTGTCTTTCATTAATAGTTTTTGGGGTCGCTGAGTTTGAAAGGGACATCCCCAATTTTGTTAGAACTCCCACGAAAAGGGTAGGAAGAATAAAAATATAAAAACTATTAAAAACACCGATATGTGTCGAATTCATAGTCTTCGGGACGCAGAGTTTGATAGTGACATTCCCAAAGCAGGCAAGCCTACGAAAGAGATAAGAGGGGGTTAAATTATAAAAACTATTAAAAATGCAGATATTATTGTTAAATTCATAGTTTTCGAGGTTCTGAGTTTGATAGTGATATTCCCAAAGGTATAAGGGTGTTGAAATATAAAAACTATTAAAAATTGCCGATATTATTGTCAAGTTCATAATTTTTGGGGTCGCTGAGTTTAATGTAACATTCCCAATTTTGTTAGCACTTATACGAAAGGGGTGAGAAGCGATAAAATATAAAAACTATGAAAAACGGCTAATATTAGTGTCGATTTAATAGTTTTTGAGGTTGCTGATTTTGATAGTAACATTCCCAATTATGTTAGCACCCATACAAAAGGAGTGGAAAGGGAATGAAATATAAAAATTATTAAAAAAGCTGATTTAGTGTCGAATTCATAGTTTTCGGGGTCGCTGAGGATGATGATGATATTCCCAAAGCAGGCAAGCTAACGTTCATGCAGGACAACGGCTGCCGGGTTCTGTTAGTTAAATATAAAATTAATGTAGGTACGCTTAATGGATTTTGACAAACTTAGTATTATTGTGTCATAATAACAATTAATTAATTACGTGACAAAAAACAGCAAAATAAACTACATTGACCTAAAGATACTGCTCGAAATGTTTTCCATCTTTTTCGATGCAGATATTTAGTCTCTTCGCGGTAGAAAAGACAGCAACTTCTATTTCAGCACTGGGAATACTGGCAATTGCGTTTTTTATTCGTTGAATAAGATATGCTCTATTTGCAGGTTTTGTCTAAAACTCTAAATTTTTATTTTGACCCTATGGATAAAAATCTAACACAGCAAGGTGGGAAGATCTTGGCGGCCAAGAGAATATGCTACTTTTTCCTTTCCACCTATATTCATATTATTGATTTAAAAAATAGGGTGTGCAACTCGGGAAGCTCGACAAAAGTGATAACTTCAAATGATTTGCGTAGAAACTTTTAAATATTGAACGTATTTAACGTAACACATACTTAGTATTATTAGAATTAAAACGATCATTTGGGTGAGGATAATGTATGAATGAAACACTTTTTCGGTAAATAAGTGACGTAATTAAAAATGTTAAAAAAAGTGAACAGCTGATTTATTTAATATAAAATATATCTTATGTATAATAATTAACATGCTTTAATAAACATGACGTCAAAATTATATAATTTGTATAACTTTTGTATTCCTTTATTTTATTCAATTTACAATTATTTAGATATCTTAAACTATTCATATTTTTTTTGACAATACATGACAATTTATGACCATCCTTATTTTTAAACCAACTCCATGAAAATATACTCACACATTTGTGTATCCGAATATTTCCAAATATACAAAGGAAAGCTTGATGTCTTGAAACATAGAAAATGAAAACATTACATTCTTCCCCCTTTAGGGTGCATTGAATTCATATCTTGGAATTCGATTAACTAGGAGAAAATCGTACTGGTGGCCTTCTGACACGTGAAGATTTTCGTGGCGTATTCGGCGGCGTCATATTCCGGTTCCTCCATCGGCGGAGCTATGTTCAGCGCGGGAGGCAGGCTATTACCTCTTCGTAATCCATCTTGTTCTGCTGGGAAAGTTATTGATAGGGTTTTTGGATGAACCAAACTTGTTCCATTAAAATGTGTTTGATGTTGTGGTTGTTAATGTTCGTATTTGAGTGTTTCTGTAGGAGTTTCGTCTCTTGATTGCGGCATAGATTCGTTTTCTTGATGTCCCCGAATTTGGTCAACGTGTCTTTTGAAGCCTTTTTCTGACAGGAAATATACTGATTGCGCTGGGTAGAATACACGAAAAGAAGAATATTTCTAAATATACAGAGGAAAGCTTAACGTCTTGAAACATGGAAAATGAAAACATAACAATATCTACATAATCTTGGACGTTTGAAGTAATAAGTAAGAGTGCTTAGTGGCTGAATGGTAAAGCTATCTTTTTAGCACGTCAGTGTGTTAAGCAAATTTCAAATGGATCTGCCCCATAACAAATTTACAGCTATACACGTAAAACAGACAATTATGAAAAAATCAATATCAAAAAAGCACCCGGGTTTAATTTAATCTCCGGCAAGATCTTGCAAGAATTCTCGGATAAGTGCATAAAACTAATAACTTTTATATTTAATGCAATACTGTGTATAAACTACTTTCCCAGCACTTGTAAAATTGCACAAATCATCATGATTCTCAAACCCGGAAAAAGCCAAAAGATGTCTCTTCCTACCGGCCTATAAGCCTTCTGCCTATGTTTGCTAATACTTTTTAGAAGATGTATGTAAAAAGACTGAATATAATAATAGACGAAAGGAAAATAATCCCAGAAAATCAGTTTGGATTCCGTAACAAGCACGGAACAATAGAGCAAGTGCATAAGGTAGTCAACCATATAAACAATGATCTAAACGCCAGAAGATATTGCTCGGCCGCTTTTTTCAATATATCACAAGCCTTTGACAAGGTATGGCACCCAGGATTACAACTCAAACTAAAAAAGCTTATACCTTATCCTCACTTCCAACTGTTTAAATCCTATCTAGCAGATAGACACTTCTTGGTGAAACAAGGAATTTAATACACTGAGATACATCCCATATATTCAGGCGTTCCTCAAGGTAGCGTCCTTGGTCCAATATTATATTTCTTTTATACAGCAGACTTCCCATCAATAATAACTACTATGGTAGCAACATATGCAGACGACATTGCTATTCTAGCATCCCATATCGATCCAACTTCAGCTTCACGAAATCTTCTAACGAACCTAGATATCATTCAGCATTGGTTGAAAATATGGCGCATTAAAGCAAATGAAACTAAGTACATGCATGTTACATTTACATTACGTAGTAAAACATGTCCTCCTGTAAATATTAACAATTAACAACTTCCGCAAGTAGAAAATGCCAAATATGTCGGCATGCATTTAGACCGCCGCCTTACTCGGAAGAAACACATATCTACTAAACGTAAGCAGGTGGGAATTAAATTAAGACCTATGTATTGGCACATCGGCCGCAAATCAAAATTGTCTCTTGCCAACAAGGTATTATTATACCTGTCCATTCTTAAGCCCATTTGGACCTAAGGTATTCAGCTGTGGGGCACCGCCAGTATCTCCAATATAAACATTCTGCAAAGGTTCCAAAACAAGGTTCTGCGTGCCATCGTCGATGCGCCTTATTACGTCTCCAACGAGATTATTTAACGCGACATCCTCCTAGAATCTGTCAAGAATAAAATATATCGCTTTAGTGCGAGATACAGTGAACGAGTGCTAGTGCATCCTTTTGTGCTCGCCAGACAATTAAATGTGCGCGATGTCAATGAAGTGCGTAGACTGAAACAACTGCTGCCATCCGACCTGCCTACAGGACTCCGATAAATGATTAGCTTAAGATTACATAGACTAATAAACTCTAGATTTAGGATTTAGATAAATTTTAAGGAGATCACTCATTGAAGTGGTATTCTACGCATCATTATCTACTAATCATAACAAACGCTTATTGCCAACCAGGCAGATTGCAGTATCCACTAGTAGTTTAAAAAAAAAGTGTGTTCAGTTTCAAATCCCCGAGTATTCAACCTTTTTTAAAAATATTAAAAATTCGTTACGCTTTTGAAAACGCGCTAATGCACCCGAATAGTTTACAGCGTGCGCCATAAGAAGTTATCTTTTTAAAATGCATCATTTGTAAAGTTGGCTGTGCAGTAGGGTGGATTGGTTGTATACTAAAAAAATATTTGCTAATCTTATTTGCTTGCTGCAAAGTCAGTGCTCTGTGACAATAAGAATGTACTGGCAAAATTTGAGAAAAAAATATTAACAGCGAGTATTGCCCCAACAAAAAACAGTGCCAAAAAAAATTATGGTTTTGAACACTTTTTTGCCGAGAACTTAATAGATTTACAAAAAATAATTTCAGTTGGCTGTGACGGTACTGTGACGAATACCGGTCAAAAAGGTGGTCTAATAGGACTTTTGGAAGTGCAAATTAAAACACCACTGCAATGATTTATTTGCCTTCTGCACACTAACGAAAAGCTTTACAAAAGTGTGAAGATCTACTACCGGTAAGATTTAAAAAAATTGAATGCGACTTATAGTTTGTTACAAGCACTGATTTAAGTATAGATCAGAAATATCTCTTAGATATTTGTAGAGCGACCAATTTGAGAGAATGTTCTACTAGCCTAGCAAATCGTAATCCAGGAAAATAAGTTCAATCAAGATGGTAAACCACAGAATGTTGCGGTTTATGTGGCAACTGATACTCCTAAAAATCTGGTTACTCTAGCAACATTTGTTATAAAAGTTTATGCACCTATGTGGTGTCATATTAAAACTAAATCATCTTGTACCAGTGGATTAAAACTTTTGCATAATTTAATAGTTCTATCTTGGTATCTGCCACCAGAGCTAAAAGATATAATCGATCCAGTTATCCAACGAAATGGATTCTTTGGCCATACCGAAAATATATTGGTTGGATTGCCAATTGCCGAAGCAAAACATTTATTGAAATTAATCCTTGAACAAGAACATATTGCTCAGTGGAATGCAAATACTGGCTGCAGAACATCAAAACAGCTAATAAAAAGACCTCTCCAGAAGAGGGCTGACGCACTCTGGATGATGGACCGGAGTAGACTAAGCAGCACGCTTGGTCTGCTCACAGGACACATCGCACTTAGGGCGCACCTCTTCAAACTTAAGCTGGCGGCCGAGAAAAACTGCTGACTGCGGAGAGGAGGAGGAGAGCAGTATACACATTCTGTGTCACTGCCCGATGCTAGCAGGGTACAGGTATCAAACCTGGGGCCGTATGATTATGGATCCAAGCGATCCAAAAGAGATAGGGCCAACAGAAATCCTGAGGTTTGCCAAAATCAGCGGACTAGAATTCTGATGCCCTGAAGACACAGCGGTAGTCACAGAGGATCAAAAGATCTAGGTAACATAGGTGCCGATACCAAAGGCACAACCATAAGATTGTAATGTAATGTACACGACTCACGATATGAAATAAGAAACGTATTATGAAAGCTAGAAAAATTTAACAACAGGGAATGTTTGAAACTCTGTAAAAATATTTACTTAGCCGAAATTTAATGTTGAGGCAAAATATTATATTGGCTTGGTAGATTGGCAAAATATTGAACTCACTGAACCTCCAGTGACAAAAGCTTTAACAGATCATGAAATTTTAAATTGCATACAACAAAAAACTATTGATCTGAATCAACTACTTCCTTTTGTAAATGGCTTTCCATGTCACAAACAAGCCTTAGAAAGACACGTGAAAACTGTAACAGAAGCATCGATAGCTGTGTGTGGATTATCAAATAGAGATGGTGTCATAAGAGCGAAGATTAAATAAAGGAGAACAGTGCTTTCGTTCAATACAATAAAAAAAAAATATCAAGCTGCTGACTGAGTGCTGACTACCATCAATTATACGATTGTAGTACCTTTATGAAGTGATCAGTGACCATGGTTAGAACCTTTATGCATCCAGTGTGGATTATAATCAGACCAATAGTACAAATTATGTGTTTGTACATTAGAGTGAACACCTAGTAATTCCTAACTCGCAAGCTAATTTTCTGGATCTGCAGCAATGTATCCTAAAAAATTTCTTAATCTTTGGGATATTTGTGTGATGATTGTTAGGGAAATGATGCACAATTCGAATTACTTTTAACTACGTGTATTTATTGGAACGAAAGAAAAACTTGGCAAGAGAGGCGGTGTGCGTCAGTGTTAAAGTTCGTTGAGAGACTGTGACGAAGGCCGTTAAGAGACTGTGACGACGGTGTTTTATTTTGGATGGGGGAGGGGGATGAACATTAAAAAACACTACTTTTTAGATTTTAATGTTTGCCACTTTGACGACCTGGTAAGTAGTCAAAACTCGATTTTATAAGCGCGTTTGGGTGTGAAATGGCTTTATCGAAAAAGGTTTGTGACGATTTATTATGTATTCGGTAATCGTTTCGATTTTTAGATCTTTGTGTAAATCTGAAGTTCGAATATAGCAGGGGGTATTTGTTATACCATTTAGAATTTTATTTTAAAATTTTTGAAGTTTTTGTCTTGTTGTTTTTGCTGCTTGACAGAAGGAAATGCAGCCATAAAGAAGTTGTGGACGTATAATTTGTTTGTAGATAGGATAGATAAGTTTTTGTCCATTTTTCTATTTCATTTATTTGCCTTTGCATATTTATATGTAGAAATCCAAGGTTTTTTTAAGTGCTAAAGGCCGCTGCGTCGTCAGCGTACATAGCTAGTTCTGTTTTTGTTGTTTTCGGAGTGTCTGCTATGTAAAGATTATATAGGGTTGGCCCACTGACCGACGTTGTATCTTTGCCCGTCCTTTTTATCTTCGTTCCCCAGGTCGTTAGTTTTATGACGTTTCATAGATGATGCTTAACTTGGTGGAAAGGAATTTTAGAGTAATACAGACTTTAATTGCCACTGCGAGTGTACGTGAGTAGCTGAAAAGAAAAAAAGCTTCTGATCATAAAGGTTAGGCTTGTATACGTGCTTTATTGAAAAGGAACAGAACTAAGGGTCGTAAAGATTAGGGAAGTATACCTGCTTTTTTGAAAAGGACAAGACTTGGGATTAAAAACGTCTTCAGTGAAATAAGTCGTCGGAATTTTGAGGATTTAAAAATGTCACGTCGTCTGTGCATAACCTGTCTGTATGACCGCTACAAATCTATTTCTATAGTGTTTCTTCGATGTCGTGTTGAATTTATTTCAGGTTGAACAGATCCGGTTAGTTTTAAACGTTTAGCCAAATTTTTTAATGCTCTTCTGCAAGAATGTTGTCGCTGGGGATATCTTATGCATATCCCTTTGCTGCAATCGAAGCATTCTTAAAACATTTAAAATACAATTTTTACATGTCATAATCTTCACTATTTGTGAATTTTTAAATTACTAACTATAACAGGTTTATAAATTCACTTTACATTAATTTTATATCTAAGTTGTCAACAATTTATGACAACTGGACGCCCACTACATTTTGTAAAATTGTCAATTAATTAAAGTATAAAACTGGAGCTCGACCTTCACATAATTTACTATCACTCCTATCACTCAATTCTAGAAAAAATTACGATGCCCTACTGGAATTCACAAGTAATTGTAATTTGAAACTATAGGATAGGCGATAGGTTAGCTTCGAAACCTTTGTAACTCTACCCGATACGGTATATCCCTTCTATCCGTGGTCCATCCTTTTTAAGTATTAGTCACTCTAACAGACCCCTTGGTGCGAAGAGTGTCCTCCCACTTCCATCCCTAGTTGACTCTCATTCAATACCCTAGTTGACATCGTTTAGGTTAGAGCATATTTAGTTTATAATGTTAAGAGAATATAGCATTAACATTTAAGTTACTGGCCACAATAAGCTACTTGGCATTAGGGTCATAAAAGTATAAAAAAAAACAAATTTCTTTTTTTTTTTATTTCCAGTGATTGTGTTGGGATTATTAAATATTAGGATGACGAAAATCACTATTTTGCCATTTCCTGGCTCTACAAAAAATTTTCCTCGGATATTTTCAATCACAACTGTACTATTGCCCAAAAATTCATAATAAGAAAATAAATCTTTTCATGTTAAATGATTGTGCTGTGGCAGTTTGATAAGTCAGTGACTTTTTGAATTTTCCGCGCAGTTACTCCATATGCAACAGTGCTGCCGTCAACTATAATCTATCAGTGGGCAACTCTCTAATTTTGAGCAGGCTACGTCGTGCAGTTGGTGTTTGATAGCTGTTCAAAGCAGACAACCTCGTGAATTTTTACGAAAATGGAAAAAAGTGAATTTCGTGTGCTGATTAAGCATTACTTTTTACGTAAAAAATCCATCACTGAAACTAAGGAAAGACTTGATAAATACTACGGGGACTCGGCACCATCAATTTCAATGGTTAAGAAGTGGTTTACAGAGTTCCGTTGTGGTCGTACCAGCACTAGTGACGCCGAACGTCCAGGTCGCCCAAAAGAAGTGATCACGCCGGAAATCGCCGATAAAATCCATGAAATGATATTGGATGATCGGAGAATAAAAGTGCGTGAGTTGGCTCATGCTGTAGGTATCTCAACTGAACGGGTACATCATATTTTACACGAATATTTGGACATGAAAAAACTCTCTGCGAGATTGCTCACACTCGACCATAAGCGCAATCGTGTGACCACTTCAAAAGAGTGTTTAGCGATGTTCAGCCGTCATCCGGACGAATTTTTGCGCCGTTTTGTTACTGTGGATGAAACAGTGACGCCGAACGTCCAGGTCGCCCAAAAGAAGTGATCACGCCGGAAATCGCCGATAAAATCCATGAAATGATATTGGATGATCGGAGAATAAAAGTGCGTGAGTTGGCTCATGCTGTAGGTATCTCAACTGAACGGGTACATTATATTTTACACGAATATTTGGACATGAAAAAACTCTCTGCGAGATTGCTCATACTCGACCATAAGCGCAAGCGTGTGACCACTTCAAAAGAGTGTTTAGCGATGTTCAGCCGTCATCCGGACGAATTTTTGCGCCGTTTTGTTACTGTGGATGAAACATGGATCCATCACAACACGCCAGAGACCAGGGAACAATCGAAACAGTGGGTTGCTCGGGGTGAACGTGGACCAAAGAAGGCGAAACAGAGTCTGTCAGCCAACAAGGTCATGGCCACAGTTTTTTGGAATGTACGCGGTGTCATTCACATCGATTACCTCAAGAAAGGTAAAACGATCACCGGCGAATATTATTCAAAGCTTTTGAACAGATTCGACGTTGATTTGAAGCAAAAACGGCCACATTTGGCTAAGAAGAAGAAAGTGCTGTTCTATCAAGACAATGCACGTGTGCACACTTGTATAGTCACGATGGCCAAAATTCACGAATTGGGATACGAACTGCTACCCTGTCCAGCATATTCTCCAGATTTAGCCCCCTGCGACTATTTTTTGTTTCCAAACCTAAAGAAATGGCTGGGCGGTAAGAGATTTAAGTCGAATGAAGAATTCATTACCGAAACAAACGCGTATTTTAAGAGCTTTGAAAAAACCTATTATTTGGAGGGAATAAAAAAAACTAGAAAAACGCTGGACTAAATGTATCGAGCTAAAAGGTGATTATGTAGAAAAATAAAATGTTTATTTTCGGAAAAAATTTGTTTTATTCAAAAAGTCACTGACTTATCAAACCGCCCTCGTAGTTGACGCAAACGCATTTCGAATCACTATTTTGCCATTTCTTGACTCAACAAAAATTTCTCTTTGGGTATATACCATCACAACCATAGTATGGTTGCAATATGCATAATAAAAAACAAATTTCTTTTTATTTCAAGCGATTTTGATGGAGTTATTAAATATTACGTCGACGAAACGCATTTTAGATCACTATTTTGCCATTTCCTGGCCCTACAAAAAATTCTCTTTGGATATTTCCAATCACAACTGTACTATTGTCCAAAAATGCATAATAAAAAACAAATTTATTTTTATTTCAAGCGATTGTGATGGGGTTATTAAATATTAGGATGACGAAAAACGCAATTCAAATAATTATTTTTATTTTATTTATTTTTTATTTTATATTTCTCTGCGAAAGGCGTTTCATACTGTCCTCCTTTAAAAACTCTAGACAGTTATGAAAGAAGCAGAAATTAGTAAAAAATATATAAACGTCGGAAAAGCACTGTACACAGACAATCAAGCGTTCGTCCAGCTCGGATGCGAAACCTCTGCACCTTTCTCGCCAACAAAGGGTGTCAAGCGAGGTTGCTGCCTCTCCCCCACACTGTTTACAATTTAAATATATGCAGCCTTAAAGCAGTGGATACGGAAATGTAGACCGATGGGAATATGGGTAGACAACAGCCCCATATACACCATTCTTTTTGCGGACGATCAAGTAGTCATAGCAGAAGACACCAACAAGATATGACATACATGCTGAACAAACTTGTGGAAGAATATAGTAAATGGGGTTTGGATGTAAACAGAAAAAAGAAGATATGGTTATAGGTGGAACATGACAAGATATAGAACTAGAGATTGGAATAATATAAAACGTCAACCAGTATGAATACCTTGGAGTTACTATTATAAGCGAAGATGGGAAGGTCGATAAAGACATACTGAAAAAAATAGAAAGAGAAAGATACATGACTAAAGCGCTACATCAAATCTTGTGAAATAAGAATTTGACAATTAAAACAAAAAAAAACATTTTTAAAACCATGATAGAACCAGTAATGACGTATGGGTCAGAAGTCCGGGTCAAAGACAAAAATACGTCTCAAAAATTGTGTTCGGCGAAAATGACTTACTGGAGGAGATGCTGTGGTCTAACCTTACGGGATTATTTTAGAAATGAAAGTATTAAAGACAAAATGACAGCAAATGACACCATTATAGATACAATAAATGAAAAACAATTAAATAATAATAAGCCGTGAGAGGATACCACTGAAGGTTTGAAATTGGACACCAGCAGAAATAAATAAAAGAGGAAGACCAAGGAAAAAATGAATAAAGGACATAGATATGGAAATGGGAAGGAAAGGACTGCACCAAGGCGATTGGAATGATAAGGATAGATGGCGTTTGGGATGCGGGAAGCGGCAATAAGCTGCAAATACTCGCTATATATATTTTGGAGTTTATTTTTAATTTATTTGGGTAGTAGTTAGGAGTAACCGATTCAATAAAAATTCTTCGTTTTTTCAGTCAAGCTTTCGAAAATGTTCATTTTCTTTTACAAGACTATAATATTTTTAATTAATATATGAAAAATCAATTTACAAAATATATACTTACTAACATGAAATAATTAAAAAATTATAGCAAAGAGAAACATAAAATGTTTTTTTTGAAAGAAATTTTATATAAGTCTTTTGTCTTACTGAATGTCAAAACTTTTTATACAGATGAGAAATGTAAATATTAGTGTATTATGGTTATCTGAAATTTAATTGTTTTTTTTTATTAAGAATATTTGTATAAATAGCATTTAAGTCATCAATATCTGTTCTTTTAATAATGGTGTTATACTTATTTTTATTGATATGTACCATTTCTAAAAATAGCCTTTTTGTTAAAATACTTTTCATATCTAAAATTTTCGTATTCTTATAATCAATACCATGATTCTCATCAATAGCATGAGTGGCTAGGGCACATGATTTTATGTGCCTCCTACAGTCACTTTTATGACCTGTGATTCGATATTTCAAAAGTTGTTTTGTTTGACCAATGTAAATTTTGTCACAATCCATGCACAGAATAAACAATATACAATATACAATAAACAATATTTGATTTGAATTCTTTTGGAATATTTATACAAATATTCTTAATAAAAAACAAACAATTAATTTTCAGATAACCATAATACACTTATAATTTCATTTCTTATCTTTATAAATAGTTTTGACATTCAGTAAGACAAAAAGTGACACTGACTTATTACGAGATCAAATTTCTTCCAAATAAAAAACATTTTATGTTCCTCTTTACCATAATTTTTTAATAATTTCATGTTGGTAAGTATATATTTTGTAAATTGATTTTCATATATTAATTAAAAATATTGTAAAAAAATCTTGAAAAAGAAAATAAACATTTTCGAAAGCTTGACTGAAAAAACAAAGAATTTTTATTGAATTAGTCACTCCTAACTGCTACCCAAATAAATTCACAGTTAATATATTTTCATACCTATATATATATATATATTTATGGTATTAAATAGTAGGTAGACGAAAAGACATTTCGAATAACTATTTTGCCATTTTCTGACTCAAAAAAATTTCTCTTTGGGTATTTTCCTTCACAACCGTACTCTGGTTGGAAAATGCAATTTTCCCTTTATTTTAAGCAATTGTGCTGTTGTTATTAAATAGAAGATTAACTAAAAAGCATTTCGAATCATTATTTAGCCATTTCCTGGCCCCAGAAAAATTTCTCTTCGGATATTTCGTATAAGAACTGTACTATTGTTGGAAAATGCATTATAAAAAACTGATTTCTTTTTATTTCAAGCGATTGTCCTGAGGCTGTTAAATGTTAGGTACTCATTTCGAATCACTGTTTTACCATTTCCTGGCTTAACAAAAATTTCTTTTTGGATATTTCTTATCACAACTTGCCAAAAAATGCATAATAAAAAACAAATTTATTTTATTTCAAGCAATTGTGCTGTGGTTACTAAATAGTAGGTTGACGAAAACGCGTTTCAAATCAATATATTGCAATTTCTTGGATCTACAAAAATTTATATACAGTGCTTTTATTTCAAAACCAGCCAGTTCAAATATCAAAAAAACAAGTCGCATTTTAAATTAAAGGGGAGGTTTAAAAATGTTATTCTGCTATTTCCATGTGGCACCCCGTTAACATCTTCCACCCCTTCTTTAAAATGTTAATTAGCAACCTATACCTCGTGATACATCAAATAAAACCCAAGAAAAATGCAAATAAGCCATTTAAACAACAATTTATTTTATTAATTTATTTTGCTGATAACAACAAATTTTGTAAAATAACATGAGAGTGCAACACAAACAACCTACGATACTGTTGGATAAGTAGATGTCTAATATTTTTCGTCATTTTGTTTCTTTGTTTTAAAAATATTAATTGTATTTTTAGTTAGTTATTTGTGACGTTAAATTAGCAATTATTTGTAGCTGTAGCATCTCAAGTTATTTTAAAATGGTGTATTTTCTGCAAGAACGAATAGAAATAATATTTATTTACGGTGATCAAAACAAGTGCGCTCGAGAAATAGCTCGAGATTTTAATAAAAGGCATCCTGATAGAAATATAGGTCACCAGATCATTATAAAGTTAGTATGGAAATTTGGAGAAACTGGATCCGTTTGTAAAAAAAATAATAATCCCAGAGTTCTTGACGAAGCTGCACAAATTAAAGTACTGGGTCATTTTGCTATAGATCCTACTTATTCCATTCCAAAAGCATTAAAACTTAATACATCTTAATTTTGTCAATTTTAATAGAATCACGCACACCTCAAGGAAAAAATATTAATATTTAACAAACACGAACTGATGCGCTGTAGCTAATTGGCACACACTAATGTCATGCAATAAGTTTTTGCCTGACACTTTATTTACATTTGTCACTCAACGCTAACTATGTTGGGGATAACAATTCGTAAACTATCCCCGTAAAAAAATGTTAAGAATACTTCTTAAATATAATTAGACATTCAATTACAAGATTAACTTGCATTTATATATGTAAACAAATTAAAATTGCTTATCTTTTATTGCTTTTTTTATTTTATTTTGACTTAAATACAACGCGCCTAATTGTTTGTTCCCATAGCAATCAGACAGTCTTTGATAGTCCGGATTATTAGCAGTATTTTAAGAAAAGCTTCTAATTATACTGCGCAAAATCCTTACAATAATATATAAAAAGTGGGCCACAAAAAAGAGTCTTCCCCGATAGTTGGCAGTATTCATGAGAATGCTGAAATACGTCGATTTTAGTTTCAAGGGGGACACATTTTTACGATACAGATATCTATCATTTGTAAACCTCCCTTCCTTTCAATACCACAAACCTTTAATTTAAAATAGGGAATGTACCATGTGTGGCACATTATTGAAAAGGTTTATAGATGGAGGATTCAGGCATATGATAATCCATGATTTTTTGCTCGATATTTACACCGTATTTGCCAAAAAATACCAATTAATTTAAAGTGCATGATCCGGGCAAAATCCTGTAGTAGACAGCCTTAGTCCTGTGCAGTGGGCACCTCAGGGCCGGACCACCCCTTCCCCCATACTCGTTAACTGCAAAGAAGAACTGAGAATGCTGGTAGACCGTAATCACGTCATACTGATACGGGTTCCTGGACGCCAGGAAGTTGCAGGTAATGAGGAAGAGGTTCGGAAAAACACAAAAACTACTGGAAAAGTATACCAGGAAACAAACACGGGAAATAATACATTCAAGGACCGTGTCGTAAAAGGACGGCAGAACTGTTACCGATGAATGGGAATCAGCTAAGATTGTATAATAGAGACCTGGCCTACGGGTTGTGCGGCGGGGATCCGGGGGCAGAGAAGCGCTTGCTGTGCTGTTGCGGAGTGCTGGGGGGAATGGGCAGTTCTTGGGTGACTACATTGGCCCCACCCAGTACAGAACTTGTACAAACTTGTACAAGGTACGAAGGTACTGGATTGGGTGCAGCGTGTTCTAAGTCCCGGTAATTGCCCGTCTTTTTCGGACCAGTGCCTCGTGGCGGCGCAGTGTTTGTTTTGCTGTTTTTGGGTCCTTGCCTTGGGTCTGCTGGTCGGGTCTCCATTGTACAATGATACAAAAACACATAGGCAAGAGATAATGGGCCAACAGGCCTAAGTGTCACCGGAGGCAATAGCCACCCAAATAGGGGTGGAGTTTTTAGTGAGTAGTCCTGACACAGTCAGTGGAGTCTCACAGTAGACCTTGAGCTTTCGGACTCATAATCTCTCCATAAAGGATTTTCTTCACCTCTGCATAAAAAAAAAGTGCAGCATCTCTTAAAAATTAAACGCAACGCCTATGGTTTAAAAATGTGTTAATTTTTCTATCCCGTTTTAAAAAAATATGGAAATAATCTCAACTCGTTCTGCAATTGAATATACAATTTTAAAAGTATTCAAAAAATACCTTAATTGACTTACTAATATTAATGTTAAACAAACTGTGTAAGTATCAAATTACTATATATAAATATATCGCTTTATACCTCTTGTGAGGTTGCGCCGCTTTCGCTCTGTAAATCCATTTAGCTCATTATTTTACTTATTCGCTGTTTTTTCGCCATTTTGTCCTGTTTTTCCAAATCTCATTATTTTAGTTTTTTTCACATTAATTTTTAGTCCCATCTTCATCGCTTCTTCATCAATCTCTAACATTTTTTTCATAATTTTTTTTTCGTTACTAATACTATGTCATCTGAATATGCGATTAATTGACTTTCTGTTGTTCTCAAATTACTAATTTGTTAAAAAACTGTTTTAATTTACTTTTGATGTGACAAAAAATTGATACATTACCAAAACATAGGCGTTGCGTTTTATTTTTAAGAGGTGTTGCAGCTTAATATAATTAAGCCTTTTTTTGCAAAGACGTTGATAACATCGAAAAAAATCATGGATGATCATTTGCCTGAATGCTCCATCTCAATTCCTTTCCAATGATGTACCACACATGGTACATTCCCTATTTTAAATTAAGGGGTTGGGGAAGTGGAAGAGAAGGGGTTGACAAATGACAAATTATATCTGTATCGTAAAAATGTGTCGTCACCTTTGGAACAAAAATTTACGTGTTTCCTTAAATTCCAATAAATACTGCTAAATATCGGGCTGGACTGTTTTCTGTGGCCCGTATATGTATAATAATAATAGGTCTATTTTTGGCTGCTATAAAAACAAACCTGTACATTTAAGAAGTACGAAAGTAAATTCCTCAAACAAATTTCGAAGGGAACAAATTTTATTTTATAAGGTACTTCTTGTTTAAAAATTAATTATTTTTATTTGGTAGCACGGTTAATTTTGCAACCAAATTTCACTAATTAACTAAACTATGAAGCTTTAATTTGGCTTGTTGATTCATTTTTGTTAGATTTCTAGAAGAGTAATTCGTAATCCTGGGTTATCATTGTAGTAAGTACCATTATTAAAATCGTATAGTACCGATTGTAATTTCAAGTAGTGTGTGTGTACCTAATAGACCGCGAAAATGCTACGACGTGTTTTAGATGTAGATGAATTAATATTGGATGTACACGCTTATTTAACTGCGAAAAAGGACAATGGAGGTCCATTGCTACCAGTTTTATCTATACGTAAGCGTGAATGTAATTTGATGGGTATTGGTGAAACAAATTTAACCTCAGTTTTAAAAAGTGTAAAAGATAAAAATATTAAACAAAAAGTTGAAAAATTTAAACCCCGCCGACATTCAAAGACTGTTGAATTTCCCAAAGCTTACAAATTTGGAATTCGCAACATTGTACAAAATGCGTGAAAAAAAATAACATGTCTCCTTAAATTTAATATTAAAAAAAGTAAGAGAAATAGATGTATTTGAAATTTCTAGAACGAGTCTTTGGAGAATTTTGAAACATATAAGGTTTAAGTTTAAAAATGATGACAAACGAAAGGTTTTGTGTGAAAAAGCTAGAGTCGTTCACAAAAAAATTAAATTTTTAAGAAATTATACTCACTGTTAACAAGAATGTTCTTTATATGTTTATCTGTCCGAAACTTGGATTTTTGCTAAAAGTGAAATAAAAAGAATTTGGCAGGACGATAACATAAAGTCTATAAAACACACAGACGGTGAGCATGCAGGTGGACAGCATATTTTTGTTGATGGGGCGGATCTTTGATTTTCGTCAAAATTAAAATCGGATGATAATCATAACAATGTGGATACAAAGATGTTTGTGAAATGGTTAAAAATCGTTAAATGAAGCATCTGTCATTGTATTAGGTAATCCTTCGTACCATTCGGAAATTTTAAATAAGCAACCAACAAACTCCTAAACGGTAAAAAAATGAGAGAATGGTTAACAATCAAAAATATTTCATTTTCACAGAATTGCTTTAAACCGGAATTATTATCGATTGCTAAGAGGCACGAAAGAAAAAATATTTACAAAGTCGATCAAATTATACTCAGTTATGGACATCGTGTGCTAAGACTTCCGCCTTATCGTTGCCAATTTAATCCCATTAAGTATATTTGGGGAATATGCAAAAATTATTATGACAATCACATTGGATCTAATGGTTACAGTGATAAGGCTGTTTTGGAAACCTGGCAACGAGCAACTAATACTACAACTTCTGAAATTTGGAAAAAAAGTTGTCACAAAATGTGAAAATTTAATAGAGGAATGGTGCATCGAAACAGTTAATCCTGCTATCATTTACAATACGAATGAGGATTGCGGTGAAAGTTATTTCGATTATGATAACTATAAATCTGATGCTTGATAATACCGTAAGTACTACATGATTAAACTTATTTATTTAATTTGTACCGATTTATTATTTTTGTTGCATTTCTTTTTAAAATAATTAAATATGTGCCTACATCTAACCAAATAACTCATCGAGAGGTACATCAACGATTTCTGTTCACAATAAAGCAAAAAATAAAAATAGAACCTCTTAAAAAAAGCATAATAATAAACAAAAATTTTTTGGGTTTAAATCTTAGGGGAATTTACTAATGTACCTCTCACCACAGTGCGTCCGTTAAGTCGATGCCTTGGTGACTAATCCGATACCGTCTTATATTGGTGAAATGAGCTATACTATTTCACTAACCTAAAAAACTTTTTATTATTGTTTTTGCTAGCAATTATACTGATTTTAAATGACTAATTTTGTCTTTATGACGATTAAAAGCAATAAGGGTTATCTGTCGAGGAAATTACCATGCACTTTAATGTCGCAAAGTGAAAGTCATGGTAGGAATCGGTATTTAAAAACTGGATCTGCAACATACAACAGACCATATAAAACACGTGTCAAGAATTAAAAGCTTCAGTAGGCAAACAACTGAAAAGGTAATTTTAAATCAAACAATTTGCAAATGAAAAATGGCGACAGCAATAAAAATTTTAAGGCCGCAGGGATTGTCTTTTTTTTTCAAAGAGTCAATATTTCATTTAATACCTGAAGAAAAAGAGGAATATAATGAAATGTTATCGCCTTAACAACTCTCTTTAAAAAAGGGTTAGTTTGTGTATAAAAGGAAAATGTTACAGTGACTTAACCCTGGAGCGGTCGCGTTATCCCGTGTTACCTTTGAGGTCGCGCGTTATATTTTTTCTAACATTGAAAAATCGAGGTTTTCAAGATTTTTGTACAGCTTAGCAGTAAGTTTACATGCAAAAATGCAGTATGGTAGTTGAAACCAAATATATTCTTACAAAAAAAATATTAAATAATTATACTTTTAAGTTAAAAAAAAATTATAACTAAATTACTCAAAACATACATACATATAGTCACGTCTTTTTTCCATAGGAGTAGGCAGAGACCACTTCCTTCCACTTGCTACAGTTTACACACATCTTTTGCTTCCTCTACTTTCATTAGTGCTCTCATACATGCTCGTCGGTTGTTGGTACTCTTAACCTGGCCTTTCTTCAAAACAATGTTGATTTGATCGAAATATGTTTCGTCAATCTTTCTTCATCTATCCTTTCTACGTGTTCAAACCATCTAAGCATATCTGTATCTATCTTTGTAACCATATCTTCTTTTACATCACAGCGTTCCCTTGGCTTACTATTCTTCACATTATCCAACCGAGTAACTCCGGCTATACTTTTCAGACTACTCATCTCCGCAGCATTAATCCTATTTTTATGCTTCTTCTGCCAAACCCAACATTTATTATTTAGTAAAGGAACCAACACTCCTCTATGCACAGTCAGACGTGCCTTTTTTGACACTTTCTGGCTGTTTATAAAGCTATGCAGTGCCCCATTCATTTGTTTTCCTGCCAACACCCTTCGCTCAATGTGACTGTCATACTTTCCATCTCTCGTAAACTCTGAACCTAAGTATACAAACTCATTTACTTGTTCCACTCTTTCTCCCTTAATTAGAACTTCACAGTTTGTCATGCTTTCTTCTCTTTCAAAAATCATTACTTTCGTTTTGCTAACATTTATTTTAATCCCTTTGATTTTCAGGGCATCATGCATAGCATTAACCATCACGATGACGATCAAATCATTCATTTTCAATACATACGAACTCTTTTTCAAATCTTTTAAACAATTGTCTATGTATAAGTTAAACATCCATAGCGAAGCCAAACATCCCTGTCTCACACCTTCTGCGATGTTAAACCAAACCGTGTAAGCTCCGTTTATCCTGACACAAGCAGTGGAATCCTCGTAAAGTGATTTCAGTGCCTGTATTAAACTACCGCTCACCCCATACATAGACAATGTCGATCAAAATTCACTCCTCACCACTCTGTCATAGGCCTTTTCCAAGTCTATAAATGCGCAGTAGACCCTCTGACTTCTAGCCAAGAATTTTTCAACTATACCTCGTAAGGAAAAGACCCGATCTATACATCTCCTTTCTCCTCTAAATCCTTCTTGCACATCCCATATTATCTTTTCAGTTTCATTCGTCACTCTTTTAATCAATATCTTTGCATACAGTTTGCTGACTGCTGAGTAAACAAATACCCCGGTAGTTCTTACAGTCCTGCTGTGAACCTTTTTCCTTGTAAAGCGGCACAATAATGGCACTGGTACGCTACCACTCCTCCAATAAAGGTTAAAAAGGCGGTACAGCAGACTAGTTACCACGCTTTGTCCATCCTTCAGCATTTCAACCGTTATCCTGTTATACTCAGCAGCTTTACCCAAGTTCATACTGTTCAACGCTTCCACAATTTCTGTCGTCCTAATTTCACTTTCATTGCAACTGTCACTTATGTCTCCAAATGGGGCCTGTGCTTGTGTATCCTCTTTCTTAAATAAACTTTCGAAGTATTTCGTCCATCTCTTTAAAATGCATTCCTTTTCTTTTACCATACTACAATCTTGGTTTCTAATTTTTTCCAGTTTCGAGGTAGTTTTTTTAACTCTGGCTGTTCTTATGGACTTCCAGAAGGGTTTAATATTGTTTTGGAAATCGTCAGATAACCTTCTATCAAATTCATCTTTATCACTATCCTTCTTTCTTGCCACAACCTCTTTTATCACACCTTTTAACCTTTTATACTCATTCTTGGCCTTGTTTACATCCTTAATCGTTGCCTTTCGCGTTCTCCGATTGGATTTTGTAGCCTTCCAGGCTTTCTTCTTCTCTGACACTACTTTTTGAATCTTTACGCACATTTTCTGTAACCTGCATCCTTTTCTTCTTTTACTTGCACCACACACTTCAATAGTAATATCCACGATTCCTTTCTTGAATGGCTTTCCCAATTCTTTAACATCACGTTAACCTCGGGTTAATTAATAATTATATATCAAAAACAAAGTTATGAAGCCAATAATTATATTATTTGCTGGTAAAATTACGACATATTTTCTTTTATTAATGATGCTCATCACTAGATATAAATTGAATTGAACATGTTTGAAAAGAACCCAAGTCTTTCTAAACCTTAAAGATAAACACTGTTCCAAATTGAGTAAAACAGCATTAAAATGAGACAGAGACGATCTTACATAGAGATTTTTAAGATACTGCGAACGTCTCAAAAAAATAATTGTTGCAATGTTACCTTTCTTGAGTTTTTCAATTTTATTTATTTTTTTTTTCGAGAAAAATTGATTTCTTTTAAATGTTTTGGTCGTCAAATTACGTAAATGAATTGACTTTATGTTAAACAGATCTGACGGTTAATAATTTTAAGTATTGACAAATCAAATTTAAATAAACTTGTAATGTTCACTTTAATTATTAAGCAGTGTATATATTTTAAATTATTTTTTCAAACAATTCTTTATTATTAGAATACTTATCGCTATAATAATACATCACGAATGTTAATTTTAAAAATTAGTCAATCTTATATTTCAAATTAAAAGATTTTTTTAATTGTAAATATTTGTACTAATATTTATATTGTTTTTTTCAGGTTATTATAACATTCTACCTCAAAACATAATAAGGAGAGAGACCACTGAGTAACTATTAAAATAATTGTAGAATATACGTACTCCTAATATTACAAACCAAAATAAAATTATTTATTTACATATACATAAATAGTCATTTACCTAATTTGTGATATACTTTTAAAAATTTATAAAAATGACTTTTAAATTAAGATATATTTTATGTTTAATAATTTATTCGACGATAAAAGTTAGATCTGAAAGTGTTCAGAGTCCTTGTCCACAAGTTTTTCGATACCAATACGATGAACAAGCTGGTCTTTATGGACAAATACAAATATTACCTGAAGCTACCAATTACTTACAACTAAAAGTTCAGATGTCCATAGGCAATGCAGTAGAAGTAAGTTATTTTTGATCAATATTTGTTTAAAATAAGTTTGTAAACAAATTGTAAATAAGTTTTGTTAATTAAATTCAAATTTGTATTTTGAAAAATGAATTTTTATATGAGAAATTTAATATTTATTTCTTACCTAAATTTAAACCAACCTTCAGCTCAAACTAAAAAAAAGACAATACCAGTATCTACTTACTTATATTTTTTTCTATTTGCAATTGTGTAGTAAAATGTAACCTCTAGGGGTGAGCGATAATAGACCTGTTAAGAGTCGCAATGGGAGGGGGCTACCTTTCTACGCCCCACTCACATGGTATCTACCTACCTACTATTTGCAAGTTATTATATCGTAAAGGCGCGACTGATTATGCATAAAGGAGTGCTGGTCCCTACACTTATGTATGGTAGTAAATGTTGGGTCTGGCAGAAGAAGCATGAAAGTAAGATCAATGCTGCGGAGATAAGTGGTCTGAGAAGTGCAACCGCAGTGACTCTGATGGAAATAAGAAATAGTGTGGTAAGGACTGGCTATAAAAAAGGATTGCTGGTCACTACAATAATAGGTACTTGTATATGATAGTAAATGTTGGGTTGGCAGATCAATGCTGTGGAGATAAGTGGTTTGAAAAATACAACCGCAGGGACTCCAATAGAAATAAGAAATAGTGTAATAAGGACTGGCAATGCATAAAGGATTGCTGTTCACTACAATAATAGGTACTTATATATAGTAGTAAATGTTGGGTTGGCAAAAGAAGCATAAAAGTAAGATCAATGCTGTGGAGATGAGTGGTCTGAGAAGTACAACCGAAGTGACTGAGACGGAATTGAGGAATAGTTTGATAAGGAACGCCGTGGTGTAAAAAAAGATGTAGTTACCAATATAGACAAGGAAATACTAAAGTGGTTTAAATACAGAAAAAGGATGGATGAAAGGAGATTTACGAAACATATTTATAGGGCGAGTGTGAATGGACAAGTCAGTAGAGGTCGACCTAGACTAACTATCTTGACCAGTTTAAAATTTTTTTGAATAAAAGTAAGGTTAAGAGTACCAGTAACCGACGAACATGTATGAAAGCGCTAATGAAAGTAGAATTAGCGTAATATTTGTGTAAGAACCGCAGCAAGTGGAAGAAAGTGATCTCTGCCTGCCTTTACGAAAAAATGGCGTGATTTTATGTATGTAATAGTTATTTAGGTATTTTAAAATCACTTTAATTGTTAAGTTTAATAACCAATCTTTTTAACCAAACGTCTGCCCGACAAAAATAAAACCATTAGAAATGTGACAGGAATCTGCACAGCATGTCACATTAGAAAAGATTCTATAAAACATTAAAAAATGGTTGCAAGTGTACGAACTTGTAATGAAAATTTTAAATGAAACGAAACTTTTTGAAATGTTTTAAATATTTATTTTTTTCCTTTTAGGTTAATTTTTAATTATATTTAATAAATAATAAGATTGGTTATATATAATAGAAGCTTGAAATGTGTCTATGTAAATTTATCAAAAGTTGTTCTTTCTTTTAAATTTATTTGAATTGTTTTTATTATATAAACGTTTTCCAGAGAAATTTATAAATTTTTAATTTATTCTAGGTTTTGAATTATATTAAATTTTATAAAAAGATCTATAAAAATGGCTTGATCTTCTTTCTTTTTTTATTACATATATAAAATAAATTCTTATTGTTACCGGACTTATATTTTTATTTTTCTTGTCCTGCGTTGCCTTCTTCCGATGATGTTCCGCTCTATACGTTCACTAGCAATCTTACGCCGCTTTCTGTTGAAAATTTTCTTATGGGCTCTGCCTTCTGCCTCACTCAAAACTTCGTCTCTTGCCGTATTTTTTATTTAAAATTTCCAAAATTGAATTTGTTTTACTTCTACTGATTATCTTTGATTATATAAATAAAATTTTAAACTTTTTACTTTTTAAAGGTTTTTTTGTCGTTTATATTTTTGAATTTCTTTTACATACTTTATTTTAACTGTATACTCCAAAATATTCTGTTTTTTATTAAATCTTATTACAATTTCTAAATTATTTTTCTGACATTCTGACATTTAAATTTGTGTAATTATCCTTTTAAATATTTAATACGTCATAGCTTACTTATTTTGACTACTCACATGATTTTTTACGTTTGTTTATTGATTTTATTAATTGTTATACCTTTTTTTACTTGTACTATTAACTAAATATACATTATAAACTAAATTATTTACCATTTTACAATTATTATATTTATAAAAAGTCTTTTGATTTTTTAAAATGTCAATTTAAATCTATCTAATTAAGTAACTGTATAACCACATATATCCAACCACAGACCACCTACCCTATAGACGGTTCACGCCAATGCTATCTACTGAACATGAAAACAATCGCCATCTGCATATTCGTATCGGTACTATCGGGCAGCGGGAAATTGAAATCTTGAAATTGAGTGGGATATTCAATTTATTTTAATTTGTCGGTCGTATACTATCAAGATAAGCTTAGGACTCAAGCTCGCTTAACAATACGAGATTGTATGCTTGTAAGCGAGCTTAAGTGTAAGCTTATTCTAATATTATATGCAAATAAATAATGCAACCATTTTAATGAGATTTCCTTTATTCAACATAATCTAAACCGATTGATTGATTACATGTTTGGGTTGTTTGGCATTTTTTTTCTTAATTCTATCTGAACGGATTTTATTTGCTTCTAGTTTTACTTTATTGGATCCAGTATACAATTGTTCTTATACTGAATTTCATAATAGATTTAATTATGTTTACTTTATGATTTTCTTTACTGCAAGTAAGGAATTCAAAATCTACATTGCATTTTATCATTGTCTCAATTTGATTGACTAAATATTTGGAATACGGTTGTTGATCCAAACAAATTTTTATTATTGTGAGAATTTCATGAAAAGAAGCAACAAATTGGGATGTAGGATGGGATCTCCTGATAAAACCACCATATTCTCTGACTGAAATTAAATCATTTTGGTGTGAATCATAGTTAATTGAGTATATACAATTTTTACAATCAGAACAGGCTACCATTTTTTTGATTTTTTTAGTATATAAGCAGCTACATAATTTGAGGCTAATTCATGTAACTTGTTTGGAAGAGTTTGTTCATCAGAATCAGCCACTTTCTGGTCAATAAATATAAAAAACCTTCTGATTTTAAAACATCCCAGATCGATTTCATATTTCTAATTGTGAAAGTCCAGTTTTTCAAATTGGGAGGTCTTGCTTGTTCCCTAGGCATCCTCTTCTGGAATTCCATTGTATCCAGAAGTGGTAAAGCTTCCTTATTCCAGAAGTCCAGGTGGCCAGTCATATCTGTTAACCCACAGCGTAATGATTTACCATGATCAGGAAGCTTATTGGAACCATTTACAGAATCGAATAATCGATCAAAGAAATATAATAATTCTGCAGTCTCTTCAACTTTTTCTCCACATCTTCTTTCTGTATCTGCAAGAATTAATAAAGTTAAATATGAAATCAATTTCAAAAATTATTCACTCACCAATTCTACTAACTAAATGAAGTGTAGCAGCCAGCCTTTGGCTGAATATCTGGGCTGCATGTTTGACCTTCATCTTTTTCAATTTATTTTCATAAATGTGCTCATCACTTAGGTATGGTAGAACTCTCAAGCCATCAACAACATCATTATCACTTTCATATAGATGTTTAATATGTTCCCATTTTGCTACTTTTTTTATATTGTCTTTGGTATAATGCAAGTCTTTTTTGATCAAATTGTTTCTGAGTCCTTTCAACAAATGTCATAAATGGTCATAAATGGGATAAATTCTGAAATCTTCAATTTCATATGACCCATTTCTGTAATTATCTATATCTCCTGATCTAAGATACTTTTCTCTTGTCCCATTAATTAAGTTATTTATAACACTTGTATTATTCTGATCACATATAACTGTTATTGGTTTGAGGCCAATATTCAGAAGTCTTTGTAAAATATCAACTAATATATGTTTAATCTGTAAAGTTGTTGCACGTCCCTTACTAGAGAAATGGTATGATATAGGTGCTTTCCACTGTTTTTTCAAACCTCTCACCATAAAAACTAGCACATGATCTGCTAAAGAACCTTCTCTTGAATTTTTTCCCATATCTTCAAATCCATCTATTGATCCAGAATGTTCATTGAAATGTAGGCTGGGCATTATAGCCATTTCATCGAATAAGACAGCAACATATTTTTCAGAAGAATCTATTTGTGTGGTCATTTCTTTTAAGGATTCAAAAATTACATCATTAATACCTGGTCCCCCAACAATTTTTGTCAGAAGCCTAGTCAGTGTTGATTTACCAGGTAAAATGAATATCTTGGATAACACTGAATAGGACTTCACACTTTGTTTGTACAGGATCAATGCTAACAATTTTTCATGTAGGGTGAACCTTCTCAAGTTTTTCAACTTATCAGATTCTCTCAACTGACATTGAATAAGCATGGAAGCCATTTTGTTCAATTTAGCTACATTTTCTTCAAAGTGGTGAGTTTTTCTGAATTTTTCAGCTTCATATAACCTACGTCTGAATGATTTTTTTTTGTTTCTTTCCATTGTGAATTTTTTGCGCAATTGCTTCATACATCCTTTTCTTCTTGGGAGTTATTGTATGTTTTTCAATTCCACTTTGTTTCAGTAACTGATAAGGTGAAAATAAAGAACTGTCTGAATTTGATCTTTCCTTTTGCTTCTCCCCAACACTTTTAGGAGTGTTAGTTAATTCTGGAATCTCAATAAGAAGTTCAGATGGTTGCATATTCCTTGATTCAGTGGATGTTGATGGTGTTTTGTTTGAAACATTTATGCCTGAAACAATCAATGATTCATTTTGGATTAACTTAACAAGTTGCTTATACTCACATGGAAGATTAAGTGTTGGAATGGCATTTGGAAATAACTTGTTAGACCAAGTAAAAACATATTTGGACTCAAAATGTTGGTGACACAACCTTTTAGATGTATACACTTTCTATCCTTATTAGGATTTGGGAAAGTATGTCTTATTTCACAAGGGCTTTTACAACCAGGAACACAACATTTATTGTGGTAAACCATTACGGAAACTAATAATTCGATTAAATCACAAGCACTAATAAAAAGCCAACTGCACACAAACACATCAACAAGACAAATAAAAATGAAAATCACATGGTCTATGGAATACCAATGTTATATGACATTTCAGCAGTCATCAGCACAGAACACATTATTTCAAGTGACATCTCTGACACGCCTAACTACAGAGCCCCCTAGAGATGCGTATCGGTATTAAAAAAGCGATTCAAGGTCAAGTAACCTACGTGAACCGTCTAGAGGGTAGGTGGTCTGTGTATCCAACACCATCTTTTTTTTTCTATTTAAATCATTGACACTTATAAGTGTCAGTGTCAACTACATTACCCAACATTTTAACCGTTGTATACATGTTACAATTGCCCCCCCACATAAACATTTTAAAGTTTTCTGATACTAAAAACGTTCGAATTGTTTATGTTATAAAAACTTTTGTCAATATACAAAAATACTTAATCTTATAGTCCATTCATTCTTCATGCATACTTTAACTACCTATATTAACTGTTTGAACTTTCAACTCATAACATGCAAATTTTATATATATATATATATATATATATATATATATATATATATATATATATATATATATATATATATATATATATATATATATATATATATATATATATATATATATATATATATAAACTTTTAAGTGTGTATAACAAATTTTTTTAACTCTAATTGAACTTTTAAACTATAATGTCCTACTATTTATTCTGGAAATCGTTTATCTTTTTTTTTTAATTTTTATTGACTCATTTAAATGTAACATTTCTGTTCAATACATAATCAATAATATTTAAAATGTTACTCGCTTATTTCTTGTAGATATCATGATTGTTTATTATTGTTTTGTAAATCATTAATATGTAATTTGCTTATTTATTTTAAACAGTTGATTGATGCATGCATTTTAACCCCCCAACATTCACCAATTAATATTTACGTGTGTGTAGATATATAGATATATAAATGTTTTTATTCTTTATTCAGTCTTTGTATACAAAAAAATTAAATCTAAATGAAATTTTCTCCTTATAGTATCCGTCCCAGGATACTTTAACTCGTACACATTATTTCCAATTATTTTATTAATTTCAAATGAACCTGTATGTGGTAACAGTAATTTCCCACACACATTGTTTTTTAAATTTGAAACTCTAGGTGTCTTGAGAATGACTAAATCTCCTATTTTAAAATGAGTCCTTTTCTTAATTTTCTTATTCATTCTCTTTTGATACTTTTTTGCCCTGCTTTTAACATTATGATAAGTCTCTTCCGTATTCTAGTTAAATCTTGTTTGTGTAAAATCCATGGTCTATTTGGGTATTGTCCTGTTAAAATAAAAATTGGTGGTTTCTCAGTGTTAATATTAGGTTCATAATTATTATAATTCTCAATATGTTTTAGATCTTCATCCCAACACAAATGATTTTGATAATACTCCATCCTCAAAAACTTTAAACTTTCTTGAATCATTCTTTCACTAGGGTTGTCCTGTGGGTGCCTTATAGAAGTATGGAATAACTTGATATCCTCTTTCTGACAAAATTTCGAAAATCTTTCATTCACAAAATAGGATGCGTTATCTGTAAGTATACTTTGTGGTTTACCAACTTCTTCTATATACAAAAGTATAAACTTCATTGTTTCTATTGTATTAACTCGTTTGGTTGGATAAAACTTAACAAATTTGGAAAAAATATCATACATAATCAGTATGTTCTTATTACCTCTAGGTGTTTTAATTAAATTGGATAAATAATCAATAGCTACTATTTGTAATGTTTCCTTTACTACTATACTTTCAACAGTATTTTATACAATTTCTTGTAAATTTTATATTTTCCCAAAATACATAATTCACCATTTAAACAAATTTTCTTTATAATAGTTATATCTTTACAAGTAAAATAATTTTCCCTGAACATTAACCATAACTTTCTTACCCCTATATGACCATAATTTTCATGTAAATCTTTAAAAATTCTTTCAGCTAAATTTGTATCAGTATAATATAATTCATTGTCATTGCCTTAATAATTAAACTGTTTTTTATTATTCAACCCTTAAAATTTCCAATGTTAATAATTTTGTCCCTCAAATTTATTTAATTCTCTTGGCTATTTTTGATTTTTACTAATAAGTATAAACCTTGTTCATTTTTTAACTTATTGATGGCAACAATAAAATTTTCTTTTTTAGTATTAGAGATTAATAATTCAGTTAGTTTTTATCAGAAGGTTTGTCCTTTCTACTTAAACAATCAGCTGTAAAATTTAATTTTCCAGGTCTGTACCTAATATCAAATTGAAATTCTTGTAATAACAAACCCTATCTGTATATCCTCGTGTTACTGTATTGTGTGTTTTTTATAAATGACAACTTTGATTATCAGTTTCAATGATAAATTTATTTTTCCTTAGCCAATAATTTAACTTTTCACAAGCATGTACAATTGCAAGCATTTCTTTTTCAGCCACAGTATATTTTAATTAGGCTCCCTTTAATATTTTAGATATAAAACAAATTGGATATTCTTTTTCATCTTTAATTTGTACCAGTTCTTAAGCTATAGAATACGCTGATGCATCTGTTCTTAAAATAAACTCTGTATTGAAATCTGGCACATAGATAGCTATATTATCAAGAAACTCATTTTTAATTTCCTCAAAAGATTCTACCCTTCTATTATTCCATACAAATTTTTCCTTTTTTCTCAATAACTCAATTAATGGTCTTTCTTTTTCTGCTAGGTTTTTAACAAATTTTGCGTAATAATTGATCATACCTAAAAACCCTCTTAATGCTTTTAATGTTTTTGGTCTAGGAAAATTATTTATTTGTTCTAATCTATGAATATCAATAGTAATGCCTGTTGTAGTGATCTTATACCCTAAAAACTTTACATTATTTTGGAAAAATTGACATTTGTGTAGATTTAATTTTAAACCAAATTTATCCAATGTTTTAATAATTATTTTAATATGTTCCACATGCTGTTGTTCGTCTTGACTGAAAATTAAAATGTCATCAATGTAAGATATACAAAATGAACTATGGACTTCCAAGATTTCTCTAAGAACTCTGATTAATGCTGATGAACTTGATTGAAGCCCAAATGGTGTCATACAAAATTCCCATACTTGCCCATCTACTTAAAAACCTGTGTATTTTTTTGAATCTTCATGTAAAGGTATCAGCCAAAATGAATTTTTTAAATCTAATTTCGTAAAAATCATACTTTTCCCTATTTGTGATAATAGAATATCTACCCGTTGTGGTGATTCATATTGTTGTTTTGTGATCTCATTAATTTTTCTGGCATCTAAACAAATTCTAATGGAATTATCAGCTTTTTTAACTATAACTAATGAACTTATGTACTGTGTTGTTTTTTCTTATTATACTATCCATTTCCATCTTTCTTATTTCTTCTTGTAGGTTCTTGTTCCCTGTATGCATGTGGAATTGGATATCCCCTATATACAAAATGTTTATCTTTGTAAATCTCTAGATGATGTTGGTAATGATTTGCTATTCTTGGTTTTTCGTTAACTAAAGTTTTGCGTTTATTCATTATTTTATAAATATCCTTCTTATATTTTTCCTCACACCATATAACTTGAAACCATTCCTCGTATTTTTCATCATCTAAATTTTTTTCAATTTGTAAATGATTTATTGCTTCTATTTCATTTATTTCTTTCTTCCTTTCTGTCCATCTCATTATCTCTACTTCTCTTTCATCTACTCTCAAACTCTGGTCCCTCATATCTATAACTGTTGAAACTTCTTTTCTGTTTTAGTCTTTTTTATCCTATTTTTTTTGTCGTATTTTATAAGATATATTCTGACACTTTTTTGACTGTGAAATCTATATTTACTTGACATACAATACATAACCTAAAAACTGACTGACATATACAAAGAGTTCAGATTCACTTGAACATAAATAACATTAACATTTCTCCCTCCCTAGTGAAACTTCTTCACTATTTCATCCTTCAATTTCTAATTTACAAATCTTCACAGCAGGTCTTTTGAAAACTCCACTCTGTGTTTTTACTTCCGCCACTCGTACTGTTCCATCTTTTCCTGGATATGTTTTCGAAATTCTTCCCAGTGGCCAAGTATTTCTGGGTAAGTTGTTATCTGCAATGACGACTATATCATCTTCTTTAAGTGAAACTTTTTTGTCGTGCCATTTTGTCCTTTGATTCAATTCTGGCAAATATTCTTTAAGCCACCGTTTCCAGAATTGATCTGCTAGAGCTTGGACAGTTCTCCACTGTCGTTTCAAATCAATTTCAGCATTTTCTGAGGTTTCTAAAGGTTGTCCAGTAGAAGAGCCAATCAAAAAATGGTTCGGGGTCAAGCTCTCTGGTGAATCAGGATCTACTGGTACATAAGTAAGAGGTCTTGAATTTAATATCCCTTCAATTTCGACTAGGGTTGTTAGAAGTACCTCATCCTTTGGATAATTCTCTTTCAGGATAACATCGAGACTTCTCCTGATGGATCGAATTAGTCTCTCCCAGCTTCCCCCCATATGTGATGCGGCTGGCGGATTGAAATGTCAAGTGATTCGCTTTGTCACCATTTGATTTGCTAAATCTTTCTGATCTAGTTGACGTACCTTCTCGAACAATTCTCGATTTGCACTTCGGAAATTAGTTCCATTATCCGAGTAAAGATCGGTTACTGTACCTCTTCTTCCAATAAGTCGTTTTAATGCCATTACCATTGAAGCCGTGTTCAAACTCCATGAAATCTCAATATGAACTGCTCTTGTAGTCATGCACGTGAATATGACTCCCCAACGTTTTTCGTGTTTTCTTCCAACAGTTACCAAAAAAGGACCAAAGTAATCCACTCCAGTTTTTGTAAAAGGTTTTTGAAACACTGCTAATCTTGATTCTGGTAAGTAACCCATTTCAGGTACATTGGGTTTAACTCTTCTATTTTTACAAAACTGACATTTGTTCCATATCTGTTTAACTGCATTTCTCAATTTGGGAATCCAAAATTTCTGTCTTATCTCGTTTATAACGAACTCATACCCATTATGGTTTGCTCTTACATGGTATCCTTTTATCAGAAGTTGTGTGAAACCATGTTTGACTTCTAATATTATGGGGTTTCTGTTTAATTTTATTTTATCGCATTTACTGCTTATTCTTCCTTTCATACATATTATTCCATCTTGTAAAATAGGTGATAATTTGTAAATTCTACTTGACTTTTCTATATCTTTGCCATTCTTGAGACTTATCAATTCTTTGTCATATGTAACTTTCTGTACTTCTTTGTACCACAACTTCTCTGCATTTTCTATTTCTTCCACATCTAAATCTTCACTATTCTTGTTTCTCGTTCTACAATTCATAATAAACCTCAAGACCCAAGCTGTCGTTGTGACTAATTTTTCGTATGATGAAAAGCGAGTAGGATCTGGAAAACTAGTAGATATCTCGATGATTTTCATGCTTAAAATCGGAAACTTTTTAATTTCTAGAATTTCATCAGAGATCTCATCACAGTTCATATGACATTCGAAGATCCATTCTGATTCAGGTTTCATTAAGAACGATGGACCTGTGAACCATCTTCTCAAACTCAATTTGTCTTTACAAATGCGAGTAGCTTCATCGGCGACATTTTCTTTAGATGGAATCCAATGCCAATTATTTTTATCGGTATGTTCTAAAATTTCTCCAATTCTATGAGCTATGAAAGTTTTATATTGTTCATTTTCCTTTGTTATCCAACTCATTACAGTCATAGAATCTGTCCACATGTAGACTCGATCGATTTTCACTTCAAGTTCAGATGTTATGGATGTTATTAGTCGAGATCCCATCAATGCTGCTCGGTATCGATGTCTGTTTCAAAGGGCATACTCTTGTTTTCGCACTCACCAAAGAAATCTCGAAATTAGCATCTTTCCTGAATCGAATGTATATAGCACTTGCATACGCTTTCTCACTAGAATCACAAAAGCCATGTAGTTCTGTATACTCTGATTCACTCAAATTGGACAATTTCCCATAAAATTTTGGTATCGTGATCAGAGGAATAACTTCCTGTAATTGATTAATCCATTTACACCAATAATCATTGAAGCTATGGGGCAGTTCGCCGTCCCATCCAATTTTAACTTTCCAAATTTCTTGTAATAAAATTTTTATTGTTATCATAACACTGCTCAAAAATCCAAGTGGGTCAAAGATGGACATCAGGAATTTCAATACTTCTCTTTTTGAAGGAATATTGTTGCCATTCAAGATATCTGGATTAACTTTCTGTAAATTTGTAGAAAATGAAAATACGTCGGTATTTGGTAACCACCTCAGGCCTAATATTCTTTCTGAATGGTTCTGGGAAAATTCTTCGATATTTTTGGATGAATTAGCTCTCAGGTTTTCTGGAATATTCCTGAGAACTGTTTTGGAGTTTGATATAAAATTACAAATTTCAAATCCTGCTTTCCGATGTACTTCTATCACCTGTTTTATTTGGTTTATAGCTTCAATTTCAGAAATACTACTGTCCAAATAATCATCGACATAATGTTTGTCTATAATCGCTTTACAGGCTTTTGGATATTTAACTTCATTTTCTTTCGCATTGCGATTCTTAATATATTGTGCGAGACAGGGTGAACACGTTGCGCCAAAGGTCATAGCAACCATTTCATATACTTCAGGTTAATTTTCTCTGTCTCTTTCCTCCAAAGGAAACGTTGAGCTGATCTGTCTTCTTTTCGGATAATAACTTGATGGAACAACTCTTTTATATCACCTGCATATGCAATTTTATTTTGTCTGAATTTCATTAATACTCCAGTGAGTGGTTTCAGAAGATCCGGTCCAGATAATAGTTCAGTGTTTAGACTTATATCTTGAGTTTTGGCTGCAGCATCAAACACCAGTCTCAATTTACCAGGTTTGTTCGGGTTCACTACCCCAAAATGTGGTAAATACCAAACATTTCCTTTTGAGTCATTTATTTCATTCTTGTCAAGCTTTCTTGCATAACCTTTTTCTTCATATTCATCAATTTTTCGACAGTACTGTTCGGCAAATTTCTCGTTTTTGTCCATTTTTTTTTCCATGCAGTGTAGACGTATCAAGGCTGATTTCTTGTTATCTGGGAATTTATTGTCATCTTTCTTCCACAGTAACCCGGTTTCGAATCTATTTCCTACTCTGAAAGTCGTTTGTTGCATAATTTTCTCGCATCTTTCATCTTCTTTTGTTTTCATGTATTTCTCTACAATCTTAACTCCAAAAGACTCAATGGAGAATGAATCTTTTACCATCTCATGTAGTTTCTCATATTCTGATTTATTACAGATATGATACAAAAAATTATTATTTCTTTGTTTACACAACTTCAGCGAATTTCCATGTAATACCCAACCCAATAAGGCTTTTGAAAGTATTGGACCAACTCTATCTAGCTAAATCATTTTCCTACTAACAATTAGATGTCCATGATCTTGTCCTATCAGAATCATTGGAGTTTTCTCATAATATGCCGACATCTCCAATTGTTCAATATGAGGATATTTTCTTCTGATATTATCTATATCCAAAGTTTGTGTCGGTAGCATCAGGTTTTTAATTGTCCTTACTCCATTTAATTCATAATATTTTTCACCTGATGAACCAGAAATATCGAAATCAACTATTTTTGAATGGTTTTCTTGATGGATAATACCATTTGTCCATTGATAGCAAATTGGTTTTGTTATACCTGCCAAACCTAAGTCATTTGCTAAGTTCAAGTCAATCAAAGAAATTGTTTCTCCTTCATCGTAGAAAGCATAAGTTGAAAACACTCCATTGGGGCCTCTCATGTTGACAGGAAGTATCTTCAAGAGTACCTCATTCTGTTTTCTTGTGACGTTGATGTGTTCCACTTGTCCAGGATTAGATGATACTTCTTGCTTTATTTCAGCAATGTTTGATGATGGCTTATGTAAGAGTGAATGGTGAGTTCGTGTACATCTATTCAAACCACAATACCTTTTCTTGCGGCAATCTGATTTGAAGTGATTTGATTTGAGGCAACAAATACACAATTTATTTGTAACAACTATTTTCCATCTTTCATCTACATCCATTTCCTTGAAAGATTTGCAATTTTCCAAAGAGTGCATTGCTTCCTTGCATACCAGGCATTTTCTCTCATGATACTTCGTTTCTTTCCCATCAATTGACAAAACTGTTTCTCTTCTATTGGCAAAATTACCTCTTTCATCCATTCTGAAAACTGGATTGTCTACATAGCATGATATTTTTGCCTTTTCTTTCAACCACTCTGAAAATATCTTCAGATTGACATCATTCCTATTTTTCAATGCATATTCTCCCCAATTGAGCTTAAGAAAATATGGCAATTTCCGAGTTATTTCATCCAACAACTGAGGATTATACATATGACCTGTCGATTTCAGAACCTCCATTGTAGTTATCAAATTAGTAACTGCGTTAAAAAACGATACAATAGAATCTGGTTTTTCTTCTCTCGGCAATGGAGTTTTCCTTGCTTTCTCTACCAACATAGATATGATGATTTCAGGCCTTCCAAAGGTCATTTCTAGGGTCTCCAATACAGTTTCTACATTAGATGATGATATCAACAAAGGTTTTACTGTTTCCCTAGCCCTTCCACGAAGACATTTCTGAATTCTTATCAAGTTCTCTTCTTCGGTGAATTTGCAGGCTCCAGTGGATTTTCTGAACTGCGATATAAAAAGTGGCCAGTCTTCAGGATCTCCAGAAAATATCGGTAAATCTTTTATTGATTGTCTGTTGAGTAATATTTCTATAGGATCTTTCTTCGTCGTTTCTTTATATTCATAGTTAGGCATATCTTGTTCTTCCAGTTGATTTTTGAACCAATTATTTACTTTCTCCTGTCCATTTTCAGATTCTTGTGGTAAATTATTGTCATGTCCAAATTCACTTTCATATTTACTTTCAGTGTCGCTGAGTTTTATTTTCATTTCTAACTCGATAAGTTCTTTTTCTCTCTGAAATTTCTTCTTCCTCAAAAGTTCTTGATCTCTTAAAGCCTCTTGATCTTTCTTCTCTTCCATCGCTGCTATTCTTCTGGCTGCTTCAAGTTGAATCTCTATAACCTTCTTGCTAGATGTATTCGACTTTCTGCTTCTAGTTAATAATGATTTCTGTAAATCTCTCTGTATCTCAGATAATCCATTTTCATTATTTGAAAATCCCAGAAAATCCTTAACTGAATCATTTGCTCGTCTGGCTTCAGATTCATTTGTCTTTCTCCTGGTTTTTCCACCTGCTATTTCACTAGTACTCTTCTCCAATTCACTCATTTCAGCAATACTGTTTTTCCTAGTTGAAATTCTTCTGAATGCTCGAAGGACCAATGTTGAAACTTCTTTTCTGTTTTAGTCTTTTTTATCCTATTTTTTTGTCGTATTTTATAAGATATATTCTGACACTTTTTTGACTGTGAAATCTATATTTACTTGACATATAATACATAACCTAAAAACTGACTGACATATACAAAGAGTTCAGATTCACTTAAATAAATAACATTAACAATAACTGCTTCAATTCCATATAAAAAATCAATTCCCAATATTACTTCCATTTTCATACTTTCCATCACTAGTAAACTTACTTGTAAATTAACATTTTGACATGTAATAGTACCATATTACAACTTGTTCACTTCTTCTATTTCTTTCCAGTTGCTGATATTACCTGTATTTGCTTAATTTTAATAATTTTGTTATTGTAATAGCTAAAATTGTTTTTAATAATGTCTGCCCTTATTGCTGATATTTGAGATCCACTGTCAATTAATGCATGTACTTTTATACCTCCAATATTAATTTTTACATAAGGTAACCAATATTTACTGTATGCATTATCTGGTTTAAAGTTATTTACATACTCATGTCCTATAAGATTGCAATTTCTATTAATACTACTTTTTCTGTTTTTCCACTTTTATTAAGGTTCCTTTTAAACCTGATATGTTTTCTATTTCTACACCTATTTCCTATCCTATATGTATAGTTGTCTAAACATTTATATCTACAATTTATATGATGTATTAATAACTTTATTTCTTTTGTTACAAATGCTTGCTTTACACCTGATAACTGTTGAATATATTGTTTCACCTGCAGACCATTGTTTTGCTTTACTGAATTTATTGAAGATAAAATATGTGTTACTTTTAAATTGTTATATTTTAAAATACGCATGTTATTATTTATAACTATATTATTATTATTTTGTGTTTTATTAGAATTTACTTTGTTTATATTATTTAAAGAAAAATTACTCTGCTTTTGTTCATTATTTAATTTAGGAAATTTTATTGTACTGCTACTATTTAATAATTTATCTTCCATTTCTCCTTCTTCTTCTTCGATTATAATTGGTAAAAGTTGATTACTTTTTCTTTGAGGTTTTTTTCTTTTAGGGTATGATATTTTACACACATCACTTATACAATTATATAAGTCTGAAGTGCCTCTTTGCAATTCTTCAGCTATATCAAATTTATTCCGTAGGTTTATTATTTCTATAATATGATCATCAATAACCAGACACCTTGTCTGTAAGTTTAAAATTACTCTTTTTTCATTCATAATATCTATACCCATTATCGCTTCCACACTCAAACCTGGTGTAATCAAGAAATTCATATTATAATGACTACTGTTTACCAATATTAAAACAGTTATAATTTTATTTACCTAAGCTACTTTCTTGTCATTCGCAGTAACAACTTTTATTTGATTTACTTTAATTATTTTATCTTTTAACATTTTATAATTTTTCTTTACAAAACCTTCATTAATTAATGATACACTACTTCCAGTGTCTAATAGGCAATTTAATTTTACATTCTCAATGTTTAATTTTATAAAAGGTAATTGATTATTTACATTTGTTTTATTTATTTTATTTTGATCTTTATAAATTCCTTGGATGTCAATATTTACTTTTAATGGTATTGTATGACCTGCAGTCTTCTAAAAATTTTGTTGTCTGGGAGTTTGGTAATCTGCACTATTGTGAACCATTACTTGCCCTATCTGATTTTGTTCATTACCTCCAAAACCTTTGATTTCATCAATCTTTCTTAAATATTCTAACAGCCTGATTGCATCTCTTACATCATTTACAGCCACATAATTTGAGATATCATCACCAAAATGTATCGCAATAAACTTCACAGCATTTTTTTCACGTATTGGAGGATCTAAGTATTTAATTTTATCCAATTTAATTATTACATAATTTTCCCTTGACTGTTGTCCGTTTTCTCGATACTTTCCAAGATATAAGTTGTTTCTTATTTTATTTTGGACCATATCCCCAAAGAAATAATTTATGAAATGATACTCGAATTTATTTATATTAATACACCTATCCTCATTTATATTTCACCATAAAGTTGCTCATCCTTTGATTGTCTTGTCTACCCATCTTTTCCAATTCTTTTCTTCTCCCATCTCTTGTAATCTTGCCCTTAATTTCATAATGTACCGCACTGGATGTACCCTTCTATCATTACTGAAGTACAGTTCAGTTTCTGCCTCATGTCCCATCATAATAAATTTTTGTGCCCCTTGAGGAAAATTTTCAATTTTCTTCTCTAAATTTTTAACTGCTTATTTATTTATGTAGCGTATGGCAACACATGATAAAAAACTTAAGACTAAAAAATAAACATTAAATTCTTAAATCTAAATTTTCAATCCACGTAACAGCCGATGGGGTGGCCCTCAAGAAGTCTGTAGTCGTGCAGTGGCTCTGTCTCCCAACGCAGCTATATGCTAGGTGATGGATGGTCTGTCGTTCTCCACAGTCGCAAGCGTTACTTTTGAGTTTCACCCATTTATGGAGAGAATCTGCACAAACGCCGCATTCTGTGCGGATGCGGTTTAGGCAGCACCATGTTTTTCTTGGTAGAGCAGAGCCAGGAACTGTTTCGTTTGGACGGATGTTGTTGTAGGTGTCAGGAGATACTTTATTCCGCTATTCTTGTACCCATTCGTGTTCCAAAGTGAAAATTTTTGCGGTGAGTGCTGCAGCAGTTTGAACTGAAGGTTTCCTAGAACGTAACCTCTCACCTAGTTGGGCGATGTATTCGTAAATTTGGAGCTGCGGGTTGTCTTGGATTTTCTTATATTCTCTACAGAGAGCGTTTGCACGGCGGAGATGGGCTGGTGGTATATTGCAGAGAGTAGACAGCCAGTGCGTGGGTGTAGGTTTAATGGTGCCGCTGATTATTCTCAAAGATTTGTTGAGTTGGACATCTACCTTTTTTGAATGGGGGCTATTTAGCCTACAGGTGCACAATATTCGGCGGTGAAGTATACAAGGCCTAGGACTGAGCAGCGGAGGGTTTCGGCTGAGGCACCCCAGCTAGTCCCGCTTAACTTTGAGATAATGTTGTTTCTTGTTCTCAGTTTGGCAGCTACGTTCGTCAAATGTTTTTTAAAAGAGAGTGTGCGGTCAAGGGTTACGCCCAAGTACTTTGGATGTTTGTTGTACTTTAGACGGGTTTCATTGAATTCGATGTTAAGTTCAACGTTTGCCATTTTGTTATTTAAATGAAAGCAAGATGTTTCCGTTTTGTTTAAGGATGGTATAAGTCTCCATTTTATAAAAAAATAGTTCATCGCTTTTAGGTCTTCATTCAATATCTTTTCTGCAGTGAGAAGATTTTTGTGTTTAAACCCAAGAGCCATATCATCAGCATAGTTGAATTTCTTGGAGCGGGTTGTAGGAAGGTCTGATATGTAGAGGTTAAACAGAATTGGTGCTAGAACAGACCCTTGCGGGAGGCCATTGTTTAGCACCTTCTTTCTCTTTGTCTGGTCATTTATGTGAACTCGAAAGGTACGATTGCTAAGCATGTTGTCGACGAGATTGGTTATTGTTTTGCACTTGGTACTTTTGAGAAGCTTGTATAGTATGCTGCAGTTAAATCGACAAAGACGACTGATGACTTCTCTGCCTCTATAATTGTTGTTAGGCTAAGAACTTGGTCGCAGCAACTACGATTTTTTCTGAATCCGGACTGCTCTATGGGGATGGGTTCGGTTTTTGTCTCGGGTATACGGTTGTTGTCTTTCCAGCAGTTTGTAGCACGAGCTCAGTAATGCTATAGGTCTATAGCTTTCTGGCTTATCTTTATCTTTTCCCGGCTTCAGTAATGATATTATTTTTGAGTTTTTTAGCTTTGGTGGAATATTGCCATTTTTAAGGATCTCAGAATAGAACTTGGCGAGCCAACTCTTAGTTACAGGACCACAATGGGCCAGGAATTCTACATGTATCCTGTCATAGCCGGGTGCTTTGCCAGTTTTCATTTCTTTTATTAAGTGCTCTATTTCCTGAATTGAAAATGGTCCTGCATAGTCAGAATTTTGCGTGATCTCTTTTTTCAACTGGGACAGTTCTTTTTTAATATTTGTTGTTTGCTTTTTGTTGCTAGGTGCTCTGGAGGTTAAAACTATGTGATCCGCTATTTGTTTCGGAGTCACTGCTGGGTCGATTTTTACAGTTGCTGTGCTTGAACCAAGTTTCCTTAGAAGGCTCCACGCTTTTCTACTGGAGTATTTGAAATCTATATTGGCAACAGTTTGAGACCATTTTTCTCGTCGAGCAGTGTCAAGACTCTTTAAAATTTCATCTGCAAGTTCTGGATCTTCGCTGTTTAAATATTCTTCATATAAGGTTTAACTATTCTGATCCCAGCCAGTTATATATTCTTTACTGTAGCCTCGTGGAATACACTTTTTTGCGGTGGCAATGACTGCTCCACGGAATCTGTCGTAATTTTGTGGCCTGGGGATGATCTCCTTGTTTCTTTCTATCTCCTCTTATTGTATTCCAAATTCTTGTCCAATTTCACGATTGTTATTTTCTAAGGTTCTTTGCATGTCCTCCAACTCTTGTCTTATTTTCATTTTGTTTTTGTTCATTTTCTTTTCAACTTCTTCTTGATGTTTATCCATAGACCTATCAAATTTTTCAACCTGTTCTACAACTAAATTCCGATAATCCACATTTGTTAGTTTTAAATCCTGCTGCAATGCTTCTGCTCTTTCTTCACTATTTTTCTCCATTATTTTAATTTTACTCTCCATACCTTCAATTTTACTCTCCATATCTTCATTACCTTTCTTGATTTGTTTTTTCATCGTTGTATTTCCACTTTTAATGCCTTCCATTATACGTAAAAACATTTCATTAATATTTTGGCTGCTTCCTGCATCTCCCTCCATGGTCGTTCTTTTTGGCTTCTTTTTACCACTTCTTAAGTACATTCACCAACAACTTTTTCTTTTATTTATAGAAATCATTTCAGACAACAATAAATAATAATGTTTTTTTTTATTGGTATACCTTACTAAACTTTCACTCGGACCTTGTATACTTAGGTCCCTGCTCGGGCGCCAATTTATTTGTATCGTATTTATACCGTCGATGTTCTTCTTAGATCTTTTTAAACTTTTTTATTTTAAATAAAACAGATTCCTTGTATATATATATATATATATATATATATATATATATATATATTTTATTTAATATTTTTAAACAATAACACACCGACACAATATAAGATTTTTGTAAACAATAACAACAAAACTTACACTCTCTCTTTCACACAACTTTCTTTCTAATCAATTTTACTTAAAAGGTATAGCAATTAATTTGTTTTTCGTTTTAATTAGTAAAATTTTTTACATACATACATACATAAAGTCACGCCTTTTTCCCATGGGGGTAGGCAGAGACCACTTCCTTCCACTTGCTACGGTTCTTACACACATCTTTTGCTTCCTCTACTTTCAACAGTGCTCTCTTACATGCCTGTCGGTTGTTGGTAATCTTGACCTGGCCTTTCCTCAAAACAATGTTGATCTGATCAAGATATGTTCGCCGAGGTCGACCTCTACCGACTTGTCCATTCACACTCGCTTTATAAATTTGTTTCGTCAATCTTCCTTTATCCATCCATTCACCCTGTACAAACCATCTAAGCATTCCTTTATCTATCTTTGTAACCACATCTTTTTTTACACCACAGCGTTCTCTTATCTTACTATTCTTTACCTTATCCAACCGAGTCACTCCGGCTATACTTCTCAGACTACTCATCTCCGTAGCATTAATCCTATTTTCATGCTTCTTCTGCCAAACCCAACATTCACTACCATTCATAAGTGTAGGAATCAACACACCTCTATGCATAGCCAGACCTGCCTTTTTTTACACCTTCTGGCTATTCATAAAGCTATGCAGTGCCCCATTCATTTGTCTTCCTGCCAACACATTTTATTAGTATTATTAATATTAATAACACGAATCCCTCCACTGTGACATGGCTATTCATAAAGCGATGCAGTGCCCCATTCATTTGTCTTCCTGCCAACACCCTTCGCTACATGTCACTTTTCACCTCTTTTTCATCTCTCGTAAACTTTGAACCCGAGTTCACAAATTTATTTACTTGTTCCACTCTTTCTTCCTCAATCGAAACTCCACAGTTTGTAATGCTTTCTTCTCTTTTAAAAACCAATATTTTCGTTTTGCTTACATTTATTTTCATCCCTTTGATTTTCAGGGCATCATGCATAACATTAACCATCGCCTGCAACTCCTTTTCAGATGACGCTAATATGACTTGATCATCGGCGTAAAGAAGGCATTTGACGATCAAATCATTCAATTTCAATCCATACGCACTCTCTTTCAAATCTTTTAAACAATTGTCTATGTATGGCGAAGCCACACATCCCTGTCTCACATCCTTTTCGATGTTAAACCAGTCCGTGCAAGCTCCGTTTATCCTGACACAAGCAGTGGAATCCTCGTAAAGTGATTTCAGTGCCTGTATTAAACTACCACTCACCCCATACATTGACATTGTCGACCACAATTTACTCCTTACCACTCTGTCATAGGCCTTTTCCAAGTCTATAAAAGCGCAATAGACCTTCTGACTTCTAGCCAAGAAATTTTTGACTATACATCCCATATCATCTTCTCAGTTTCATTCGTAACTATTTTAATCAATATCTTTGCATTCAATTTGCCGACTATGCTGAGTAAACTAATGCCTCGGTAGTTCTTACAGTCCTGCTGCGAACCTTTTTCCTTGTAAAGTGGCACGATAACGGCCTTGCACCAGTCGTCTGGTACGCTACCACTTCTCCAACTAAGGTTAAAAAGGCGGTACAGCAGACTAGCTACCACGTTTTGTCCAGCCTTCAGCATTTCAACTGTTATCCTGTCGTACCCAGCAGCTTTACCCAATTTTATACTATTTAACGCTTCCACAATTTCTGTCGTACTAATTTCACTTTCATTTTGCAATTTTCACTCATGTCTCCGAATGGAGCCTGTACTTGTGTATCCTCTCTCTTAAATAAACTTTCGAAGTATTCCTTCCATCTCTTTTAAAAATTTTTAATTATATTTAATAAATAATAAGGTTATATATATGGTTATATATATATATATATATATATATATATATATATACACATATATTAGAAGCTTAAAATGTGTCTATGTAAATTTATCAAAAGTTTCTTGTTAATTTATTTGATTTGTTTTTTATTATATAAACGTTTTCCAGGGAAATTTATAAATTTTTAATTTATTCTAGGTTTTGAATTATATTAAATTTTCTAAAAAGATCTATAAAAATGGCTTGATCTTCTTTCTTTTTTTATTACATATATAAAATAAATTCTTATTGTTACCGGACTTATATTTTTATTTTTCTTGTCCTGCGTTGCCTTCTTCTGATGATGTTCCGCTCTATACGTCACCAGCAATCTTACGCCGCTTCCTGTTGAAAATTTTCTTACGGGCTCTGCCTTCTGCCTCACTCAAAACTTCGTCTCTTGCCATATTTTTTATTTAAAATTTCCAAAATTGAATTTTTTTACTTTTACTGATTATCTTTGATTATATAAATAAAATTTTAAACTTACCAAACCCGAAACCAAGCTCTCTATCAATAATATCCCATCCCATAGGTTACCACAGGTATCCATATTTTCTTTTTCTAATTTGGGATTTGTTGATCATATAAATTAATATTTATTTTGATTTTTGAATTTCTTTTACATACTTTATTTTAACTCTATACTCCAAAATATTCTGTTTTTTATTAAATCTTATTACAATTTCTAAATTATTTTTCTGACATTCTGACATTTAAATTTGTTTAATTATCCTTTTAAATTTTAATACGTCATAGCTTACTTATTTTGACCACTTACTGATTTTTTACGTTTGTTTATTGATTTTATTAATTGTTATACCTTTTTTTACTAACTAAACTAAATTATTTACCATTTTACAATTATTATATTTATAAAAAGTCTTTTAATATTTTAAAATGTCAATTTAAATCTATCTAATTAAGTAACTGTATAACCACATATATCCAACACCATCTTTTTTTTTCTATTTAAATCATTGACACTAATAAGTGTCAGTGTCAATTACATAATATATATCTAATATATAAAATTCTCGTGTCACAATGTTAGTTACCATACTCCTCCGAAATGGCTTGACCGATTTTGATGAAATTTTTTGTGCTTATCCGGTATCTATGAGAATCGGCCAACATCTATTTTTCATCCCCCTAAATGTTAGGGGTAGTCCACCCCTAAATTTTATTTTTTATTTTTTAGACAAAATTTTTAATTTCTATTTTTTTATGATACAACATACAAAAATACATACAATTCTTAATTTTCACCCTTCTACGATCAACCCTTATTTTTTAATAGCCATTTTAGTAATTTAATCATTTTTCCTCTCCGGTCGAATAATGATCAATCGTCATTTAATTAGTTATCCCCGCCAGATGTCTACAGGTGTCACTTCTGACCCAGTAAACAGCACGGAGTAGGGATGAGAACGAAGCCGGTCTCCTTTCTTTCTCACTCCCTACACAGTTGTCGGCCATCATTATTGTTTATGCATCAAGTGTAGTAGTAACGTTGACAATTATTATTTTGCTATCTCAGTGTAACTCTCATATTAACTTTTAATCATTCCTATTTTATCAATAATAATTAAATTATCAATTTTGAGTGTATTTTGCACGATTAGTTAATCAAGTGATTTTATAACCTCAAAAGTACTCAACAACGAGCTTCCAATAACAACGGATTTTGTGTTGTAAGTATACTTTTTTTTATTTATATCGAAAATGTTGTTGATCTTATAAAAATGTAATTTTAATTTAATTTTATTAAAAAAATGTAATTGAACAATTGATTTTCATAGTTTCCAAAAAATCAATCATTATGAATCTTTATTTTGAAATTTTAATGGAAATATTGGCTGTATGAAAAAATTATAAGAGACAATGTTTTCATAAAATTTAATTTTTTACTTTTGTTTGAAAATTTTTTCCATAAAACTTATATTTTTGTTATAATTTCATAAATTAAAACTAATCATTTCAAAACTGCGGCAAAAATCCTGGCCCTAATTATACTTTTAACATTTTTCATCATTAAATAATTTCATTAATTCTATTTATGTATGTTTTGTACGGTGAGCAATGCCAAGAAAACGCAAAGGGGCTGATTTGAGCCGCAGTACAAGTAAAGCTCGAAACTTGCGAAATAGCAGATCCGAAAGAACAGAAGAACAAATACTGATGCACGTGTCAGAATGGCGCAATTGGATCAAGAAGAGCCAGAAGATACACGAGCTGAACGCAATGAAGTCAGAAGATTAGAACAACGACAATCACATTCTTACATACATACAATATACACATTCTAACATACATACATACTTACAATAAGTAAGCTATTTTTTGTCTACACTAGAAATTACTAAGAAATTATTTATATGGCAAAATAACGTTTGCCGGGTCAGCTAGTATATATATATATATATATATATATATATATATATATATATATATATATACATCACAGTTAACATTTTTGCAGCATTGTATTAAAACTTGTATGGCAAATAGGGCTTCTCTGGTTCCCAAGGCATCACGAAAACGAAATTGGGTTTAAGATATCTGCTCTTCACATAATCTGTATAGTCTTCTGTGAATGACTTTGAGAAATATTTTCAGGAAGTGGCTCATGAGACTGATTATACGGTATTCGTTGCATTTTCTAGCTCTTGGTAACGTAATATATTCTGATATTAACCAATCTTGTGGTTAAATAAATTGGTTATCCATTGAAGTCCGTCTCTGTCCAGAAGTTTAAAAATTTTTGCCTGCGTTTTATCAGGTCCGACAGCCTTTTCATCTTTTATATGTTTACTGGCGTTTTCAACTTTATCTATGGTAATGCTGGGTCCCGAGAGATTTTTTGCCATTTCTGGCGGATCGGGTCTGTCGTCTCTAAACAATTCTTGTATATAATCTTGCCATAATCTCATTTTCTCTTCCTTTCCAATTATAATGTTTCCTTGTGCATCTACTAGTTTTTCTGTTGTGTTAGATCTATTTGTTTTGATAAGTTTTTTTATTTTTTCGTAGAGGTTAAATGTTTCATGTTTCTTTTGTATTTCTTCCATTTCTTTACATTTTTGTCCATTCCATTTATCTTCTGATTTTCTACACTCCTTTTGTATTTGTCTGTGTATTTTAGAGTATTCGTCCTTATTATTGCTGTTTTTTTGAATACGTCTCTTTTCCATTAATTGGAGAATCTCTTCTGTCAACCATTATTATTTTTTTTGTATTTTCTCTATGGTTAGATATTTTCGCTTAAGTTCCTTTGCTACGTTGTTTATATTTTCTTATTACAAGATCTATGTTTTAATTTGAATCTGTGTTCTTAAGCTTCTCATTGAGGTCTTTTTTGATTTCCATTTTCACTGTAGGATCTTTAAGTCGATGAAGCTCATATCCGGTAACAGGTTTTTTCCCAATTTTTTTCATTCTAACTCTTAGAGTGCCCACCAGAGGATTGTGGTCCAAGTTTTTGTCAGCTCTCGGATATGTTTTAACAGACGTTAATATCTTATATTCACCAGTATGTAGTCTTTTTAATTTCTCACTATGTGGCCTGTTCCATCCATTGGGGATTTCCACGTGTACAGTCTCCTTAGTGGAAGTTTAAAGAATGTATTAATGATAATGTACTTCATTTCGGCACTAAAAATATTCATTCGTTCTAACCTATCTGACCTAAACCAACTGAGATAACAAGGCTAATAATTAAAATGGGTTTTAGTTAATTAACATTTTAAAGCAATAAAGTATATCTTTTATTATCAGCATCCCAAGTTACTGGTGATACTGTGTGGACCAGAAAATTCACTTCTTTCTGGAACAAGAAACAATTTTAAAATTCAGCTTAAAGTTGGCATTTCTAAATCTTTGAAAAATTTCTCGTAAATTTTCCAGATGTTCCTCAAAACTTTTGCCCATGACCAAAACGTCGTAGAGATATATCAGACAAGTTTTCCACGCAAGTTCACGTTGTGTTGATTCCATTAGTCTTTTGAATGTTGCCGGGGCATAAAGTAATCCAAAGGGCATCATATTAAACTGGTAGAGTCCATTTTCAGTTAAAAAAGCAGTCTTTTCTTCGTTATCTTTATGTATGCCCACTTACCAATACCCGATATTTAAATCTAGTGTTGGGAACCAACGTGAACCTGCTGATGTTGTCAAAGTGTCGTCAATGGGTAGCTGTCCTTCTTCGTAACATCATTTAGTTTTCTGTAGTCCACGCAGAACCTTGTGGATCCATCCTTTTTGGAAACGAACACAACCGGCGCAGATCAAGGGCTTTCCGATTCTTCAATCACTCCATCTTCCATTATCTTGCTTTTATATCTCTTGTTGTTTCGCAAATGGTATTAATCCTGTGTGGGACCAAGTTGGTTAATCCTGCTGTTGTTGATTTAAAAATGTCACTTTCAGATCTGATGAATTTTTTAATAGCTTATATTCATTTAACGAAACTAATTTTTTTGTTGTCCTTACTAATCCATATGTTTACGATACTCATCATAAGCAGACGATATAAGACTTTTTTCCACCACTTATTGGATTTGCGATCTGGCTCATATAACCCCATCATTTGATTTGCTATAACTACACCTCCCATAATTTCTCTGTACGTGGGACCCATTTCTGGACAGGGAATATCGATTTTTTATCCATATTTCATTGTTTTTCTAAAAATTGCATTGTTAGGCTTACGGCTAATAGTCAAAATAAGGACCTCTTTTGTATCCTGCCATTTCACAGCCAACAGACCATTTTTAGTGCATTAAAATACATATTCACCTTCTTTCATTTATTCTTGATTTTTGGCTAGTTTTTTTTTATTTTAGTTTTAACTGCGGTATTATCTTTCTTATGTAGTAAATTGGTCGACGTAAAAAAGCGATAAAATATAAAGTAATATCTTTTTTCTATTCGGTTAGAACAATTTATTTACTACTTGTTCGCCAAAACGTTCAGTCTCTCGTCCCGTGTAAACATTAAAATCATATGTATACCCAGTAAGAGAATCGGATCTCAACGACATTTTAATTCCTCGCTTCACAGGTTTTAAAGGCATGAATTGTTTCAATGACGAACGTCCCTCGAACTTTGTCATTGACCCATCAATGCTTTGAAAGCTACTATCCTGCCGGTACCTTTTCTGACGACCTTATGCGAATATGACAACTAGCACACTATTTATTTACTTTGAAAATGACAAACATCACCGAAGAGATGAAAAGTAAAATATCACCCTAGAGTGATATGTGTATAGCTATATGCATTGCATAATGGAATTGAAGTGTGCTTTAAAATTAATATTGCGAACACGTCAGATAAACTTTAGAAGTGTCAGTTTTGCATATGCATTATTGTTATCATATACAAAACCGTGAAAAAAGTATCTAAAATTTTATAAAATATGGATACAAAGATTAACAGTGATTATCGATATACCAACTCTACCCAAAATTAACGTCACTAAATTTACTGCCCAAAAAGTTTAAAAAAAGGTACGAATACGCTTACAATCAATTTCTTTTATGGCGAAGAAATAAGAAAATAAGAAGTTCCTTTTTTAAAAACGTTTTGCTTGCATATACAGTGTGGAACAGCCAAATGGAATAAATTCGATAACGAATAAATGAGAGCGTGTTGGGAAAAACGATTGGACACGTCGATTTGTATTTTTAGATGCGCATTTTTAAAAAAAAAAAAAAATTATACACGGTGTGTCATGTGACAGTGACCGATACCAACTTTACTATTTTAAATACAACCCCCTGTATATTATTTATTTTTTGGATTCTTCAGAAAATTTTAGACATAATTCATGTACAATGTCCATACCTATCTTCAACTGTTTCGGAAATATTAAGTGTTTTCAGATGTATTACAAAAATTAACATTAAAAAATTATTTTATTTCACAAATTCGCTACATTACACTAAATACTTATTTCCCATTTAGCTCTTAATATTGAGAAAATAGGCAAAAACCATTAATGCGTTCCTTTTTACTGATATAAAATAAAAAAAATACAAAAATCGTCTTCCATGAGCTCCTGAGTTGGCATCATTTTATAGGGATGAATTTTACTTTCCTTTAATATTCGAAAAATTGATGTGTGGCTAATGTTGAACAGTAAGGCTGCTTTTTGACCAGAATTATGTGGGTTTTCTTGAAACTCAAGCATAACATCCAATTTCGCATCATCGCTTAGTTCATTGGCAACTACTTTTTTTGTCTGTCTATGACCAAGCTCGCGAAACTGTTTTTCTATTTTGCTAATTGTTCCTTGGGATATTGGGAATTTGTGAAATTATAATATAATACAATTTTTTTTTTAATGTTAATTTTTGTAATACATCTGAAAACACTTAATATTTCCGAAACAGTTGAAGATAGGTATGGACATTGTACATGAATTATGTCTAGAATTTTTTGAAGAATCCAAAAAGTATATAATATACAGGGGGTTGTATTTAAAATAAGAAAGTTGGTAAAAATACAAATCCACATGTCCTTGCGTTTTTCCCAACACGCTCTCATTTATTCGTTATCGAATTTATTCCATTTGGCTGTTCCACACTGTATGGGTGAACTTTCCAATAGAATTTAATGCTTAACATTATGGACTCATTATTTTAAGTTGCGTACCACTTTATCCGTTCACCACAATGTACATATCTCTAAATATAGTAAACTTAAGTCGTTTTAAAAAGGAAAAGTGACGGATATAAACCGAAAAAGCAAAATTTTTGACGCAACAAAAAATTTGTGAATTTATAAATAAAGCTTTTAAAGCATTTACTTAGGGAAAAAAGCGTGCAAAAATTATTATTAAAAAAAAAATATGAGCGTAGACGAAATTAAAATTCATGGTGAGTTTCTATTTCATGCGACTTGATCCTGATTACCTAACATAACCTAAAAAAATTTCAAAGTTGCGAAAAGCAGTTTTTTGTTAATAACTTAAAAACTACAGCTCCGATCGAGAAAAAATATAAAAGGAAATTGTAGGTATTAAAAAGATCTATCTATTAAATAAATTATAATTTTTCGATATCATTGATACTTTTCGAGTTATATTGGAAAAACCGTGGAAATCGGATTTTCTATAACTCGTTAACTGTAAAGTATTCAAACTTGTTACTTACTGTTAAGAGTAGCCTATGGCAAGCCAAAAAGGTGTGTTTTAAAAAAATTGATAAATATTGATTATTTTTCAAGATATATGAAGTTTTTTCCAAAAATATTCTCTCTTAATTTAGCTAGTCCTGCTCGGGGGATGATGTTACAGTAACGATTTAGGGCTTATTTTTTTCTGTAAAAGTTGTACTTTCATATTTTTAAAAAAGTATATTGAAGGGTCAAAAATTGACTTTAAAATAATTGCACTATTTTTTTACATGTTTTTTAAAATCAATTTCTTAATTTTGTTTTTAAGGAACTGACTTTCATGAAAATAGATTACTGGTATCATTTTACGCATTTAAAAAAAAAATTCTACGATCACTAGGAGCTGAGATAATTTTTGTATTTCAAAAAACTCTGGAAGGTGCAATAATCATCATACAGCAGTCACCTTCATGGATATTAAGCTTGAATACCTAGGTTAGGTTAGGTTTTATGTGAGTGGGGCGTGGTCGCCCCTCCACCGCGACCCTTAGTAGGTCTATTGTGGCTCACCCCTAGAGGCTACAGTTCACCGTACAATCCAGCCCTTCTTACGAAGTTCATGGTTGTATAGGGTGAGATTTTTTTAAAATCGGTAGGTTCTAGGTTAGTGTAACCAAATATGTTGAACCTTATTCTTCCCAGGCCGGGGCATGAACATAGTATATGTTCAGCAGTTTCGTCTTTCACGCAGCAGAACCGACAGTCCGTTTGTTGGTTCAGATCTATCTTTCTGAGGTGGTATCTCAGACGACAGTGTCCCGTAAGCAGTCCTGTTAGAATACGCAGGTCATTTCTGCTCCATTCTAGGATCTGCTTAGTTGTGTGTCTCGAGGGTTGTAACGGTAAAAACGCCTTCGAGTGGGTTAGCCCTGGTAAGTCGGACCAGTACGTGAGTATTTTCCTCTCCGCCTAGTCCGAAATAATTGTTTTGGCGGCACTTGTGGTGACTCCAAAAACCGGTTCTGGTCCAGTGATTCGGCCCCCTGTTTTGCAAGGGTGTCGACTTTTTCGTTTCCTTCCACCCCCTGGTGCCCAGGTACCCACAGTAGGGTCACCCTGTTGTTCGCACCAAGGTACTCTAAGGATTCGATGCAATTCCATACAAGTTTAGAATTTATCTTGTTGGAGCTCAGTGCTTTTAAAGCGGCCTGGCTGTCTGATATTATATTTATGTTTTTGTTTGCTAGAGGTCTGTTGGTCAACTCTCTTGCACACAATTCGATAGCGAATATTTCAGCCTGAAAGATTGTGGCATACCTGCCAAGACTGGTAGATATTTCAATCTTTGGTTACCTGCTGAAAACACCGGCCCCAACTCCATCTGGGGTTTTTGAGCCGTCTGTGTACATTACGTATTCAGTCTCTGGGAAGAGGATTTGTCCCCTCATCCATTTGTCTCTCTCCGGAAAGAGGACTTTGAACGACTTTCCTACGTGTATTTTTGTGGCTAGCAAGTCAGGAACCATCCCGAGAATTTGGTGGTTTTTTGTTTCACTCAGTATCCCGGAGTAATCTCCGAGTTGCTCTCCATTTATTTGCTTTTCCAAAGACAGGAATCTATAGGAAGCTATCCTCCCTCTCTAAGAGAATATCTAGGGGAGGGAGATGTAGGAGGTGTTCCATCGCTGCCGTTGGTGTGCTGGACATAGCTCCAGTTATGGCCAGGCATGCCAGCCGCTGAAGGCCAGCAAGCTTTGCTCTAGCTGTCTGTTGTAACCCTTTGGTCCACCAGACTACTGAACCATACGTGACCATACATATTATCATTGTTTGATAAATCCAGTAAATCTGTTTGGGGTTCATTCCCCAAGATTTGCCACATACTCTTCTAAGATTCCAGAGAGAAAACCTGGCTTTATTTATTGTTTTTTCCAAGTGGGCATTCCAGGTGAGTCTTTTATCCAGAACTACACCCAGGTATTTCACTTCCGTCGCAAATGGAATGCTCTTTCCGTATAGGACAGGCTGCCGAAGCTTATCTAGCTTTTTCCTTTTCGTAAAAGGAATAATTACAGTTTTTCGGGGGTTTACAGACATCTGTTCCCTCTCGCACCATCTGTATACTGTGTTAAGAGCTTCTTGAAGGACGTTTGAGATCGTCGCTTCAAATTTACCTCTAACTATTATAACCAGATCATCCGCATAGCATTGAAAATCTACTCCCTGCATGGAAAGCTCGCTCAGCAGAGAGTCGACTAGAAGTGACCACATTAGGGGGGAAAGTACCCCGCCTTGTGGACACCCCTTCGCCGCCCTGAACCTAACCGACTCTCCATGCAGTGATGATATTATATATCTGTTTTTAATCATGTTTTTGATCCAGTTACAGATTTTACCGTCTATCCCTCTATCCCTAATTGATGTATAGAGTGACTGTGGTAAGGCGTTATTAAACGCTCCTTCTATATCTAGAAAAGCTGCCAGCGCAATTTCCTTATGTTTAAGGGAATGGCCGATCTTTCCTACTAGATTGTTTAGAGCTAAATCCGTAGATTTGCCTGTTTGGTAGGCATATTGGTGGGGGTTTAAGGGATGTTCCCTAAGATTCCCCTCTCTAATATGTCTATCAATAATTCTTTCCAGAGTTTTCATTAAGAATGAGGTAAGGCTGATATAACTCCACGCCAAACTCGCTCTGAATAGTTTAACCAAAAGAGGTGGTAAAATTTCGCTGCCCTTCTGAATGAGGGCAGGGAAAACACCATCCTCCCCTGGAGACTTGAATGGGGAGAAATAATTCACTGCCCATTGTACAGATGTTGGGGTGACCACTTTTGAAACCTTTCTCCAGTCCTCCCTTTTGGGTCGTGATGTCGATCCCATTGAGAGTGGAACTTGCTCCTGGTCCCTCAGAAGCAGACTGCCGGGAAAGTGGGTCTGCAAGAGAGTCTCTAGCGTTTGCCTACCAGAGTCCGTAAAAGAGCCATCTGGTCGTTTTATCGATCCAATCTCTTGCGTCGGATCTCTGGCGAGAGCCTTGTGGATTCATGTGCTGGCAGGTAGATCTGATATACTCTAACAGAACCTCCTTCAGGATTCTCTTTTGGCTTTCCTTATTTCTTTGTTATAAGTCGTTAGAGCTGTACGATATATTTCCCAGCAACCTGTTTCTTTAGCTCGATTGAAGAGACGTCGAACTTCTTTTCTTTGCTTGTCTAAGCTTCTGCTCCACCATGGTGTACCTCTATGGTCCCTCTTCTCCTTTAATGGGCAGTTTTCCTTATAGGCCGTTAGAAGGGCGGATGTGATATGCTCATTCGCCGCTTCTATTTCAGCTCTATTATGTATAGTGCTATTACCGTTACCTAGGTGCTGTTGGAGGGATTCACAATACCCTTTCCAATCTGTGCATTTTGGATCTCGAAATTGCACTATGGGACGTTGTTCTATTCTCACGTCAAAACGTATGTGTCTATGATCTGAGCATGAGGGCTCGGTAGATACCTGCCAGTTAACTATTTTGGTACTCATAAACTGTGTACTAATAGTTATGTCTAGAACTTCTCCGCGAATTCTGTTCACGAAGATTGGTTCCGAGCCTACGTTGTTGACTGCTAGCCCTTGCCCTATTATATAATTATATAAGTACTCACCTCTTTCATTGATGTCGCTGCTGCCCCAATCCAAATGGTGGGAATTTGCGTCGCATCCAATGATCAGTTGCCTATTGTTCCTCTTGCAGAAGGCGACTAGATCTCGCACTGCTGCTGGAGGAGGGTGTTTTTTTCGGTCTCCAGGGAAGTAAGCAGAGCAGACGACTACATCTACACTACTGTCTCCTCCTGAGATCGAAAGCTGTGCTGCAACCACATCAGGGGTGCAAAACTCTGTTAACATAAAATAGTTTATGTTTTTCCTGATTAGTATGCATGCTCTTGGCTTACCACCTAGAGTACACGCTATTAACTTACCGGAGCAGTTTCCTAGGCCGCTTATTCTGCCTGTATTGGAAGTCCAGGGTTCCTCGATTAGTGCCACATCGAGTTGCTCCTTGGCGAACCTCCTGCTGAGGACATATGAAGCCGCTCTAGCATGTTGGATGTTCGCCCGGAGAAATTGGATGTGGTTAGCCATTTCTACTTAAAGGTAGAGTGGGGAGGTTTACTTTCCTTCCCAGTATTGTTTCCTGGTGTAGGTCGTTTTGTCGGCGCTTTACCATGAAGGGTTTTTTTCCTTTTCCGACTGTTTTGCTGGTTTTGGCCGGCCTCTTCAGTCCCGCTGTCGCCGCCGAGGTAGATTTACCTCCCTCTTTGGTTCTAATGGTTACCTCCGAAGACTTTGGAATTTCCACCGATGATGGATCTTTCTTGGCTTCCTTGGACCGGAATTGCACCTGTCCAAAGCCAAAATATGGGCGGAAATTTAGCCGCTCCAAATCTTTAATGGATACCTCATCCATTGAGAACGTCCACATTTGACCAGGTCCTGCGTTTTCCCTGTGTAGAATTGTCCACTCCTGGGTATGCAGGGTACGGTTCATCTTCCGCAGACGGTTGGTTACCTGTTCTCCCGTCAGTCTGGGTAGTCCCTCATCGTCTGGGATGAAAGCCACACAGATGTGGGGTTTCGGTATGTCTTCCTTCTGAACTAATTTCAGCTGGGCGTTTTCCCAGGGTCGAAGGTAGCATATCACTTCCTCCATCCACTTGACCGTCTCAGCGTCCGTACAGGACAGAAAGAGGATTCCAGGTCGAATGGTGCAGCTCTGGAATCGCACTTGTGGACCATCGTCCGGTAGTTTGTCTACAGTGTCCATAATGGATCGCTGTAGCAGCCGTAGCTGTTCATTTGACAGCTGAGCATTTGGGTGTTCTGGGTGGATTATGCCCACCTTGATGCCCTGAGCTACAGTTGCAAATGAGCGTTTTTGCTCGTTTGAGTCCTCCATAGTGCGTGGCTTTTTCACCGCCGCTTCTGGAGTGCTACCATCCGAGCGTATTCGCTTGCTGGTGAGAGCAGGGGGGGATTGATCCCCGCTCCTTTTCTCATCCCGTTCTTTTAGTATTTGATCTAAGGCGGTTTTGTAAGGTACCCCGCTCTTGATCAATCGGCTAAGACGTTTTCTCGTCGCGCCGGCAAGTTTGACCTTCTTGTCCAGGTTTATGCTGGCCGTTTGCTTAGCCTCGCCCCCTGTTGTCAGGTCCGTTTTCTCGGGAGTGGGGGATTTTAAAAGTACCCTCTCAGCTTCCTGCGAGATTTGGTTGCTAGGAGGGTCTGTAGTAGACACCTCCATTTGCATTTGTTCGTCTGCGATAAGATTGCCTTCGTCGCAGATGGTTTTAATGTTTTTATATTTTTTGTTACTCATATAGTTCCCACGAGTAGCTAGAGAAAAAATGGTCGACTACGGCAGAGCTCTGCATTACCGTAGCAAGGCAAAAATACTACCGGGAGGTTGCCTGGTATCCCAGAGGCTCCGTTTGCGATATCTGTTTGGGGCAGGCACAGATATCATACATATAGTACGCCCCTGGGCACGGGTCGCATGACACCTTGAGCAAAGCCTGATGATTGCGGTAAGCTTGGCTGGCTTAAAACAAACCAACCGCACCTGTCTAGTTTGAATACAAGGAAGTGAACTCCCTTGTACTCAAAGGTAGTAATGATATAGCCGCTGCCCTATATCATGTCCTTAGTTGATCCGCGGGTGTTTATTCTTTAATATTAGACACCTTTTCTGTAAGCCAGGAAGTTCCCTATCAGCCATTGGGACGCGCCGTGTTGGGGTTAAGGACATCCCCGCACGGAGCTTGAATACCTATATTTTTAATAAAAAAATACTAGGAACTTTATTACGTAGAAAATATTTATTAAATAATTACAGTAAAAATACTTACGTATATTATATTGAGAAAGATTTCATTAAAAAATAATTCTCCTTTTCTTTATTGGAGGATTGTCTGCTCTTCTTCTTTTTCTTCGTCTTCAATATTGTTTGTAAGCAGAACGTCCATGAAGTTTGGCAATTCTTCATCTATTTCGATGGTACGATGATTATTTTCATAAAAGTCATTTCTATAAAAACAAAATTAAGAAATTTATTTTAAAAAAACATGTATAAAAATATTGCAATTTTTTGTTATTTTTTGACCCATCAAATTAAAAAAATCAATATACCTTTTTAATATTATGAAAATACAACTAAATTAAGAAAGCATCTTTTTGGAGAAAACTTCATATATCTGTAAAAATAATTAATAGTTATTAATTTTTTAAAAAGACACTTTTTTGGCTTGCCATAAGCTACACTTAACAGAAAATAACAAGTTTAAATTCGTTACAGTTAACGAGTTATGAAAAACCCGATTTTTCACGGTTTTTCCAATATAACTCGAAAAGTATCAATAATATCGAAAAATTATAATTAATTTAATTGATAGATCTTTTTAATACCTACAATTTTCTGTTGTAACTTTTTTCGATCGGAGCTGTAGTTTTTTAGTTATTAACAAAAAACCGCTTTTCGCAACTTTGCCAATTTTTTAGGTTATGTTCGGTAATCAGTATCGAGTCGCATGAAATGAAATAGAAACTCACCCTGAATTTTAATTTCCTATACGCTCATTTTTTTTTTTGATAATAATTTTTGCACATATAACATTGGGCCGCTTCCTCGTATCTTGGACTATAATTATAGACACCAAAGATACACAAAACAAGTGTTGGGCATTAACAAAATTGGAAATATACCTAGAGTAGTGGCTACATTTTTAAATCTTAAGGATCCTAAAAAATTCACTGGGCACTTATTTCGCCGCTCTTCTGCTACTATATTAGTAGATGCAGGAGGAGATCTAACTTCTCTTAAAAGACATGAGGGTTGGAAATCGTCCAAAGTCGCAGAAAATATGTTGACGATTCTGCTACTAACAGGTTAAATATTGCCAATAAAATTTGGTTGCCATCAGCAGTACTTCGGAAGCCGTCACTCCGCCTCTTCGAGAAACTGACATCGAGTCTGCTCTGTACATAGTGCACAAATAACACAGAAAAATATATCTTACTCCACATTGCAAAGTCTATTACAATTTACTAATTGTAATAATAATATTAATATTACTTTTAATTTCTACAATTCTAGGTAGTAACTTTATTCAATTATTAATTTTCTTTCTAAAATTTCAAATTAAAGTATTTAATAAAAAATATATTAAATTTTTTTGCAATTATGCATTAATCTGTGATCGTTGGAAAAATAGTGTACATTACTTGTATGGAAAGTGCAATTTCACATTTGTGGAATTTTCGCACTTGTCTGAAATGGGCCACTTTCCACACTATTCAAACACTGAACTATATCATCAATATAATATGTTTAAGAGAAGTCATCTGGTTTTGCCAAAGAGGCAAAATAAATTTTTAAAAAAAGTTTAAATCTGTCTCTGGATATTGCACTTCGTATGGATGTATTGCCTATTTGATGTCTCACTTATCTAAGAAACATGATTGTCATAAATAACCATGATACACAACCGAGCACATTTTGAATTTCACCCCTGTCTGTTTCTTCAAACGAGCACTCTTATTTGATTGTTTATAAATTACCACTGTCTGGTATATCTGAAGATAATGAAGAACTTTGTTTACTAAAAATTTGCTTTATAGGTATAACATTTTCCCTTGACTTTATTCATATTATACGAAGGCGTAGAAGTGCCACAAGCAATTTTTTTTGGAATCCCCACTTTAATCTCGGGGGTCCGATTTTAAAGTCGCGCGCTCGACTTTAATCTCGGGCGCCCGACTTTAATCTCAGGCGCCCGACTTTAATCTTGGGCGCCCGGCTTTAATCTCGGGCGCCAGGCTTTAATCTTGAGCGCCAGGCTTTAATCATGGACGCTCGACTTAAGTGTCGGATGCCCGACTTTTATCTCGGGGGCCGCATTCACCTTTTTTTATTGAATATCAAGTATCAGTTATTCAGTTCTGTGGAGTCGTTGGAAATTTTTTTAAAAAATCCGTTGCTCGAGATTTCTCGACAGAAATGGATCTTCCTATACCCACTTAATATACTTTATAGAGTGAAATAATTTGTGACCTAAAAATTAGACCTTAACAAACGTCCAGAGTAGAAAAATGTTTAAAAAAACCCGTTGCTTGAGATTTTTCGACGGAAATGGATTATTCTACACCTACTTAATACACTCTACAGAGTGAAATAATTTGTGACCAAAAAACTACCCATTAACAACCCTCCAAAGATTTGTTGTGGGGTGGTTTTTGGGTCACAAATAATTTTACCCTATAAAATGTATTGAGTAGGTATACAATGATCTATTTTTTTATAAAGAACCACCAAAATACCAAAAATGAAAAAAAACCGTTGAGGCTTTCACACCCGTTATATTTAAACATAAATTCCACACAACTAAACTGTTCAATTATGCACACCGTTAAAGGCACGACTGAATTCCATTCCTCAAAAATTACTACAAGTAGATTAAATAGACCGAAAGAGACATAGATGTATATTTGACTATAATTTTTTTCTTTTTGTATCATATATCATTATAAGAGAGCAATTTCGAAGATATTAAATTTTTCATCTTTTAGAAGAAAATTCATTCCAATATTTAATTAAGGATTAAAAATTAAAGTCAGGCGCCTGAGATTAAAGTCGGGCGCCTGAGATGAAAACGAGCACCCGAGATTAAAGTCGGGCGCCCAAGATTAAAGTCGCGCGCGCGACTTAAATGTTGGACCCCCGAGATTAAAGTCAGGCGCCTAAGATTAAAGTCGAGCGCCTGAGATTAAAGTCGGGTGACCGAGATCAAAGTAGGGCGCGTGACTTTAAAGTCGGACTCCCGAGATTAAAGTCAGGCGCCTGAGATTAAAGTCGAGCGCCCGAGATTAAAGTCGGGCGCGTGTCTTTAAAGTTGGATCTCCGGGATTAAAGTCAGGCGTATAAGATTAAAGTTAAGCGCCCGAGATTAAAGTAGGGCGCGCGACTGTAAAGTCGGACTCCCGAGATTAAAGTCAGGCGCCTGAAATGAAAGTCGAGCGCCCGAGATTAAAGTCAGACCCCCGAGATTAAAGTCAGGCGCCTGAGATTAAAGTCGAGCGCCTGAGATTAAAGTCGGGTGACCAAAATTAAAGTAGGGCGCGCGACTGTAAAGTCGGACTCCAGAGATTAAAGTCAGGCGCCTGAAATAAAAGTCGAGCGCCCGAGATTAAAGTCGGACCCCCGAGATTAAAGTCAGGCGTCTGAGATGAAAGTCGAGCGCCCGAGATTAAAGTCGGACTTTCGAGATTAAAGTCAGGCACCTGAGATTAAAGTCGGACGCCTGAGATGAAAGTCAAGCGATCGAGATTAAAGTCGTGAGCGCGACTTTAAAGTTAGACCTCTGAGTTTAAAGTCGGGCGCCCGTGATTAAGGTCGTGCGCCCGAGATTAAAGTCGGACGCTTGACTTTAAAGTCGGTCTCCCGAGATTTAGTTCGGCATTTTGAAGAAAAATTGCTTGTGGCCTTTTTACGCCTTCGTAATAATATAAAAGGATCAGAGTTTGCTGAATTTTCGTTTGGACATAAATTTTCGTCTTCCCCATCTTGGTCATCAATTTCATATTCGTAATCAGAAGGTTTGAATGGTTCATCACTATCACCCGATTCGCTAAGTAAATATTCCGCTATCCTTTCTAGTGCTTCTTTCATCAAAGGCCTCTTTTTATCTATGCCTGCAAATAATATTAATTATTACTGGAGGTGACCCTTGCGAATACTTCGCACCGAAAGCGGCCAGTTACGTAAAATAATAAAGTAAAAATAAATAAATGTGAATATTTATTAATTTTAAATATTTTAATCTAAAAAATACTCATTCGTGTGCTTATATAACTTGTGCTACGCACTCGTTTATAAGTTACACACTTATATATTATTGATAATATTGTTTTTATCCCATTTATATAGTAAATAACCAAAATGTTTTTTTTTCAAAATAACACAATACACACTTGATACCGACAAAGAAACTTAAAACTTGCAGGTGTCAATTTAATTTAGTTTATTGCCAATTTAAAATTAACTAATGCCAGTAAGAAATTTATGTAACTAATTTGATTTTAACTAATGTCATTTTGATTCTGATTGCTGCCAACATACATACTCACAAACTTTCGTGTTTATAATAGTATAAGGTTCACACAATATCTCTATAAATTAAAGCCTATGTATTATTCTGATGTTTAAGCCATACTCGATCTCCTTCTTTACATCCCGTCGAATTTGCTCTTAGGTCATAGCGGGCCTTCATTTTATTGCTTGCCAACCTCAATCTCTTCCTAGCCGTTTCATGGATGTTTCAAGTTGTCCTGTAAGTCGTCTACATAATCTTGAACTTCTTTATCTTCGGCACTTGGTGACCCGAACACAAAATCACAGGGTAAACGAAGTTCCCTTCCGAAGACTATGCTGGCTGAAGTGAGCTTTGTAGAATCATGAACCGCTGCTCTATAGGCCATCAGGAATAATGAAAGGCGTTGATTCCAGTCTTTCTAAAGTTCTTCTACTACTTTGGATAAATGTTCTTTTATAGTCCGATTAAACCTTTCAACCATGCCGTCTGACTGTGGATGTAGTGGGGTAGTCCTGGTTTTGTTGATTTCCATTAATTCGCAAACTTTCTTAAATAAGTTCGATTCAAAATTTCTTCCTTGATCGGAATGTAGCTCCATAGGTACCCCGAATCGTGAGAACATGTTGTCTTGTCTACCAAGACTCTTGCGACTGTAAATGCTTCTTGGTTTGGCAGGGCATAAGCTTTAACCCACTTACTGAAGTAATCCATAGCAACCAATATAAATCTGTTGCCGTCATTCGTCATTGAAAATGGCCCAGCTACATCTATGGCAATTTGTTCAAAAGGGGCTCCTACATTGTACTGTTTCATCTTGCCTCTAGATCTTGTTTTAGGACCATTGCTCGCTTCGCAAACTGGGCATCTTCTACACCAATTCTCTACGTCGTCACGACACTGGACCCAATAGAAACTTTGTCTTATTTTATCTAAAGTTTTATTAACTCCCAGATGACCACCTGATTTTCCTCCATGGATCTCCTCTAAGACTTCATTAACCCTTGTCTTGGGCACGACCAGTTGGACAGTTGTTTTCTTGCCATCAGCCGACTTCCAAACTCGTTTCAGCAATCCATTCTCAACAGTAAGGAAATCCCATTGTGCCCACATGGCTTTGAATGTTGGTGCCCGGTCGGAAATGTTCTTCCAAGTGGGTCGCTCGGCTCCACTTTCCTTCCAACCTAGAAAGTCCAAGATGTTGGGATCATTTTCTTGGTCATGTCTTAGATGGGCTGCTGTCCATTCATCTTCAGTCTTATTTGATGTATATCGGCAACTCCTTCGTGACGTTCGACCCGCACACAGTGCTTACAGTTATCCGCACAAGGTCTTCTGGACAAGGCATCTTTGTAGCTATGTAATTGTCCTGCTCGGTGTTTGATGTTGAAGTGGTACTGGTTAAAATTTTCGATCCACCTTGCTACCTGACCTTCAGGGTTCTTCATATTCAGTAGCCACTTCAAGGCTGCATGGTCCGTCCTTATGAGAAACTTCCTTCCGTAAAGATATTTGTGGAAGTGGTCTACTGCTTTGACGATTGCTAGCAGTTCTTTCCTGGTGACGCAGTAGTTCCTTTCCGGTTTGCTCATTATCTTGCTGTAGTACTCTATCACCTTCTCTTGACCATCCTGCACTTGTGATAGTACAGCTCCAAGTCCTTTATTACTTGTATCAGTGTCTAGTTGGAATAGGCCTCTTTGTTGTGGAAAGCCCAAGATTGGACTGGAACATAGAGCAGCTTTCAGTTTCTTGAATGTTCTTTTACAATCGTTAGACCAGATGAAGTTGGCTCAATCTTCTGTCAACTTGTGCAGGGGTGCAGCAATATCAGCAAATCCTTCCACAAAACGCCGATAGTAGGTACATAGGCCCAAGAAGCTTCTCACTTCGTGTTTATCTTGCGCTCTTGGCCAGTCTCGAATCGCCTTGATTTTCTTCTCGTTCGTTTGGATGCCTGCTGGTGATACCGTGTGGCCCAGAAAATCTACTTCTTTCTGGAACAAGGAACATTTCTTAAAATTCAGCTTAAGGTTGGCATTCCTGGACCTTCGGAGTATTTCTCGCAAATTCACTGGATGTTCCTCAAAAGTTTTGCCCATGACCAAAACGTCGTCGAGATATACCAGGCAAGTTTTCCACGTAAGCCTACGTAGTGTTAATTCCATCATCCTTTCGAATGTTGCTTGGGCATTACATATTTCAAAGGGCATCACATTAAACTGGTAGAGTCCATTTCCAGTTGAAAAAGCAGTCTTCCCCTTGTCATCTTCGTGTATGCCCACTTGCCAATATCCGCTCTTTAAATCCAGTCTTGAGAACCAACGTGAACCTGCCAATGTTGTCAAAGTGTCGTCAATCCTGGGTAATGGGTAGCTGTCCTTCTTTGTGACATCATTTAATTTTCTGTAGTCCACACAGAACCTTGAAGATCCATCCTTTTTAGAAACCAACACAACCGGCGTAGACCAAGGGCTTGCTGATTCTTCAATCACTCCATCTTCCATTATATTGTTAACCAGCTTTTTAACCTCTTGCTGTTTCGCAAATGGTAGTCGTCTTGGTGGTTGTCGAATCGGATGAGCTTGACCAGTATCAATCCTGTGCTGGACCAAGTTGGTTCGTCCTGCTGTTGTTGAATTAAAGATGTCACTTTCGGATCTGATAAATTTCCTGGCAGCGTTATATTCAACCAACGATAGATGTCCTAAGGATGATTCTAGACTTCCCAATACAATGTCGGAGTCTTCCCTTCGATCCTGATGATTTTCCCCGTCGCATTTTGTTATCGAAGTCACGAGTTCACAGGCTCCAATGAAGTCTTCCGGTGTCTGTGGGTACGCTAACTGGATCAACCTTATCACATCCGCCTCGAACTCATGTAGACTTTCGCCAGGTTTCTGCACCCGTGTTTTCATCTGCGCCCGGTATAGCTGTTCCAGGTGTTGATCGCCATACCTTAAGTCCAGTGCAGCTTCTAGGTCTCCATATTTGTTTTGTTGGTCGGCAGGGATTGTCTGCAGCATTCCCAAAGCTTGTCCTCTCAAGGCCACTATGAGTGCAGTAGCCTTTTCTTCATAGTTCCACCCATTTGACGAGGCTGCAGCTTCGAACTGTCTGCGATACATAGACCAGATTGATTGTCCATCAAAATTGGGTGGTTTCACTGAAATTCCCGATGTGGCAACCCTGTCACGACGATGTTGAATTTGAAGTGATGCAATCTGGCTTTGTACGTCTTTTTTTATTGTGTCTACTCCCCTCTTGAGAACAGCGTCGATCTCATTCTTGATGTCCATTACTTCATCTCGTACTGTATTTTTACTTCTTTTCTCCACTCGCCGTCAATCTTCCTGACATCCTTTTTTAACTCAACAATTTGTTCTTCTGTTTTCTGTACGACTTGTTCGAAGAACTTTTCTTGCTGTTCTAGAAGTTTCTTGGTATCTGCTTTCCTTTGTTCTTCCTGTTGTTCTAGAAGTTTCTTTTGTTCTTCTCTTTCTTTCTTCTGTTCTTTTAAAATTTTCTCGAGGTCTTTTTGTCGTTATTTTTCTTCTTCCGAACGGAGTTTTTCTTCTTACAATTTTTTTTCTTGCCGTCGTTTTTCCAACTCCTCAAATTGATTTTTCATAAATTTTATAACGTCCTTTATGTCGTCGTAAGGCCTATTTCTTGTGTTCACCATAAATCTTCTTCGCGTTACAGAAAAAAAATTCCACTTATGACACCACTGTTAAGACTTTTAGTTCTATCTTGGGTTCGGCGATTAAAACTCTCGATCCAATAACAAAAACAATGTTTATGTCAATACAGTAAATTTTATTTTTATTAACCACTTAGATATTTACTTAGCTATACAACTTTTACAAATCTATATAACTATTTACTTTGAATAATTCGTAAACACATAAGCTAATACTTATTCTCGTTATGATCGTTTCCCCTTTTATATTTACGATATCACAGTTCCAGATATTTCTACCTGTTTCTCCATTATTCGACGTGGATTCGAGAGGTTGCGCGACTTTTCTAGGCCTCGTCGGCGGTTACAAATGAAGCGGTCGAATACGGACCCTCGACGCTGTCGATTTCTCGGTTGCTGACAGGACCGGATTTGTAACAATATAGTTAATTTTACAAATAATTTACGAATAATAAGGAAACATAAATTATATACACATCGGTTCTAGAACATTAGTCGATGTCTTCCGATACCCAGTCTTCATTGATCCCTGTCCTCCCAGAGATCCTCTCCCAAACCTCTTTCTCTCATTTCTTTGTCTATTTCCTCTCTCCAACTCTTCCTGGGTCTTCCTCTCTTTCTTCTTCCTTGGGAGTTCCAATTGATGCCTTTTTTTGGCAAACGGTCTTCGTCCATTCTCTGCACATGTCCATATCATTTAAGTTGTTTTATTTTAATATTCTCTACAATGCTATGACCATTTCCCATAATCTCTCTGATTTTAATTCGTTCCAGTCTAGATATTCCTGCCGCTCGCCTTCAGAAGTCCATCTCTGTTACTTCTAAAGCTTTTTTTGACCTTTGTTTTAGTTGCCATACCTCACTGCCATATGTAACTATGCTTTTGACAATACTATTGTATATTCGGTGTTTGCTATGTTTTAAATATGTTTATTCCACAATACTCTGTTTAGTAAACCACTGTTTTTTTTCCTTGTATATTTCTTTTTCCTATGGCTTCATCCGTATTTCCGTCTGTCGTGATATACATACCGAAGTATTTGTATTTTTCGCATAGTTTAATTATACTCTGGTTGTCCTCCAAGACCAAATTTTGTTGTGTTCCCCCGATGCACATATATTCCGTTTTTGTAAGATTGACCTCTAGTTCCCATTTTTTTTATTCTTTAAGGACAAAACATAAATTATTAAGTATAAATAAAATTTTATTGAACTAACTCTATAAAGGTATAAACAAATTACGTCTTAAAACAATCAAAATAATTTGACTACTAATTATTATTATTTTTTTAATGAAAATAGTCGCAAAAAGGGTAGATCTATCGTGTGGGCCGCGGACGGCCCGCATTGCGACTATTAGAAGGAAAGGGGATTATAGAAAGGAAATGATTGTGGACCCGATTTTTATAAAGTTGCAGGTCATAGTTCTCTGGAAAAACTGATTTTGGAATCTTGTTCCATCCCGTAGCAGCCCTGTAAAAGAAGGATTCTTGATAAAGATTTGTCCTTGTAGTGTCAATCTTGAGAGTAAATGGGTGAGACTGATCAGCGTGCCGAGTTCTTCGGCCGAATGTGGCCAATGGTGGTACAAGAGTTTTTATTTCTCTGGAGAATCTGCCATGGAAATGTCTGTAGAGTAATGACTGGTTTGCAACTCTTCTTCTATCTTCTAGAGGGTGAAGAGTATCTGTAAAAGTTGAGCTGTTTATCAACCGAATGGCCCTTTTCTGAATGAAATCTAAAAGATGAAGAGAATGCCTTGGTACTGAACCCCAAATGTGCGAGCATTACTCCAGTAGAGGTCGGATTTGAGCCTTGTACGACGTCAACAGTTGATCAGGAGTAAAGAACTTTATAGCTTTCCAAAGAAAACCTAGCCTCTGCCTTGCTGACTTTGCGATGTTAGCAACATTGTCATTATAGTCAAACAATTCGCAATAACGGTACTGCTACTACGTGTTCGAGTAAACTGAGCAACAAATACGAAGAAATCGAATCGCGGTAGGATTTGGCGCAACCGCAGAACTTTGTTTACGTTTTTTTAGGACACTATAGGACTACGTGATATCGATGTGCCCCTTATTAAACCTGATTTAAAGCATTTAGTCTGGTAAAGCATTTATTGGTACGTCACTACATCCCGCAAATTTATATACACAGAACACAAAACTCATGTCTCACAGGTGCAGAAAATGTGCTTGGTAGTGATCTTCAGGCAATGAATGAATATTTAAAAAAATGGAATCTCCAACCAAATAATAATAAAGTTTTAGCCTTTCACCTCAACAAACAAAAAATTTTTAGAACCTAATGTCGAGTTCGAAGGCATCTCACTCAAACACAATCCATACTTAAAATATCTTGAAGTCATTCTTGATTGGACTCTGATATACAGACTGCACCTGAAGAACGCCGCTGCTAAAGTCAGAACATGTTTTAATATTATCCAGAAACTTGCCAATACCTTTCTTTAGTCTACTCCGCCGCAGAATATTGTATATGGATCAACAGCCATCACACCAACTAGTTGACACTTAGCTCAATCAGTCAATAAAAGTCATTACCGGGACCATAAGAACTACTCCAACAGCCTGACTCCCAGTCTTGAGCAACACAGCTCCCCATCAATTAAGACGTCTCTCTGCCCTTATGTCCCAAGCTAAAAAAATGGCTAATAATCCTATTCCTGTGATATGCAATGTTTCCCTATATATATATACACCTATAGTAAAAAAAATAGCTACATACAACAGTTATATATTTCCACACCTATTAACGCTGTTTAAACTTAAAATACTATTTATGGTTTACTGCAATATTTTTACAGTTTTTTATAATTTTTGCACATTAGTATTCTTCGTTTTTGAAAGTTATTTACCGAGTGGTGCTTGTTAAAAAGAACGGATGTCGTGACTAGCGCTTTTCGCGTGGTTCTTCATGTGTACTTATTAAGAGTGGAGGCTGTGGAATTGTCTGTTTGAGGAGACCCTATGCTGATGAAGGGCAATTCACCCCGAAACCGGTCCATAGGTGGTTTTTTCAAGTAGATAAATTTAATAGCCCTCTCTCTTAGTTAACAAGCATCTGTATATCTTGCTTCCTGGGATGGGGTAGTATACACGATTATATATCAGATGTAATTCAATGCCTGTTGCAGGCATATAGCCAGGGAAGTAGTTGTTTTTTGGTTTAAAATCGACCCACATATATTACCTATAGTAAAAAATATGTACATACGGCAGTTACATATTTTCACACCCATTTACGCTGTCCAAACTTGAAATACTCTTTATAGTTTACTTCAACAGTATTACAGTATTCTATAATTTTTGCACACAAACATATATATATATATATATATATATATATATATATATATATATATATATATATATTTAAAAGAGACCAGTTAATAACTAAATAAATTCTAGTTAGTGGGGACGCAGCTAGGAAATGAAAAATCATTTAAAAATATTCTAATTATTCCTGAAGATGGAAATAGAATTTCTGAAAACTTGGAATATTTTTAAATGAGTTTTCATTTACTAGCTGCTTCCCCACCAATTAGAATTTATTTAATTATATATACAGTGTGGAACAGCCAAATGAAATAAATTCGATAACGAATAAATGAAAGCGTGTTGGAAGAAACGCTTGAACAAGTCGATTTGTATTTTTAGATGCGCATGTTTTTCAAAAAAAAAATTATATAGGGAGTGTCATGTGACAGTGGCCAGTACCAACTTCCTTATTTTAAATACAACCCGCTGTATATTATTTATTTTTTGGATTCTTCAGAAAATTCTAGACATAATTCATGTACAATGTCCTATACCTATCTTCAACTGTTTCGGAAATATTAAGTGTTTTTAGATGTATTACAAAAATTAACTTTAAAAAAAGAAAATTATTTTATTTCAAAAATAATGTAAAAAAAAAATAAAAGAACATTAATTTCAATGTAAGAGATGTTCAAAATGTTTGCCTCGAACGTCTTGGCAACATGCTAATCTGGTATAGAAATGTCTTCTAACGTTACTCAACATCTAAGGCGTGACTGATCTAATCGCAAGCGTGATTCGTCTTTTTAAGTCATGTTAGTTGAGTGGTTTAGTTTTGTATACAATACTTTTGACATATCCCCACAAAAAAAGTCTAATGGCGTCAGATCAGGAGATCGTGCTGGCCATTCTATCGATCCGCGCCGCCCTATCCACCGATATAAAAAATTTTGGTTCAGGTACTGCTGGACATTGATTTGGTAATGGGGCGGTGCTTAATCTTGCTGAAACCATAGTATATTGGCAGGAACTTGTGGGTTTGCTGAATCAGGATATAAGTTTGTCAAAGTTGGCACGACATTATTTTGGAGCAGTTCTAAATATTTATCTCCATTCAAGTTGCCATCAATAAAAAAGGGACCTACGATATGATTTCCAACAATTCCTGCCCAAACATTAACTTTTTCAGGATATTGCGTATGTTCCTCTCTCATCCAGTGAGGATTCTCATTAGACTAATAGCGGCAATTTTGACAATTAACATGAACGTGAAGTGTAAATGTGCTTTCATCAGAAAACAAAACATCTTCTAATCGGATCACATTGTTATCTAACATTTCCATCATTTGTTCACAAAAATACGTTCTCCTGTCGAAATCGTCTTCCATGAGCTCCTGAGTTGGCATCATTTTATAGGGATGCATTTTACTTTTCTTTAATATTCGAAAAATTAATGTGTGGCTAATGTTGAACAGTGAGGCTGCTTTTCGACCAGAATTATGTAGGTTTTCTTGAAACTCAAGCATAACATCATCGCTTAGTTTATTGGCAACTACTTTTTTGTCTGTCTTACATGACCAAGCTCGCGAAACTGTTTTTCTAATTTGCTAATTGTTCCTTGGGATATAAACGGCAAATTTGGAAATTTTTCGTGTGTTATCTCCATAACCAATCATTTGTAGAATGGTTATTTTGTGCATTTCATAATATACAGAGGGTTGTATTTAAAATAGTAAAGTTGGTATCGGCCAGTAATGCATAACATTAACCATCGCATGCAACTCCTCTTCAGATGACGCTAATATGACTGGATCATTGGCGTTTCTTAATGTTATACAAAATGTTCAAAAATCTTTGTCACTTTTTTATAATTTCGGACAAAGATAACTTTGTTATTTCAATCGGAACAAACGGAAAAAATTCATTTTCCTCATTTCCAATGATAGGATTTTGTCTATTTGCCTTTTCATAAGCTACACTTTAAGTCCTACGAAATTCATGCTGCAATCGTTTGAGAACCAACTTGTTTGGATGATTCCGGTCTGGATATTTTTGGGGATACACCCTCGACGCCAAAATGCAATAATCTAAACACTCACCAATCGCTAAAATCATATATATCCGCTCTTGAATTGGATAATTTTATTTTCGACGGTTATAATTCAGTGAATGTTTTGAATAACGTAAAATACAATAACTGTTAATAAGAATTCTTTCAAAAAATTGAATAAATGTCGTTTTAAAGCTATCTTGAGTCAAAGAATGCATTGAAATAACTACTATTTGAAAAAGCCAATATCTAAAAAACTATTTAGGTTAGGTATAGGGAACGTCAATGTGAAATGAAAGATAATAGGATTTAATATTGTTTAGACCAAAAAAATACATTTGAAATAAAAAAGTTATCCTTTTCCGAAATTATAAAAAAATAATAATGATTTTTGAACATTCTGCATAATAGTGAGAAACAAGTTTTATCGAAATCAATAGCCCAAAACCTCTTTTATACTTGGTCAGAATTTGAAGAGATGATTTCTATACATTTCGTTGTTATTTAGTTTCCAATTGTACCTAGCATTTTTATAAAAAAAATTGATAACTTGAGAACGATTGTAGTAAGCTACTTGGTACTTTTTATGAAATCATATTATTTTTTCCTGAACTATTTAAAAGTGTAACGAAAAACACAACTTTGATAGGTCACACTTTTTTGAGCAACCCTAGAGACTCCAAAATTATTTCATTTTGCAGCCCTAATCAATATACATCTAATCAAATGAAGAAATTTATATATATATATATATATATATATATATATATATATATATATATATATATATATATATATATATATATATATATATAAACCAGCTAATTTCACTGTCTGTCACCTATATTATAGGTTCATGTGGGTCGATTATGTATCAAAAACCAAATTCTCCTCTGGTTATATGCTGCGACAGGCATTGAATTACATCTGATACATAATCTTGTATAATACCCCATTTCGGGTAATAATATGCAGATGCTTGTTATGTATGGATATAAAAGTATAGATGTCGTGACTGGCGCTTTTCGCGTAGCACTTCATGTATACTTGGTGGTCCCGTCGGGGTAGACCTACCCTATGCTGATGAGAGGCAACACACCCCGAAACCGGTCCATAGATGGTTACTTCGGATGAATAAATCTAATAGTTCCTTCTCTTACTTAACAAGCATCTGCATATTGTTACCCGAAATGGAGTATTATACACGATTATGTATCAGATGTAATTCAATGCCTGTCGCGGCATATAGCCAAAGGAGTAGTTGTTTTTTGAAACATAATCGACCCACATGAACCTATAATATAGGTAACAGACAGTGAAATTAGCTGGTTTTTTAAATGTATACAATGTTTCCCTCTTTATGTATTTATTCTTATATCATGTATTTTAGCAATGTGTTGGTTCATACGAATAAAAATAAAAATAAAATACTGGTACGTACGGTGTACCAGGAGTCTCGAAAGGGTTAATTTTAGTTCTACCAAAGAAACAAGAATTAAAAATAATCAGATATATTACAGTGATTCCAGGTTTATTTTTGGTTAAATTATTACGTTACCTAAAAAAAATGCCATTATAGATGTTTCATTAAAATGAAGTTTTATTTTTGTTATAAAATTACAAGTTACAAGTGTCGTGGAAAACTCGGTCGAAACGAAATTCTTTTCGTAGTATGTTATTATTGATAAACGTGTTATATTTTTTTTCACGCTTGTTTTTGCATTTTTCGGCATTGTTGCTTTTTTGTATGTATTTGTTTTAGTCAATCTGTCAACTAATTGGCTATAAAAAAATAAAAATAAAAATTTAAGGTGAAAAATAAATTACTCACATATTATTGCACTTTAATTTTGACACTTACCTTGTTATTATTTTCTAAGCCACTATCACAATGTTTATTGATGTATATTAACCAATAACAAGAGTTATTATCACCTAATAAAAGTGTTTACAAATAATTTGCAAATAGGTTACGCTGCACGTGTTTTGTTGAAAATTAACATAAGTATAAGAACACAAGTACAAGTATCTGGTTATCTATAGCGCGTATGCTATTAGCTATGTCCAGTGCGCGCTTATTGGTTCAAAGCAGCCAATAAGTTCGCATCAGCTACGCAGGTATAGTTGGTACACGGCATACGCATCTGATGATTCGTGTTTTGTGACGGAAAAATCCTACTTTTTTTCGCCGAGCTCGTACCGTGCAATAAGGAACTTCGTTCTAAAAATATTTTATATATATATTCAGGTACTTTTTAAATACTTAACCTAACTTTTTTTAGAGGTATAATGGTAAAATAGAATTAGCCAGTGCAAATGAAGCAGCTGCAAGTATTGCCAACGGACAACCACTTCTGTATTATTTATATTTTCCATTTTGGCAAAACGTACCTCCTAAAATCACAAAGATAATTTTAAATGGAAACTTAATTTGTAGTGGGCCCAAAGTTCCAAGTAAGAGTTTATTATTAATTCAATAAATTCAATCAATTCATTCAATCAATAAATTCAAATAATTCATGGTTGTTATTCAATTGCACCTACGTTTAAAAAAGTATAAAAAATTGTTTTTAATTTCATAGTCTAACGTAGGTACCTATAGATTCATTTAAACATTTTTTAATGCAAACTTAATATACCACGTACCTAAAATAACTATAATACTTTTGTAATTTAAGTTTAAGTCATTGTATTTTTTTAATTTGTATTCAGAATGTTTCAACCATAGATATCTAAGAATAAACCGAGGAAGTGGGTGTGATATGCATTGACTCGATAAAAAGAGAACGACTTACAACGCTCCTTGCTTCTCTTTTTAGCCGCAATTGCGCATTAACAGCTTTATATGACCATAACCTATAACACGTGGTTTAATTTTACATTGGTTTTTATGTTTTGTTATTTGCGAATTATTATTGTTTATTTATTGTTTTGTTTTTGAAAATAATAAGTATAATTAAAAATGCTAAGACAGCGTATAGAATGTCAATCTTCACGAAATGCATTTCAAAACCTAATTTTCTCATGTTAGTACTCTAAATTAGACTGTTAACCTAAAAATATAATATTCTTCAGAAAATATATATTTTTCGATCTCAAATAACCTCACTGTTTATACATTTTTTATGCAGGTTTTCCAAAAATGAATTAATGAGAAATAAGTGAATTGAGTCGTTAAATGTATCAGAAAAAAAAACAGTGGCACCCCGAGAGTGCCGAGAGAAGTGAAAACTTGAACAATTACGTGTGTATTTTTTGAATCGTCAGGAAATATTTTATTGTGCAAGAAATACTTTTAAGTAAAGTGTTTTTTTATTTATTCTTATAAACTACTACTACAAAAATAATACAATTTTTATTTAATGCGCAAGTGTATATGTGTAACTGTAAAGTTTTGATTAAGGGAGAAAGAGTAGAGCAAGTAAATAAGTTTGTACATTTGGGTTTAAAGTTTACGAAAGATGGAAAGTATGACAGTGACATTGAGCGACAGGGTGTTGGCAGGAAAATAAATGAATGGGGCACTGCATATCTTTATGAACAGCCAGAAAGTGTCAAAAAAGGCACGTCTGGCTGTGCATAAAGGAGTGTTTGTTTCAACACTTATGTATGGTAGTGAATGTTGAGTTTGAGTTTGGCAGTGAAGAATAGTGAGATAAGGGAACGCTGTGGTGTAAAAAAAATGTGGCTACAATGATAGATAAAGGAATGCTGAGATAGTTTGTGCACGTAGAAAGGATGGATGAAGGAAGATTGACGAAACAAATTTAAAAGGCGAGTATGAATGGACGAAAGTCGGTAGAGGTCGACCTAGGTGAACATATCTCGATCAGATCAACATTGTTTTGAATAAAGGCCAGGTCAAGAATACCAACAACCGACGAGCATGTATGAGAGCTGTCGTCGCTGTCCACATTCGGATTTTAAAGGATAACAAGATTAACTGCTTCAATGCGGTTTTCACGAACCCACCATTCCTCTATTAAATTTTCACATTTTGTGAATCATTTTTTCAAAACAGCTCTATCACTGTAACCATTAGATCCAATGTGATTGTTATAAGTAGTTTTGCATATTTCCCGAATTTACTCAATGGGATTAAAATGGCAATAATAAGGTGGAAAGTCTAAGCAAACGATGTTCATAACTGAGTATAATTTGATCCACTTTATAAATTTTTTCTCGTTCGTGCCTTTTAGCTATCGTTAATAATTCCGGCTTGAAGCAATACTGTGAAAATAAAATATTTTCGTTTGCTAACCATTATTTTATTTTCTGTACCGTCCAGGAGTTTGTTGGTTGCTTATTGAAAATTTTCGAATGATACGTAGAACTATCTAATACAATGACAGATGGGTTACATAACGATGGTAATAGTTTCTCTTTTAACCATTTCACAAACATCTCTGTATACATATTGTCATGATAATCGGCCTATTTTGATTTTGACGAAAATAAGAGATCCGCCTCATCAACAAAACCATGATTTCCACCTGCATGCACAATAATGTTTCTTTTTCCTTTACTGTCGGTGTATTTTATAGACTTTATATTATCGTTCTGCCAAATTCTTTTTGTTCTACCTTTGGCAAAAATCCAAGTTTCGTCCAGATAAACAAATTAAGAGCATTCTTGTTTACAGTAAGTATCATTTTTAAAAAAATTCAATTCTTTTGTGCACGACTCTAGCTTTTTCATACAAAGCCTTTCGGATGTCTTCCTTTTTAAACTTAACCCTATATGTTTCAAAATTCTTCAAAGACTTGTTCTAGAAATCTACATTTAAAACACGTCGCGGTATTTTCGCGGTTTATTAGGTATACATAGATTTCTTGAAATCACAATCGGTACTATAGGATTTTAATGTAGGTACCCACTACAATGAAAATTCAGGATTACTGATTAATTTTTTAGAAATCCAACTGTTGTGGTATTGGTTTGGGCTAGTAAATATAAAACACAAAAATGAATCAACAAGCCATATTAAAGCTTAATACCTTAGTTAATTAGTAAAATTTGTTTGGATTACTTACCCACCTTTCTTATTATGTACAATAAATAAAGTCATTAAGAACAGATTTGATTGCAAAATTAACCGTGCTAATAAATAAATATTGACCCTTAATTTTTAAACAAGAAGTCCCTTATAAAATAAAATTCGTAACCTACGAAATTCGTTTAAAATTATTAGGGGAACTAACTTTGGCAGTGTTAAGTTTTTACTTCAAACCAGTTTAAAACACGCTATTTTTTACGTTGTAAAAGAAGAAGATAAGATGTGGAAGCTAAATGGAATGGAGGACAATGTTATAGAACCTGTAATAGTGGATCTACATTTTTTAGATTTTGATGATTCACCAGAGAGTTCTGAGGAGTCTGTAGATTCTAATGATAGTGTGTGAACTTTGGTGAAGTGTTGTGCACTGTGTTGGAGCAGCAGTTTCTACGGAGGATTTTGTAATTACGAATGCACTCACTTTTGGTAAATCTCTGTGTTAATGATAAAAAGAACTGAGGTATTTTTTAAGATTATTTGAAAATCCCATGACACCTACTCCTGGGTAGAAATCTTTACAATTCCTGGTGAGTCGCAATAAACATAAATTTATTCGTCAAAGCGCGTACGCTACTATAGCGTGATAGGAAAGGTTTTTAAATGAAACTCATGTGAAACAAAAATAATATTGATACTGTAGCTCATCATAGTTTAGGTAGGGAACATTGGCTTGGATCCATACGGGGGTATATTGTCAAAGCAACGATTCGTGAACTGCACATTTAATTGTTGGTAAAATATTTATTTAGCAGGTACCTGGTATTATGCTTAATTTTTTGTCATTTTGTTCACGACTTTGAGTCACCGTCTTAAATTGTTTGTCGAAATATAGTGAAGGTAATTATGTATAGTAAGTCACGCCTACAGACAAGGATAGAAGGAGCGTTATGATTCGTTTTTTTTTATTGAACCATTACGTCAACTTATACGATAGTCCCATTACTAGCGTGGTCTATTCATATATATCTATGGTTTCAACTAATAAAAGTAATAAAAAATAGTGTTACCAAAATACTAAAAATAATTCTTACTTTTTAAAACATTAAAAACAGTGTTTTTTAACTTCAATGTGTAGTTCAATCCACGGCCTTGTTCTTTAGGGTTTAAAATGATACAAAAAGTGTTTAACTGAACCGCTTGCGCCTGCGCATTCTCGTAAGTAAAAACAAGATACAAAATACATTTTAACCAGCACAAGTAAATCAGTTCAACACTTTTTGGATCACTTTAAACTCTAAAGAACATAACCCACGATAAGTTTACAAAACTATGCTGTTGCTCATACTTTTACATACAACACCAACTTTATAAAAATTAGAAGCGTAACCCAAAAAACTTATTATTTAATTTTCTATTAAAAATCAATAATCAGTAGTTATAAAATATCTAAAGCTCATTTCAACATTATAACGACGGTATCGGATTAGTCACCAAGGCATCGACTTAACGGGCGCACTGTGTTGAGAGGTACATTAGTAAATTCCCATAATATTTAAACCCGAATTTTTTTTGTTTATTATTATGCTTTTGTTTTATTTTTATTTTTTGCTTTATTGTAAACATAAATCGTTGATGTAGCTCCCGATGAGTTTTTTGGTTAGAAATAGGCACATATTTAATTATTTTAAAAGGATTAACAGGATTAACTGCTTCGATCTGGTTTTCAAGATCACACCATTCTTTGATTAAATGTTTACATTTTGTGACACATTTTTTCCCAAATTTCAGGAGTGGCAGTATTAAGTGCTCGTTGCCAGGTTTCCAAAACAGCTGCATCACTTTTAGATCTAATGTGATTGTCATAATAAGTTTTGCATATGCCCCAAATATACTCAATGGGATTAAATTGGCAATGAAAAGGCAAAACTCTTGGCACACGATGTGATATAATTTGATCCACTTTTAGCTATCGATAATAATTCCGGCTTGAAGCAATACTTTGGAAATAAAATACTTTCGTTTGTTAACCATTCTTTTATTTTCTGTACAGTCCAGGAGTTTGTTGGTTGCTTATTTAAAATTTCTGAATGGTACGAAGCATTATATAATACAAGGACAGATGGTTGATGTAACGTTGGTAATAGTTTTCCTTTTAACCATTTCACAAACATCTCTGTATCCATATTGTCATGATAATCGGCCGATTTTAATTTTGACGAGAATAAAAGATCCGCCCCATCAACAAAACTATGCTTTCCACCTGCATGCACAATAATATGTCTTTTTCCTTCACCGTCGGTGTGTTTTATAGACTTTATGTTATCGTCCTGCCAAATGATAAATAGGATTACTAATTACTTTTCCAGAAATCTAATTGTTGGGTGTTTGTTGGGGCTGGTAAATATAAAATCACAAAAATGAATTAAAAATCCAAATTAAAGCTTAATAGGTCAGTTAATTAGTAAAATTTGTTTGGATTACTTACCTACCACTCTTATTCTATACAATAAATAAATTTATTAAGTTGCAAAATTAACCGTGCTAACAAATAAGAATATTGATTCTTTAGTTCCAAACAAAAAGTCACTTATAAAATAAAATTCGTTACCTGCAAAATTTGTTTAAAAATATTAGGAAAATTTACTTGTTGTTGAATACTGGTTTTCGAGTTTCTAACGATAATCCGAAATCGCTGTATGTTAGTGAAATATGCTTTAAACGATTTTTAACGGATAATTACCAATATTTACAAATATATGTTTACGTTTTAATTTATACAGTTTTAAATGTTAACTAACAAATGCAAAGTATCCTACTAAGTTAATATACTTTCAAAACATATTTAACCCTTAAGTATTATTTAAAACAATTATGCTTTATAAATTAAATTAAGATTATAAAAAAAATTAAATTGGACGCGTTTTATTATTAATACAACATATATAAAAACTATTTTTATGAACAAAACGTTATATATTAACAATTGCTTTGAACCTTTCCCAGAATACGAAAAGAAAACAACAACCAAATTCAATGTTTTACATACAAAAAAATAAGTTCCTAATATTTTGGACAAGAAAAATTTTATAAGAAGAATTAAAATTTATTTTAATTATTTTTAACGCATTAGTGCAATTATCCTACACCAGCATAAATAGTTTAATATTCACGTTCAGGTCAATCAAGTTTTTTACTTGTTTCCATTTGGTATCGGTCTGTAATTGTTAATATATTAAATAATGATTTTAGTTTAATTATAATAAGATATGAGTGCAAATGTTCTAGTGCCATATTTTTGTGAACATGCTGATTTTTGTTGCTATATTTATTTCAGCAAATTTTGTGTCACCTATAACTACGGTAAATTTACAACATACATTGAGAATTAATGTTTCTCCTTTAGCGTCTTCAAATATACCAGCTTTTGGGAACAATTTTTTACCGGTTAGAGATACTTCTCAACTTCAAGTCAATAATTCACCCAACAGTAAGTTTAACTATTTACACAGGTCGGCCCATTAGTGTGTGGAAGTGCAATAATTTACTTAGGATAAAAAATACAAAGAAATGTTTGCAATAAAAGTTGTTGTATTTGCGCCGATACATATTTCTAAAATACTTTAAAATATACTGGGTGTTCAGCCTAAGCGAGACAACATAAAGTTTACTTTTTTTTTAATAGGACACCCTACATTTTTGTTTACCATCAAATTCAGCGTAAAATTCTGCATCAAGCCCTTTTTTTCTTTTTCTATAAATTGCGACGTTGCCAAGTTGGAGCAAAAAATATGAAGATTTGACGATTTTGGTTTGGGGTCCGGGGTATTTTTTGGATAAGCATTAATTCAGAAGATTATTCAGTATATTATTTTACCATCTGGAAAAATTATTTTCTTCCTTTAAATTTTGTTTGTATATTGTACCTACTCTTAAAAATTGATTGTTTTGAAGAAAATTGCATTTTTTGTGTATGACTTAAAAATATTCATGTTTTTAACAAGTTTTCTCTGAATGTGAAGTTTAAAATACTTCTATTTTCCTTAATTTTATGTGACAAAATCAAACCAGTCATTTTCTACTATTAAAAATTGCAATAAAATAAATAGGGTGTCTACAAAACTAATTTAAGCAAAAATAACCTTACCAACAAATAAAATAAAAATATTCATAGTTTTAACAAGTAATCTGTGAATTTGCATTTTTAGTCAAAGTATTATCTGGATATGGTGTGTAACTATTAAGAACTAGAAAGCAATTAAAATCATAAATTTTCCGATAGAAGAATTAACAGATTTCTAGACGATGAATAGGTAGAGGAGGACCTACCTCATTCATCAGAACTTACAAAAATGGATTTTTTTGGTGGGGTTACGTCAAAGAACAAGTATACAAAACACCTGCGACTACTAAGAAATACATGAAGAATAGAATTAAAGAGTTTTTCCGAACTGTTGATATCGATATGTTCATCGTGCTAGTAGAGCTTTTGAAGATCGCATACATTATTATATGGAAGTAAATGGTGGTTATTTTTAACTTTTAATAAGATAGTTATCTAACGTTTGTAGTTATATTATATTTGTTGTTAGTTATTTTTGTTTATTTTTTTTATTTTGAGTTTTGTAGATACCTCATTTATTTTATAACAGTTTTTAAAGGTAGAAAATGACTGGTTTGATTTTGTCACATAAAATTAACGAGAAAAGATGTATTTTAAACTTCACATTCAGGGCAAACTTGTTAAAAACATGAATATTTTTAAATCATAAACTAAAAATGCAATTTTTTTAAAAAAATTAATTTAGAGAGTACATAATACAGACATAATTTAAAGGGATAAAAAAGTTTTACAAGGTTGTAAAATAATATACTGGGTGTTCCATTAAAATAAATGAAGTTTTTGTTAATTGAAATCTCCTGAATTAATATTTATCCAAAAAATACCTTGAACCCCAAACCAAACTTCTACTCTGTTCAGACATTTTAGCCATCCTTTACCTTTGTACCTACCAAATAAGTTTAGTTTTTTATCACTGATAACGTTTACTAGACAGCATTTATAGTGCACCAATTTTAGTCAAATCTTTATATTTTTCGCTCCAACTTGGCAACGACGCAAGTAATAAAAAAAATAAAATATATAACTAAATGCAAAATTTTACGTTGAATTCGATGGAAAACAAAAATATAGGGTGTCCTATTAAAAAAAGTAAACTTTATGTTGCCTCGCTTAGGCCTAACACCCAGTATATCCCAAAGTATTTTAGAAGTATGTATCGGCGAAAATACAACTTTTATTTAAAATATTTCTTTGCACTTCCACATACTAATGGGCCACCCTGTATATTTATATATATATATATATATATATATATATATATATATATATATATATATATATATATATATATATATATATATATATATATATATATGTATTATTATTATGTGTATTATTAGTATGTGGTGATTCATTAAAAATGTAAAATATCTGAATTGTAGATTCTAGACCTCAAAATATAATGATTTTGCTCCACATGCTTTATACAAATATTGCTAGTTTCCGAGATACCGGGTGTTTAAAGTTCATTATGGATTTTATTTTCTTGCTAATAGAGAGCGCTAGTTACAATTAGTTGTGTTTAGTAAATCAACGCGATTTCTTTTTTCAGCTGAACTATGAGTAAAATAATAACAAAATATTAAAAGTGTTAAATTCTACAAAAAGAGTTACTTATTTTTGATTTATGTAACCTGATCGGTTATCGAGTTATTTGCTTCTAAAAAGTTCAAAGAATTTTAATTTTATAAAACAATTTATTCTTTAAATGTGTTACAATAACAAATTAAAAAACGAAAACAAAAAACTTCAAAGTAAATGTTCAAAATGCCCATCATTTACTTCAATACACTTTATGATCCGCTTTCGCAATATCCTAATATCAAATAACTCTTTTTTATTATTTTTAATTCCATTCGCGGCTATTTCTATTTTCCGTCGCCATTTTGGAAGGGACTTATTTTTTTTGTTTACTAATGCCTTCAATTGAACTTACTTTTACGACCAATCCATTGATGCGAAAACTGTTCGTTGAAGCATTGACGAACTTGTAGAGAATAATGTGGTGGTGCCTCGTCGTGTAAAAACCATATGTTTTGTCATAAGGCGAGAGGTATATCCTCTAGTAAATCGTGTAAATATTTTTAAGCGAAATTTTAATAAAGAGGTCCATTTAAATGGGTTTGCAGTTTAAAAGGACCTATTCAATAATCACATATTACGCCACACCAAATGTTAACCTTAAACTCTTGTCTTTTTTTGCATGTGGAACCCCACAAAAATAATAATTTTTCTTCTTCTTCCTTCTTCCTTTTTCTTTCTTCTTTAATGTAAGCAATTTGCTTGTTTTTCTTCGTATCCTCTGCCGTTCAATTGTTAAAAAGGTTGTCGCTTCATCTCTTGCGGGGTCTTCCAACGCTTTGGCGCCCTTAGGGCGACTTGTCTCTAGTTATTTTGACCATTCTGTCGTCATTCATCCGGTCTATGTTTTTGTTCCACTCTCTCTTTCTTTCCAGTATCCATTTATTTACATTGTTTATTTTAGATGTTCTCCTAATGTCCTTCCTTCTCTCCCTGTCAAAAAGTGTTTTTCCAGTGATCCTGCACACTATTTTCATTTCAGCGGTTTCTAGTATTCTCTTTGTGTTCGATGTATCTGGTCTAGTTTCCGCTGTGTATGTTAATATAGGTCTGATGACCCCCTTGTAGATTCGGGATTTTGTTTCGATTCCGATATATTTGTTTCGAAAGATTGTATCGTTCAGGTAAGCTGAGGTTCGTGCTGTTTTTGCCGCTTGGTTCCTTACTTCCGCCTCGATGTCACCGTATCCTGATATTTCTATGCCTAGGTATTTAAATTTTATCTCCTGTTATATAATTTTATCATCCACAACCAGTTTGCATCTGATAGGTGTTTTTGAAGTTGTCATGTATTTCGTCTTTGCTGCAGATATCTTCATTTTTAGACTTTTTGCCGCTGTGCTGAATTTGAATAATAATCTCTGTAGGTCATCTTTGTTTTCTGCAATCAAAACAGCATCATCGGCATAGCATAGGATACCGACGTCTTTGTTACCCATTTTATACCCTTTCAGGTTACGAGTGCTTTTTATTATTTCGTCCATAACGATATTGAACAATAAGGGGTTAAGGGAATCTCCTTGTCGAATACCACTATTTACAGAAATTTCTTCGGTAGCTGTGCCATTGATATTGGCTTGTATTTTGTTTCTCTGGTAAATATTTTCTATGGTTTTTATGATGTTTATGGGATTTGCCTGTTGTATAAAAGGTGTACCACGTCCTCCAGTTGTATTCGCTCAAACGCCTTTTCCAGGTCTGTAAAACACATGAAGGCTAGTTTGTTATACTCGATGGATTTTTCAGTTATTTGTCGCAGGACAAATATCGCATCTGTACAAGATCTTCCTGATCTGAATTCTTGTTGTTCATCGCCCGATGTGGTGAGTTTATTTATTTTATTTGTTATAATCTTTGTTACTAGCTTTAAGGTTGTATTTAGGTTTAGGTATTAAGGTTTATGCCTCGGTTGTTTGCGGCTATCTTTTTGTCTCCTTTTTTAAACAGTAAGATTGTGGTGCTTAGGCGCCATTCGTCCGAAGTTTTTATATGTAAAAGGATTTCGCGAATTATGGCTGTTAGCTGCTGTTTCAGGCTTCTCCCGCCGTATTTAAGAAGTTCATTTGGAATACCGTCTGGGCCTGGACTTTTTCTGTTCTTAAGTTTTATTAATGCCGTTTCTATATCCTTTTCTTCTATTTCAGTTACTTCGTTAGTTGCGATTTCTGAGGTGTCCGGTATGCTTTCGTATCTTCTTTTTTGTATAGTTCTTTAAGATACTGGACCCAAGTTTCTTTCGTTATGTGGTTTGTGCTAATAAATTCACTTGTTTCTTTTCTCTGGCGTCTGATGAATCTCCACATCTGTTTTTGGAGGCCATAAAAGTCATTTTCCATTTTTCTCGAGAAGGATTCCCAATACTGTTCTTTTATTTTTCTTACTAGTGTGTAGGTGGCATTTCGTACCCTCTTATAATAATTATAGGCTTTATGCGTTTTAGTTGTCATGTATTTTAAATAAGCCTTTCTTTTTTTAATGCATTGTTTTTTGACTTCATTGCAGAACTATGGGGTTTTATTGGGGCCGTGTTTTTGTTGTTTTATATTTCGGGTGCCAAGAGCTTTTGTTGAAGCTTCTATAATGTTCCGTTTTATTTTCTCCCAACTTTCATTCACTAATTTTTCCAATTAAACATTTCTCGTTGGGTGAATGTTGCCTTATCAGTAAAATAATTGTATCCAGAAAATCTGGGTTAGCATTTTGTAGACGCGCAGGTAAATCTTGAGGTAATAAATTATGAGTGTTATGACACAGAACACCTTACCGACACAGAAGCGCAACTTGAAGGCGGCCGTTTGATCTTTCTAGGTAAAATTTTCGTGAACTTGGTTTGAAATTAGGCTTGTAAAATGTCATTTCTGAGCGGTAAATTCAAACTGTCAGTTGATATACATTTTTCTGGTAATCCGCCTTTGGAAACATCCGATAAGCTGACCGACTATCTCGCGCAATTTTATAATTTTGATTATGCAGTTACGCATGCATGCATGATTATTATCATTGCGGTGATATGTCGATTTTCAAAATATTTATTTTATCATTCCTTTATAAAAATACAAATGCATTTTTTTAAAAGTGAAACACTATTGATCACAAAAGATTCAATATAACAATTTTTATGTTAGGTTTTTTTTTTAAACCAAAAGTTGTTCTTTTCCCAAACTATTTACATATTTAAGGGAATAGAATATCCTCATCCTGATAAACAAGGTAATTACATATTTCTTTGGAAAAAACATACACTTGTGCTGAAAATCAACATTTTTCATTTTATCAAAGTAAATATGGGATATTCTATTCCTCTTACAAACTTCATTAAACATAAAAACAAAAATATTTTCCAAATTATATATATATATATATATATATATATATATATATATATATATATATATATATATATATATATATATATATATATATATATATATATATATATATGCTTATTGAGGAAAATTTTATTGAGTATATATATATGTATATATATATATATATATACATATATATACTCAATAAAATTTTCCTCAATAAGCACACTCCCACTCCCACCTTGGTAGCTAGCCATCTTTGTAACCACTAATGTGAGTTATTAACACGATAAATGATAACACACAATAAAATCATAAGAATTAAAAGTCCCGAAAACACTGTTGGAAGATAAAAAACCCTGCATTCACAAATTACAAATAAAAAAAACTTCAGTCAACACCTAGAAATTGAAGGTTGATAAGAAATAAGCCAAGCTTTGCGCATGTGCAAAGAAATTTCGTATTGTCGGAACGCTTGAAACGCGCTTCTGTGTCGGTAAGGTGTTCTGTGGTAATGATATGGATGCAGTTTTTTTCTCTTTAATGTTCTTAAAACAGACGATTGGCTTATCCCTGTTGCTAGACTTAATAGGCAAGTAGTGATAGTTTTTGTAGCTCCGTGTTGGCTTTTAGAACGTAAAGACCCCATCTCACCTAGGCGATTGTAAAGATTTTAAAAACAGTTTGTAGTTTGGTTGCCTTTGATTTGAGTATAATTGTGAATATCTTCGAGCCGCAGCTTTTCCACTGTAATTTGATTGAGCAAAAACACAAATCATATCGCGCATCTTATTGTTGGAAAAATCGTTAGGACTAGGCATTACTTGATAAATACCTATTACACTTGTTTATTACCAAATTGGTAAAAAATTGTAAACTAATATAACACTTACTTTTGTTAATTTCAAATAATATTAACGGCAAGTTTTATTTCTACACAAACTGTCTACTAGTGACACAAAGCTACTTAAAAAAACAAACATTAAACCACGGCTAAATTCATAATTGCAAAATGCATTGACAATGACACAAGCCTAGTTAAAAAAAAAAATTGAACCACGGCCAAATTCGCAAATGTTATTAAAAATAAAAGACAAGAGTTATTTGATATTAGGATAGATCTTTGCGGAAGCAGATCACAAATTGAAGTAAATGCTGGGCATTTTAAACATTTGCTTTTTTATTTGTTATTGTTACACATTTAGAAAATAAAATTTTTATAAAATTAAAATTCATTAAACTTTTTAAAAGCAAATAACTCGATAACCGATCAAGTTACATGAATCAAACAGGAGTAACTTTTTTTGTGAAATTTAACGCTTTTTATTATTTTACTCATGGTTAAGCAAATAAAAAAATTTATTTTATTTACTTAACACAACCAAGTGTAACTAGCGCCCTCTAGTAGCGATGCTAAATTATAGTCCAAATTGGCAAACTTTATGCCCCAAAACGTTAAATTGCCAATTTTCAAATAGAAATTGTAAAAACATGAAAAAATATTACATACATACATATAGTCACGCTTTTTTTCCGTAGGAGTAGGCAGAGACCACTTCCTTCCACTTGCTACGGTTATTTACACATCTTTTGCTTCCTCTACTTTCATCAGTGCTCTCATACATGCTCGTCGGTTATTGGTACTCTTGACCTGGCCTTTCATCAAAACAATGTTGATCTGATCGAGATATGTTCGCCGATGTCGACCTCTACCGACTTCCGTCCATTCACACTCGCCTTATAAATTTGTTACATTAATCTTTCTTCATCCATTCTTTCTTCGTGTCCAAACTATCAAAGCATTCCTTTGTCTATCTTTGTAACCACATCTTTTTTTACACCACAGCTTCTCTTATCTCACTATTCTTTACTTTATCCAACCGAGTCACTGCGGCTATACTTCTCAGACTACTCATCTCCGCAGCATTAATCCTATTTTCATGCTTCTTTTGCCAAACCCAACATTCACTACCATACATAAGTGTAGGAACCAACACTCCTCTATCCATAGCCAGATGTGCCTTTTTTTGACACTTTCTGGCTATGCAGTGCCCCATTTGCCTTATTTGTTTTCCTGTTAAAATCAAAATCCATATCTCGGAAACTAGTAAAATTTGTATAAGGTATGTAGTATCATCATATTTTAAGGTCCACAATATACAATTCAGGGATTAAACATTATTAGTGAATCACCCTGTATACAGGGTGTTTTAAAAAAAGGTAACCCCGTCTCTGGGAGAGGTAAAAAACTAAAAAATAATTGGGGTTTGTTCCGTTAAAAATTTTCGTAACGCCATCCGTATTCAAGATAAAGGGCGTTGAAAAAAAAAAATTATACACATTTATTACGATTTTGCCGAAACTACTTAAAACATTGTAATAACATTTAATATGAATATGTTTTAAAAGCTAATACATCCTATAAATGTGTTTTTATATCTGATTCTTATAAAGGGCGCTAGTTACACGGTTCTTACCAAGTAGTATCGAACATAACTTTTTTAAGGTTAGATTAAATAATCAAAATTTCAAATAAACTCAAACATCATTCAATTTTACACCAAAAAGGTACTTTTGGTAAAACTCGATACTGTTTTAGGAATATTTTGATTTAAAAATTATGAAGTAATAACCGATGCTGGCATAAAGTAATGATAAAGTTATTAATTATTATTTTTAATTAAAGTGCATAAAGTGAATTAAAAATTTTTTGTCGGGTAAATGGGACCTCATCAATGAAACGGATACATGTTAAAAAATTGGAATTGAGGGCTTTCCTTTTTTGTAACGTTTCACAAAAATCCATTCTAATCGATATCTTTATTTGTTCTAAGTTTGCCATGGAAAACTGACATTTATTGATAGTTATGACGGTAAGTCAACAATAATTAGATTTTTGAAAACTTGTTATTTGTTAAATTAGATAATGTTAATCAAAATGTACTCAAATGTTGAATACACCGACATGTTATTAACCTTAGGCAAAGTTTTAGGAAACTCTAGTGCAGCTGTTACGCGTTATGCAGAAAAGTTTCCTAGAAGAAACTTACCAAGTAAAAATACATTTAGAGATATTGAACGACGTTGTCGAGAAACTGGGAATAATAGACCAAAAAAATAAATTCTGGTTTGCCAAGAACAACAAGAACCATTAATAAAGAAAATATTTTAAATTTAGTTGATCAAGATCCAACAGTTAGCGTAAGGAATATGGCAAAATAAACAAATACGTCTTCTTCAAGTACTTGAAGGAGCAGCAGCTACATCCTTATTATTACAGACAAGTCCAAGAGCTCTTGCCAGACGATCTACCGGTTAGAGTGGATTCTTGTCAAACATTACAAGAAAATACAGCGCTCAATCCAAATTTTTTAAAATGTATTATTTTTACGGACGAGGTACCTTTACGCGACTCCCATAATGCACACTACTGGTGTGATAAGAATCCACAAGTCAAAAGGGTATTACATTACCCAACACTCATTTAAATGTAATGTTTGGGCAGCAACTTTAGGTAACAAATTAATAGGTTATCACATTCTACCTGGAAATTTAAATGGTGATATGTACCTGGATTTTTTAAAAAATCATTTATTCGAGATATTAGAAGATTTAACGCTAAACGAGCAAAGATCTCCATTTTTTATGCACAATGGAGCTCCCCGCACTTTGATAAAAGGTGTCGTAATTGGTTGAGTAACCATTTTCCGAATCAATGGAGAGGTGCAGAAGCTCCGATTCATTGGCCTCCTCGGTCATGCGATTTTAATCCTTTGGACTACACAGTTTGGTCGTATCTTTAGAAATAAGTCTAGAGGTCAATTCACGTTAAGAATTGGAAGAAAGAATTTAACGTCACTTAAATGACCTCACAGCTGATCCCCAACCATTTAGATGATTAATGGATTTTTTAGAAAAAAGGATAGACTTGTGTATTCGTGAAAACGGAGGACATTTTAAACACTCTAATTGAATTTTATTTTATGTTCTTGGTTTTTATTTAAATTTTCTTCTTGTGATTTTCTGTTAAATTAATAACTTTATCATTACTTTAAATAAATCTAACCTTAAAAAAGTTATGTTCAATACTACTTAGTACGAACCGTGTAACTAGCGCCCCCTATAAGAGTCAGATATTAAAATAAATTCATGGGATGTGTCAACTTCTAAAACATATTCGTATAAAATTTTATTACAATGTTGCCAGTAGTTTTGCCAAAATCTTAATAAATATGTAGGGTAGAGTGGGGTTGACTGGACCGTCAGGTTAACTGGTCCACATTAAAATTTAAATATCCGCGGGAATATTTTCATACCTGTCGCATCACACGAGCATCCCCGATGCGCACCGAATCTAATGCATAAGATGTAGATCGTTTTCTGTTGGTTTCTGCCTGTGTCCAGTCGATCGAAGAATTTCAAGGTGAAAAGTTACTTCTGTGTCGTTATTATTGGTTGAAATTTTTGCGTCTGGTTGCTTCAAATTATTTTTGTACCGATTGGGTAAGTACATAATATTGATAAAGTTTCTGTTCATGTGCAATTTTTCCTTGAAAATTTCAAATAAAAATTGTGGATACAAGAATGTAAATATCTATGCAGTGTGGTTATTCGGGCCACCTAATGATGAGGTTAATCGGACCACCCGGTCCACTTAACCCCATTGTTTTTTGCATGTTTCAGAATTTTGAAAAATGCCTCGAGTTCATAAGAGAACCACTACGAATCGATCGTTTTCTGAAGAAACCTTAAGGTTAGCTGTGAGAGAAGTGGTAGAAAATAATATGGCAGTTCGTAAGGCAGCAAAAACGTTTGGCATACCGCGAACAACACTTATACGGTTCAAGACTAAAGTAGAAAATGTGCGACTTGACCAGGTTAATTTTGCCCCAAAAAACGAACATTTGAAAGTTTTTTCAAGTGATCAAGAGGAGATACTTGCTCAGTATCTGAAACAAGCTAGTATGATGAATTACGGATTAACTGTCAAAGAGACTCGTAAACTTGCATACGAATTTTCCTTCGCTAACAAAAATCATTTACGAAAAGGATTAGAAAATTGGAGCACAGATAAGATGGCTGGAAAAGAATGGATATTATCTTTTCTACAACGGCACAAGCTTTCGCTAAGGACACCGGAGCAAACAAGCTTAAGTAGGGCGACCAGTTTCAATCGCCACAATGTTGCAATGTTCTACAAGAATTTGAAGGAAGTTTTGGATACGAATAAGATTGAACCTCAGGACATATTCAATTTGGATGAAACAGGTTTGTTATAATTGTTATTGTAAAAGATGTATTCATTATGCATAGAACAATCTATTTTAGGGTGCCTAACTGTTTACAAACCGCCTAAAGTGATTGCAGCAAAAGGGTCTAGACAGGTCGGGCAAGCTACATCTGCTGAAAGAGGCACATTAGTAACTTTATGTGCTATAATTGGATGTACCGGTAAAGCTCTTCCTCCATATCTTATATTTCCACGCAAGCACTTAAAAGAGCACATGCTGAAAAATGCACCAGTTGGAAGTGCAGGTAACGCCACACAATCAGGTTGGATGTAAGGTGACTTATTTGAGAATGTTTTAAGTCATTTTGTGAAATATGAACGACCTACCAAAGAAAATCCAAAGTTAATTTTGCTGGACAACCATGAAAGCCACTTGAATGTAAAGGCACTAGATTATGCTAAGAAAAATGGCATAATATTATTAACTTTTCCGCCGCATTGTAGCCATAGGCTACAGCCATTGGATCTATCGGTTTTTGGACCGTTTAAAAAATATTATAATGATGCTTGTAACAGATGGATGACCAACCATCCTAGCAGTGTTATATCAATTTATGATGTTGCTGAGTTGGTAGGGGATGCATTTCCAAAGGCATTTAATGTGCAGAACATAAATAGTGGCTTCCGAAAGGCAGGCATATGTCCCTTCAACGATAATATATTCACGGATGCTGATTTCCTGCCATCTTATGTTACAGACAGGGATTTCAACGAAACGCCTATTGCTGATCCTCTTATGAACATAGATTTATCAACCACATCAATTTCAATTGCAAGTTTTCATGAAAATCCTGGCTGTTCAAAAAATGTTGCAGCAGTTTCAAGTGCAAGTTTTGATAAACCTGGCTGCTCAAAAGATGATAATGAGATGGAAACAGAAATGACAGACAATTACGATCAGCTTGGATCTTCTAAAACTATGGAAACAAACTGTGCATCATCTGCAGAAAGTACCAGTATTAGTGGTTTGGTTTACAAAACCAAATTGTTCTCCCCGAAACTATAAGACCATTTGCCAAAGCATTACCTAGGAAGGTAATTTCAAAAAGAAAAAAGGGAAAATCGATGATCTTAACTAGTACACCCATAAAGGATGAGCTTGAGAAAAGTGCAAAAGAAAGAAGAAATAAAGCAGAAAAAAAGAAAACAGTTGTGCATAAGGTCCTCATCTGAATCAGGCGAGGAGCCTCTCTATGAAGATTCTTCTGAATGGGAAGGAGATGAGGAATCTAACAATGTGATTGTTTCCAAGCAAGCGGAGGATTATAAAAGAGGCGATTACTTAATAGTAAAAGTTTATGGAAAAAAGTCATGTAGAAATTACGCTGTTGAAATAACTAATAAGCTCCACAATGGATACAATGTTGCCTTTTTGAAAATGCAACACCCTTCTAATCGATTTAAATATTCGGACGAAGAGTTTCATTACGTATAAAGAAATAGTGTGCAGTTTACCTCCACCTATTAAATATTTGAAAGGTCGTTATGAGAATTTAATTTACTTCAACTATGATCTTTCTAAGTTAAATGTTCAATAATTTCTTATTTCGCTATTTTTTAATTAAATAATCCATTTTAAATTTGTTTCTTTTTTATTAATGATGATGGGGTTAAATGTTAAGCTAACTAGTCAGGTTAGGTGGTCCACAAGCACTGTTGAAAGAAACAATAAGTTTTCCAAAAAAATGTTAAATTTTAGATTTCAGCGCATAGTATTGCGGTAATATAATGCTTTATTAACATATTCACAAATCGCAGAGTGGCTGATGTATTATATAATGTAAATTATAATGATTTGAAAAAAAGCGGTCCAGTCAACCCCACTCTACCCTATACATATTTTTTCTTCAACGCCCCTTATCTTAAATACGGATAGCGTTACAAAAATTTTTTACTAAGCAAACCCCAATTATTTTTCAGTTTTCTACCTATCTCAGAGACGGGGTCACATTTTTCGAAACACCCTATATAAATATTTATCTTTTTTTAGGAATATTCGAATTTAATGAGTATGGAAGACCAAGTTTAGAAAAGAATAAATTTAATTTTAATCCAACTTTACCACCAAATAAGCACAATTTTCAGCCAAAACCTTCACAAGATTCAGCAAATCTTACCGATGTATTTAAAGAAAATCCTTTCTTTACCGGTCATAAGGATAATGGTAATAATGAAAATTTGGCCAACAGTAAGTTTTATGCAGGGTTTTTAATATAATTCTTAAAAAAAAGGGACTTCAACATATATCCAGATAACCTATAAAAGATTCGGCTGAGTATCGTTAATTTGCTCCTTAGAATTGAAGAGTTATGTTACTTTTTCATGAATCTTATGATTAGAAGCTAATCAAACTTTCATCAAACTATTCTTGAAGTACATTATTTCTAATAAAAAAAGATTCATCGAAATCAGTTGTCGTGATATTGAGTTATTCGTCCATTTGTCGCGCATATACTTAATGCAAATTATATGGTTTTCTCATAGATGCCATTGTCAAAACTAATTAAAATGGGACCATACGGGAAGCACCATCATTATCATCTAGCGCAACAATCCTGGGTGGGTCTTGGTTGACTACACAACTTTTTTCCAATTGATACGGTCTTCCATTAATCTTTGGTCTTTTCTGCAGATCTGATTTAATTTTATCTCTCCAACGCATTCTGGCGCGTCCGAGTGGTCTCTTTCCTGTTGGAACCTCTTCCCACACCAATCTTACTAGTTTCTTCTTCTGAAGTCTGTGTACGTGTCCTGCCCATCTTTATCGTTAAGATTTAATCTCTTGCACGACATCGCTATCGTTGTATAGCTCCTGTATTTCAATATTCGTTCTAACACGATACTGATTTGTCGTCGGATCGTGGTGAGATCCGAAGATTTGCCTGAGAATTTTTCGTTCCAAACGTCTGAGTTTTTCGTTTAATTTGGTCATTATCCACGTTTCACTTCCATATTTTATTATTGGCCTAATAATAGTTTTGTAAATTTTAATTTTAATGTTCTGGTTAGGTTTTTCGACTTTATAAGATTGTTAAGATCGTATAGGCAGCGAATTGCAGATTGGATCCTGTCTTTGATTTCTTCAGTAACGTCGTTGTTAGCAGTTATTGTAGCTCCAAGATATTTGAAGCTCTTAACCTTTTCAAAATTAAGATTTTTGATTGTGACGTTTTTTCCCATTCTATCTCTTCGTACCATTCTGTATATACACATGTATTTTGTTTTTTCTTCGTTGACTTTCATTCCCACTTCACCAGTTGGTTTTTCGATCTTGTTGAAAATGTCTTTCACGGTTACGATGAAGTCTCCGATGAGATCATTAAATTGAGACCTTTAGTTGTTAGCAGTTTGGTTTTAATTTCGGCTGCTCTCACGGCTTTTTCTAAGACGAGGTTAAAAAGTAATGGTGATAGTGCGTCGCCTTGTTTAAGCCTACTGTGTATTTTGAAACTACATGATAGGCTGTTATTTACTCGTACTTTAGATAATAAATAAAGAATCATTAAAGTCAAAAGTTCTGAGGAAACGAACATAAAAAAAAAAATTGTTGAATTGAGTCGGTTAAAAAAAAGAAACACATTTTTTGACTATTTTTTGAATCTAGAAAATATTTTTATTTTGTAATAGTTTATCTTTCCTGGTGATTATATTAAAATTTTTCTAAATAATAATTATAAAGAGCACAACAAGGTCATTAAGTAATTTCATATTAAAATAAATGGTCTCTTCCAAACACGCATAGCGGAAATTTTGTGTGTCTACAGACACTAATTCCCCATTGCCAGATACAATACAATACAATTTTTTTTAGAAAGAGAAAGTGGGATTTAATTGATTATGCCCATGTATTTAAAGTCAAAATTTTAAAAGTATATATATATATATATATATATATATATATATATATACGGTGTGGAACACCAAATAGAATAAATTCGATAACGAATAAATAAGAGTGTGTTGGAAAAAATGCTTGGACACGTCGATTTATATTTTTAGATACGCAAAAAATAATTATATAGGGTGTGTCAAGTGACAGTGGCCGATACCAACTTTCTTATTTTAAGTACAATTTATTTTTTGGATTCTTCAGAAAATTCTAGACATAATTCATGTACAATGTTCCATACCTATCTTCAACTGTTTCGGAAATATTAAGTGTTTTCAGATGTATTACAAAAATTAACATTAATAAAAGAAAGTTACTTTATTTCACAAATTCGCTATATTACACTCAATACTTATATCCCATTTAGCTCTTAATATTGAGAAAATAAGCAAAAACCATTAATGCGTTCCTTTTTACTGATATGAAATAAAAAAAATACAAAAACAGTTTTGTTTATTTTCGTATAAAACTCATAGCCTTAGCAACTTGTTGCCTGTCTGCATGACAGTAGTGATCAGTGTAACCATTCTACAAATGATTGGTTATGGAGATAACACACGGACACAAATGGAAGTTTCTCGCTTATTTCACCAAAAATTTCCAAATTTGCCGTCTATATCCCAAGGAACAATTAGCAAATTAGAAAAACAGTTTCGCAAGCTTGGTCATGTAAAACAGACAAAAAAAGTAGTTGCCAATGAACTAAGCGATGATGTTATGCTTGAGTTTCAAGAAAACCTACATAATTCTGGTCGAAAAGCAGCCTCACTGTTCAACATTAGCCACACATCAATTTTTCGAATATTAAAGAAAAATAAAATGCATCCCTATAAAATGATGCCAACTCAGGAGCTCATGGAAGACGATTTCGACAGGAGAACGTATTTTTGTGAACAAATGATGGAAATGTTAGATAACAATGTGATCCAATTAGAAGATGTTTTTTTTTCTGATGAAAGCATATTTACACTTCACGGTCATGTTAATCGTCAAAATTGCTGCTATTAGTCTAATGAGAATCCTCACTGGATGAGAGAGGAACATACGCAATATCCTGAAAAAGTTAATGTTTGGGCAGGAATTGTTGGAAACCATATCGTAGGTCCCTTTTTTATTGATGGCAACTTGAAGGGAGATAAATATTTAGAACTGCTTCAAAATAATGTCGTGCCAACTTTGACAAACTTATATCCTGATTCAGCAAACCCACAAGTTCCTGCCAATATACTATGGTTTCAGCAAGATTGAGCACCGCCCCATTACCAAATCAATGTCCAGCAGTACCTGAACCAAAATTTTCCAAATCGGTGAATAGGGCGGCGCGGATCTATAGAATGGCCAGCACGATCTCCTGATCTGACGCCATTAGACTTTTTTTTGTGGGGATATGTCAAAAGTATTGTATACAAAACTAAACCACTCAACTAACATGACTTAAAAAGACGAATCACGCTTGCGATTAGATCAGTCACGCCTGAGATGTTGAGTAACGTTAGAAGACATGTCTATACCAGATTAGCATGTTGCAGAGACGTTCGCATCGAACATTTTAAACATCTCCTTCATTGAAATTAATGTTTTTTTGTTTTTTTTTACATTATTTGTGAAATAAAATAATTTTCTTTTTTTAATGTTAATTTTTGTAATACATCTAAAAACACTTAATATTTCGAAACAGTTGAAGATAGGTATGGGACATTGTATATGAATTATGTCTAGAATTTTCTGAAGAATCCAAAACATAAATAATATACAGAGAGTTGTATTTAAAATAAGAAAGTTGGTATTGGACACTGTCACATGACACTCCCTATATAATTTTTTTTTTGAAAAAAATACGCATCTAAAAATACAAATCGACGTGTCCAAGCGTTTTTCCCAACACGCTTTCATTTATTGGTTATCGAATTTATTCCATTTGGCTGTTCCACACTGTATATATAATCTTGAACGCTTTTACTTTTAAGGTGTTGGGTTATTATTTAATTTTTGTTTTAAAAACTTCTTCCATTCTTTTCTATCTCTTGTTAATGTCTTTGCTTCGCTCCATTTTTTATTTCTTAATTGTAAAATCTTTCCTATTAGGTCGTTCCAGGTTTTTCTAGGTCTTCCTCTTTTTCTCTTGTCTTGTGTTTTTGCTTCATAGATTTGTTTAACAGGTCTACTGTTTGACATTCTCTGTATGTGTCCCCACCATCCTAATTGTTTTTGTTCTATGAATGAAATAATATCTTCTATGTCTAGTTCTTCTCCTATTTGTGTATTTCTTATTTTATCTCTTCTTGTTACTCCTTTAATTCTTTTCAGATATTTCATTTCTCTTGCTTGTATTCTACTTTTGTTTTTTTTGTAAATATCCAATATTCACATCTATATGTTAATACAGGTCTATATATTGTCTTGAATATTTTTAGTTTTGTATGTCATGAAATTTCTTTTTTGTTAATAAATTTTCTGTTTATTGCATAATACAGTTTTATGGTTTTCTCGATTCTGTCGTTGATTTCCGCTTCTTGTCTTCCCTTTTCGTCTTTTGTTATTCCTAGATATTTAAACTCTTTAAGTTGTTTTATTTTTATATTATCTATCATAATATTTATTTCTTCGTTTCCTATAGTCATCACTTTGGTTTTATCTTTATTTATTTTTATCTGTTTTTTTTTATGCTTCATACCATACTTCTATATAATATTGTAATTGTTTTTCATTTTCAGCAATTAGTAATGTCATCTGCAAATGCTCCTTCAGCTATCTCCACACTTTGCATGTTTTTGTATTCAATGCACATTTTTTGAATATTTCTTTCACATTCCTTGATGATGTCGTCCATGAAAGTATTAAACAGCATTGGGCTTAATGATACGCTTTGTCTCAGACCCTCTTTTGTTGTGAAACCTTCTTATTTTATGTTATTCTTGATAACATGATTTTTATTACTTCCATATATTTTTTTTATTATTTTATGTTTTTGTCATCGATGTTTTTTTTTTAAATATATTATGTTGCTAAAATATAGTCATATTATGACCAAGACATATATAGGAGGATATTATAGTAAAAAAACGAGCGAGCCTTACAGTAGTCGCATATGATGTGTAATAATTATATTCTGAAGAAATTTTGACAGTGACAGAAATCAACCTCAAAATTAAAAAAAGCTAAATACTGAAATATTTTATTCGAATAATTATTTGTTATTACTTACTTGAATTTTGTATCAATGATCTGCACTTTATTAAGAATATTATCAGCAGTAAATATTTATTTATGTAGTTTACGCATATAACAGCAAACTTTATACACGACACTGTAACTTAAGTGCACAGCTGATGGCTGACAGTACGGACCTCACGAAAAATTGGTTGGTACTATCTGACAGCAAACTCTACCACCGCGCGCTCATTCGTCAAATCAAATAGCGCTTCCGCAACTTTCTGTTACAGTGCAACAGAAGTAGCTTGGCCGGCGAAGGCCTTATGCGCAGTAGCGATTTCCGCTGTACGTACGTTTTAAATAATTTCTCTCGCAACTCTTGTTGTGTTTACTTTGAAAGTTTAATCCGAGACATACATTTTAGTGGTTTTTGATATTTTATTATTTTACGTGTTATGTTTTTATTTTAATTAGAGTTTATAGGCATAGTTTAATTAAAGTTTGTAGTTATATTTCATGCACGCCTTAAAAATTGAAAACGAATTTAGGAGCAGGGAACCAGCAATTGATGTCGTCATTGATGACATAATTATAAATGTCGGAACTGGAGATAGCGACTTTTCAGACGAATCAGAAAACAAACTGTCTGGAATAGAAAAATTACAATAATATTTATTTTAACTTGTAGAGATTATCCATTTCCAGTATAATTAAAATTAACAATCATTTTCTTGCATTAATGAGATTTTTTGTACTGTAATATTTATTTTGATCTACTTTAAAAATAGTTTTATTATTCATTTGTTGTCTGATAATTTAGTAAATATTGTTTAGAAACACCCTGTATCCTACTTAGTGGAACACAAATACGAAATTTAATTTAATTTCTTATCATAAGAACATACCTTTGCTGTGTGGGTACGAATTTGGAAATAGGTACATTATTAAGTTGTATAATGTATTATTTATAATTTACACAGATTTTATAGACTCCCCCTCAATATTTTTCCGATATACGAAATAAAAAATTTATTATTTGTGATTATTTAGAGAATATTAAACCATATTGCCAAACTAGCTTCTAAAATAACAAATATTCGGCTGAATATACTTCACATTCGTAAACTTCTTCCTCCGATTGTACTTGAGACTTACTATTACTGAAAATTTCGTCGTCGCTGATCGGATCGTTATTCGAATGTTTTCGTTGTGCGCAGATTTTGTGACCTTCGCCCGCCAAGCTACTTCTGTTGCACTGTACATACTTCCGTCCCATTTCATAATATCACTCCCAAAAATTGCAAGAAAGCGAAAGGAAAGATGTTACACATCAAAAATACAAATTTTTTACTCAAGTTCATAACTTAAACAAGAAATAAAAAAAATACCTACGCAATTATTATAAATGTTGTTTTTAGCACCCAGACCAAATCCATTTCCGTTTTTACCTACCCAAGAAGTTTCAATTAACATCTCTCAGAGCGTAGCACCCATTTTAACGACTACAGGTACATCAATTGAATTTCCGGAAGACTTTGATATAAGTTCAAAAGATAGCATACAATCAACTAGACCTTTTGATAACATCTGCGGACAATCCATAAGCACAAATCACTTAATATTTGATGGACAAGTTGTTCCTAGAGGAGCATATCCATGGTTGGTGGCTATTTTTCACGTTAAATCCACTGGATTAAATTATATTTGCAGCGCTTCGTTAATATCAAATAAGCATATTGTAACAGGTGAGTATTATATTCAATATATGATTCAACACATAAGATTCAAAGAGGTTTTAGGTATTTTTTTAAAAAATTTATATTTCTCCTTTTAAATTTATAAACATTTCTTTTTTTTAATTATTTTGATCTTTTTCAAACTTTAACAACCCATTAAAAAGTAATACAGAGTGGACTTAAAGTCTGAAAACGGACAATTTTCTCGCAAATTTCTAGTCCGAATTGTACAAAATTTGGAATAAGCCTGTTGTGAGATACGGAAATCCCAGATTTACCATTTGCAATGTTGTTTTAAATTTGCCGTTTCTTTAATATTATTAGTCACTTTGGTTTTTTAAATACATTACCCTGTATATTCGTCTTCAATTCGAGTCTAGTCATATGTAACACTTATGATTTTATGTAGTCTAGAAAGCCTTTAATAAATAAAACAGAAGTGTGCCTAATTCTCTCTCAATGATTTTTTTAATACAGACATTACGTACTATATTTAACTACATTAAAACGTAACAATTAAAATATAACATTTTAAACATAATGATTACTTAATCAAGTGTTTAAAATGTACTCTTTTTGTAAATTGACAGTACCCTAATCGATGGTAGAAAACGTCTACCATATTTCTCCATGATTGTCTAAAAATTAATCTAGATTTATCAATAATCCGTTGCCTTAGTTCTTTAAGACTTGCTGGTTTACTTTTGTTAATTAAAGTTTTCAAGTATTCCCAAAAAAAATAATCTTTAGAATGGAAATCAGGTAAACGTGAGGGCCATTCAATTCTACCTCGTCTACCAATCCATTGTCTGGAAAATATCTCATCTAAATAACGCCGAACATTTTCACCAAAATGAGCTGGAGCTCATACACAGCCAGACGTGCCTTTTTTTGACACTATCTGACTATTTATACAGCTATACAGTGCCCCATTCATTTGTTTTCCTGCCAACACCCTGTCATACTTTCCATCTCTCGTAAACTTTGAACCCAATTACACAAATTCATTTACTCGTTCCACTTTCTCCCTCAATTAAAACTCTACAGTTTGTTATGCTTTCTTTTTTTTCGAAAACCATTACTTTCGTTTTGCTTACATTTATTTTCATCCCTTTTATTTTCAGGGCATCATGCATAACATTAACCATCGCCTGCAACTCCTCTTCAGATGACGCTAATATAACTTGATCATCGGCGTAAAGAAGGCATTTGACGATCAAATCATTCATTTTCAATCCATATGCACTCTATTTCAAATCTTTTAAACAATTGTCCATGTACAAGTTAAACAGCCATGGCAAAGACCTGATCCATACATCTCCTTCCTCTTCTAAATACTGCTTGCACTTCCCATATCATCTTCTCAGTTTCATTCGTTACTCTTTTAATCAATATCTTTGCATACAGTTTGCCGACTATGCTGAGTAAACTAATACCTTGGTAGTTCTTAGAGTCCTGCTGCGAACCTTTTCCCTTGTAAAGTGGCACGATAACGGCCTCTTTTTCCAGCTGGATGGTATTTCTTCACCGTTGATGTATCTGGTGAACTGTTCTTTAGGCGTTTCTTCAGCTTGTTTGTCCCATTCTTTATCAACTCAGCAGGTATGCCTTCAGGTCCAGGGGATTTTTTATTTTTTAAGCTTTTGATTGCCCGTTTTACTATGATTTCATCCACATCTATATGATGTCGTTAAATAATGTATGGTGTAGGTGAGCGTGGGAGATATTGCTTGCACTCTGTCCTCTTTTAGTTCCCTAGAGTAGTGGTGTTTCCACTGATCTACCTGAATTGGTTGGATAATTATTTTGTTCGTATTATCTTGTTTTAAGGCTCTAAAAAGTTTCCACGCCTCCGATGATCTTGTTCCGCCAATATAGTTGTCTGCTTCTTTGTATTTTTTTCCCATGTTTCGTTTTTGTTTTTGGCAATAAGATCTTTGAATTTGGCTTGGCATTCTAGATTAAAACATTTAAATTTCTGTTAATCCTCATATTTTGCACTTTTTTATTTATTAAAGACCTTCTAGACTACATAAAATCATGAGGGTTACATATGGCTGAATTTGTATTGTAAAAGAGATTTTAATAATGTCTGAATATACTGGGTGATGTATTTAAAAAACCGAAGTGACTTAAAATATCAGAGAAACGAGATATTTAACAAAATTGCAAATATCAAATCTGGAATTTCTGTTTCTCAAAATAGACTCATTCCAAATTTTGTACAATTCGGACTAGCAATTTACGAGATAATTGGTCGTTTCCAGACTTAACTTTTGGTCCACTAAGTATATTTATTTTATGATACTTTAGACATAGTAGAAAAAAAGACGAGACAAAAAATTACGAAGTAGACAAGAAAAGTTGGCAATGCATGGAAAATAAGAAACCTGTTGAGTGTTTAAAAAAATTTAAAAAAAAAAGAGAAATTTTGAAAATAACTGTAAGATATCGACTCCACCAAGAGACTCACATATTTAATTAAAAGAAAAGGACCACTTTTTTTTATTTGTACTTAATCTTTTACTTTTGATTTTACCCAAGATAACCAACATATATTATAAAATATGTTTTGTTTTAAATTACAATAATTTATTTCTTAATTTTTTAATTTGCTACTTTCTTATTCTGCAGCTTCAAACAACTACGATTTACCAATTGCAATCTAACGTAGTTCTATAGATTCTCTACTTCCTTTATTTCTCGTTGTTATTAACTATTTGAGATTCGTATTAATAAACTAATACCCCCATTTATTTTTTAGCTGCACATTGTGTAGGAAATGATCGCAGAAAACTTAGGCCGCAAGATGTGTTACTAATATTGGGAAAATTAAATATTCATAAATGGATTCCAGTAAAAGGTGAAAAAATAGTTGAACCCGAATCCATACACATTCATCCTGATTATGAAAGTTTAACAGGCGATGCTGACATCGCTGTTATGATTCTTTCAGAACCCCTTCAATTTACCAAATTTATAAGACCTGTGTGTCTTTGGAGAGGAGACACAGATTTAAATTATATTGTAGGTAAGTTTTTTATACTTCAAGTCTATTTTTGGTATGAAAAAGGTAGATTTGTTATCAACTTATCAATGGTTAATTGCTAAAAACAAGCATTTTTTAGTATTTTTGTAACTATGATCACAATTTTATTAATATAACAAGTTTTTTGTTAAAATAATATGCCATTATTGTTTGTGTATAGTTGATTAATTATATTTTTTCCGTAGGGGTAGGCAGAGACTGTAATATTTAATACTTCGGTATTAACTAATAAATTAATATTTAGATTTTAAAATGACTTTTATTACGTCCTCGTGACATTCAACAAAAATCTCTTGTCAAATATTGCACGGTAATAACATGATTCAAATAATATAACATTTTTTTTAATAAAATTGAAAAAAATTAACGAACATAATCTTTATATTTTATTGAGGTTCTTTTTTCTCTTTTTAGCCGAACTGGACTGTTTTGTAGTATTTCATTGGAATCTTCGTTTTTTTTCTCCTCCCCTTCCTCCCTACTTTCACGTATTTCAGGACAGCATTCTAACTTGTTATGAAAGTCATTCCATCTGATTTTTCATCCTTAGAGCTGTCAAGATAATTTTCTATATTGCTACTACCATTTTATAATCGTTGCTAGTAGGTCTGATATCAATTTTGTTTCTTTTTAATATCCTACCATCTTTTGTCTTTACTGTGGAAGACCGAGGCGCTGGATATTCTTATAGAATCACCCCAGGAGCCCACTTTCTTTTTTGTATTGCCAACACTTTTTTGCCTTTTCTAATTTATTCAGATCCTTAGCGTTTTTGTCATGGTAATTTTTTGACCTATTATGGTTTTTCAATAGTATATTCGGCAGTTCTTGTGGATCAACAATGTTTGGTAGCAAATTTTCATTTATGGGTTCTACCCATGAAGAGTTGAGCCGCAGAATATCCTATGGAGGGAACAGGAGTATTTCAAAAATACAACAGGGACTGATGAATATCTATATTTTTTTAACAAGTTTTTTACCATCGATACAGCTATTTCATTCCATTGGACTTTAAATACTTGGGACTTGACGTTATTATTTTGAAACCAAACTTTTGTGAGAAATGTTCAAGTTCTTTACTGCCCTATGGTACATTATCACAATAAAGTAATCCATTCTTGAAAATATTTCCGTCATATATCATATGTTTAAATTTATAACTCGTTTTATTTCTTAACTAAACTAAACTAATTTAATTCATTTAGAATTTAAGGATATCACTGAATATGAATTCCCATGGTCGTGTTGGCAGCGGATGAGAAAAAAGAGTTTCTTTCTGATTCTGGGGCAAATTAGGTTCGCAGATTTTGCATCGTTTTACATAATCTTCAATATCTTTGGACATTACTCTGCAATACATCACAGAGGACAGACCTACTTCAGGGACCAGCGACCAGTTCTTGATTTCCTCCATTTCCTAATTTTCCCTCGGAGGAATTATGTCCCAAACCTTCTATCCTGTCCCACGACCTCCCCGTAACTCACTTTCCCTAACCCCTCATGGAAAGAAACGGTAACCCTCCTTGAGAAAGCATTTATTTATCTTTCCCAAGATAATCCTATAGCGTCATTTAATAGAAAATATTCCGGAAATATAAATATTCCCACGATTGGATCTCCGGATAGGAATGTGTTAAATAAAGCTACTAGCAATACAATTAAAATACGTCAAACAATAAAAATGGGCACGTGGAATGTGCGAGGTCTACTACAAACTGGAAAAATATCGATAGTCGAAAGAGAAATGAGGGAAGCTAAAATCCAAATTTTAGGCGTAGCAGAGATCCATTGGAGAGGAGAAGGACACTTCGAAACCAAAAAAAAAAGTTATCTATCACTCGGGAAATTCAGAATTCATAATACCGAGAATCATAAACAACGTGGTAATGGGGTATATACCAGTAAACGACAGAATAATGATGATAAAACTCAGAGCAAAACCTTGCAATAAAAACATCGTGCAAATATATTCACCAACCGCAAAGGCATCAGAAGAAGAAATAGAAAACTTTTAACAGGAGCTAGAAAATACACTTAAAAAAACTACCTCGAAAGACATAACAAGGGGACTTCAACGCAACACATGATCACTATGTAAAATCCTTAGTAGGGATGTTTGGGTTAGGAAAAAAAAACATTTGAGGCGAAAGAATGTTACAGTTTTGCATAGAAAATAGTTAAGCTATAACCAACACAAAATTTCAACATCATAAAAGACGTTTGTACACGTGGAAATCTCTAGGTGACATATATAGGAACCAGATAGACTATATAATGATAAATGAAAGATGGAAATCAGCAATAATAAACACTAAAACACTACCAGGCGCTGACTGTGGATCCGACCACCAACTGTTAACGACAAAAATCAGAATAAAGCTCAAAGTTTGCAAATTAGAAATAAAGAGGCATATAATCAGCCAGACAGTTTAAGATAAATATAACAGCTTAATACAACCAGAACTAACTATTCCAAAAACACAAATAAAAGAACTAGATGCTGACTCACAGTGGTGTTAACTAAAACAAGAGATAACAAAAACAGAAGAAGAAGTACAAAGGCAGACAAAAGAAAAACAAAAAGGCCGCCCGAAAAAACCATGGATATAGGACAAGACTCTAGCCGTAATAGAGAAAAGAAAAAACCTAACGACAAAAGAAACGTTAAATGAACAAGAAAAACGTAAATACAAGGCATTATTAAATTAAATACAAAAAATGTGCAGAAAAGACAAAAACGATTATTTAAAGGAAATCTGCAAGGAAATCGAACAACATTCCAATAAAAATGAAATACAGGATCTCTTCAAGCAAGTAAAACTGTTATCGCGAAAATTTAAACCAAAAATCACACAAATAGAAGACAAAGATAATAAACTACTATGGAAAACATCAGACATAATATGCATACAAATGAAAATGCAGAGGAAGAAGAAAACAGAGGATGAATTATTAAAAAAACAAGAAAAAGAACCAGATATATTAAAAAAAGAAATGGAAAATGCCCTCAGAAAACTAAACACAAACAAATTACCCGGAGCTGACCAAATCACCGCAGAACTACTGAAAGAAATATGTCCAGAAGGAATTGAAATAATGACGAACATTTGCAATAAAGTGTGGAAGACAGGAAAATGGCCCAAAGTCTGGACAAAATCGACGTTTGTCCCATTACACAAGAAAGGAACAACGTGCAAATGCGAGAACTACAGAACCATAGCGCTAATCTCTCATGCTAGCAAGGTGTTACTATACATAATAGACTAACGGCTTGAGAACAATCTTGACAGGCAAATTCTCGTAGAACAAGCAGGCTTCGTCCAAGAAAGAGGAACAAGGGACCAAATATTTAACACAAGGCAATTAATAGAAAAAACAAGAAAATTTAATATACCTTTGGTCATGTGCTTTATTGACTACAGCAAGGCCTTCAATTGCGTAAGATGGAAGTTTCTGTGGAAAGTGTTTGAAAAAATGAGTGTACCAAATCACCAAACAAACATCAGAAAAACATTATCTGAGGAAAACGAAAATGACGTAAGAATTGGAAACGAAACTTCCAGGCCCTTCAATTGTGCAAAAGGTGTCCGACAGGGTTGTAAATTATCGCCAAGGCTATTTAATATTTACGGCGAAATCATTATGCGCAGGACAACAAATACTGGCATGAAGGAATTTCCATCGGAGGCAAGACAATTAACAACCTCAGATACGCTGACGATACCACGCTAATAGCAGGCGACGAACGGAAAGATACATTTTTAAGAGCCTTGATAAATAACCAGGGAACTGCCAACCTGAAATTAGACGACGCATACAAATGGGACGAACAGCGATGACCAATCTAAAAATAATATGAGAAGACAGACAAATATCGCGAAACACAATTATAAAACTTGTACCAACAATAATATTCGCAATATTCATGTATGGTGTAGAAAGCTGGACGATCAAAGGAAAGACAGGAAAAAAATTGACTCCTTTGAGCTCTGGTGCTGGAGAAGACTACTGTCCTTCCTTTGGACGACAGTTATTCAAGAAATAGGCATAAAATATCGACTGTCAACAATATGCTGACGACGAATTCTCCAATACTATAGGCATATAAACAGAAGACAAGGAGAAAACATGGAAAAATTAATGATACAAGAAAAAATAGAAGGCCAGAGGATAAGAAGTCGCTCTCCCACCAGATGGGTAGACCAGATAAAGAAAATTACGGGAAGACCCTTACAAACAACCATTAGAGACACGGAAGATATAACACTTTGGAAGCAGATCAACAACAACACAAATTGAAAATCATGGAATCACGACCTCTCAGCTTTGAGAGTACGACTGACAGAGAGACATCACACATCTTGCATGCGATTTGCATTTTTCAATGCCTAGATGACTTTTATGAATTCTTTGCAACATCTTATTTTTTAAATTTTCGGTAACAATGATTTTTTTACCTAGGAGAAAAAATCCATCATGAGTATAGATAAAGATCCTTTATGACCAAAAAAATTTCAGTGTTTTTGGTAACTCTTTTTGACGGGGCCATTTGGTTTCTGCATATGATTATATATTAGATAATGTTTCATCCTTTGTGATTTCTTGTCAAAAAATTGTTTTTTTCTCTTCCGACATAGGCAGATTAGTTATTATAGCATGAACTGCGTAATTGGAATCATCAGTATCACTGCAGATTTATTCGTTTATTCGCAATTTCCTGACATGTAGAACCTGGATAGAAAATCTTCTATAAACATTTTTTTCCTGACCTTAATACGACTTTCAGATCATATTTAAGGCTGAGACAAATTATTTGAAGTCTTAAAGATATTTTGTTGATATCTTTGAGAAAAACTGCCTCTAGAGCTTTATGATCTGTATAGACTGTAAAATGGTCTGCCATAAATGAAGTGACGGAATTTATTGCATGCTACTTGTATTGCCAGGAGTTCCTTTTTACACTGGGCATATCTTTTTTTTTGTTTCAGTGAGACCTCTTGTAGCAAATACAATTGGTTGTTGGTTTTGCAGTAAACATGATCCAATACCATCTTTTAAAGAATAATTCTTTATTACAAGTGGAAGAGTTTCATCAAAATATCTCAAAACTGGAAGCCTTTGTAGTTATCTTTTTTAATTTGTCGTAACAACTTTAATGTTGTACTAACTATTGCCAAATTATACTATTTTTGTCAGGTCTCTCAATGGTGTAATTTTCAAAAAATTTGGTATGGATTTCGATAAATATTTTATCATACCCAAAAATTTCAGTAGGTCTTTTTTACTTTGGGGTTTCTCTAGAGTTGTTATTGCATTTATATATTTCTCGTTAATTTTGAAGCCTTTACTGGTGATTTTCATATCTACATAAGTCACTTCTCTAACTTTGTATTGGAACTTGGAAGTATTAAATTTAATATTATTAGAAAGAGCCCTTTTAAAAAAATTCTAAATTTCTATCTTGTTCTTCCTCTGTCTCGCCTCACATGATTATGTAGCCAAAATAAACTTCTACTCAAATCTACTTTAAATTGCCAAATATTTCTTGATTTTTTTTTGGAAAACCTCTGGAGCTAAACAGGTGCCAAAAGATAAACGGTGAAATTTATAGCGGCCAAATGGTGTGTAGAATGTACAAAGAGTCGAATTTTCGTCATCTTGCTGAATTTTCCAGAAACCATCTTTCATATCCAAAACAGAAAAATATTTTTTCCATTGGGTCTACTTAAAATATCGTCTGGGCTTGGAATCAAATAATGTTCACTTCTGATTGCTTTGTTTAAATCTTTGGGGTTCAAACACAATCTGAGGGCGCCGTCTTTCTTTTCAACGATCACAAGACTATTTACTTATTTTGTTGGTCTATCAACTGCAAAAATAATTTTTCGTAGGAGGAACATTCGGATTTATCTTAATATGGTATTTTTCTTTCACTTCTCCGAGACCGATAAATACATTCGGGTATTTTTCAATGACTTTCTTCAGATTCAACTTCTCTGTGATAGAATTAATTTTTTTAATCGAATTAAGATTTATTATACGAGTTTTAAGGCCAAGCAAGGGAATTAAATTTACATTAACCAAAATAAAAACACGACTTTCTCTTCTTTATCAGTTCTACATCTCAAGCGAACAGTAGCAATTGGTTTGTATTTGAAATTTTCATTAGAAAGCATTGTTATTTTTGTTTCTTTAATAGGTTGATCGTAGGTGATATTCTGGAAGATTTTCAGTGGTAAAACACTTGCTTATGCACCACTGTCAAGCTTATATTCAATGATATTATTGTTTATGTTAACTTATTTATTATGGTGTGTTTTAAGGGCATCAACTTATTCACCATCGTCATTTTTTTCGTTTTCTGATAGGGTATTATTTGGATCAATTCTTGCTTAATGGGTATAATTACATTTTTTCATTGATAAGAACTTGTCGACGGGTTTTTTACAATCGCCATTATTGATATATCACTTTTCTTTGAAATTTCACGCAACTGTGATTTGCTTACTTCAAATTCTCGATATACATCACACACCTCTTTAAGAGTGATTGTTGTTTTTTATTGTCAATTTTTCTTTCAAATTGTCATCTACACAGTTAAAAATTATTTGATCACGTATTAAACTGTCATTTTGCTGTTTATATTCACACATATTTGCTGCTATTTTCAGCTCTGTAAGGTATTGATCAAACCGCTGGATATGTTTTTTTCCCGATGTTTAAAAATCTAAACCTTTCCATAAATTTTTTTTTTCGGGTCACAATGATTATCATATTCTTTCAAAACAGCTTCTAAAGATTATGTATCTTTATTCAACTTCAAACTAGTGAAAACTGATTTGCCTTCTCTTACGATTAGGTTCGAGAGTACCGCGACACCATGTAATATTCAATATTTTAGTATTAATTAATGAATTATTTCAGAATAAATTTTTATTCTGTCCTCCTGACATTCATTAAAAGTTACTTGTCAAATATTGCATGACATAACAAGATTCAAATAATATAACAGTACCACTTTCTTTCACTTGCTACGGTTCCTACACACATTTTTCCCTTATCTTACTATTCTTTAATTTATCCACCAGTGCCTTTTTTAAATCGTTCTGGCTGCTTATAAAGTTATGCAGTGCTACATTTATCTGTCATTCTGCCAACATAACTTTTTACTTAATGTCCTGTAAGCTTAGAACCCAAGTATAAAAACTCATTCACTTATTTCACTTTTTCGCCTTCAATCAGCACCTCGCAGTTTGTCATGATTTTTTCTCTTTTAAAAACCATTACTTTTGTTTTGCTTACATTTAATTTTAATTATTTGATTTTTGGGGTCTATTGCGATTTTATAGACTTGGAAAAGGCCTATGACAGAGTGGTGAGGAGTGAATTGTGGTCTACATTGTCTATGTATGGGGTGAGTGGTAGTTTAATACGAGCACTGAAATCACTTTACGAGGATTCCACTGCTTTTGTCAGGATAAACGGAGCTTGCACGGACTGGTTTAACATTAAAAAAGGTGTGAAACAGGGATGTGTGGATTCGCCATGGCTGTTTAACTTATACATAGACAATTGTTTAAAAGATCTGAAAGAGAGTGCGTATGGATTAAAAATAATGATTAAAAATAAATGATTTGATCGTCAAATGCCTTCTTTACGCTGATGATCAAGTCATATTAGCGTTATCTGAAGAGAAGTTGCAGGCGATGGTAAATGCTATGCATGATTCCCTGAAAATCAAAGGGATGAAAATAAATGTGAGCAAAAAGAAAGTAATGGTTTTTGAAAGAGAAAAAAGCATGACAAACTGTGGGGTTTCGATTGAGGGAGAAAGAGTGAAACAAATTAATGAATTTGTGTACTTGGGTTCAAAATTTACTAGAGATGGAAAGTATGACAGTGACATTGAGCGAAAGGTATTGGTAGGAAAACAAATGAATGGAGCACTGCATAGCTTTATGAATAGCCAGAAAGTATAAAATAAGGCACGTCTGGCGATGCATAGAGGTGTGTTGGTTCCTACACTTATGTATGGTAGTGAATGTTGGGTTTGGCAGAAGAAGCATGATAGATAAAGGAATGCTTAAATGGTTTGGACACGTAGAACGGATAGATAAAGGAAGATTGACGAAACAAATTTATAAGGCGAGTGTGAATGGGCAAATCGGTAGAGGTCGACCTCGGAGAACATATCTCGATCAGATCAACATTGTTTTGAAGAAAGGCCAGGTCAAAAGTACCAACAACCCAAGAGCATGTATGAGAGCACTGATGAAAGTAGAGGAAGCAAAAGATGTGTGTACGAACCGTAGCAACTGGAAGGAAGTGGTCTCTGCCTACCGCTATGTGAAAAAGGCGTGACTTTATGTATGTATGTATGTATGCATATTTTTAACTATTATCTGCAACTCCTTCTGGTGATGCTAAAATGACCTGATAATTGGCGTAAAGGAGGCACTTGACGATTAAATAACTTATTCTTAATTCATGCGCACTTTTTTTCAAATCTTTTAAGCAACCGTCTATGTATAAGTAAAAAATCCATGGAGAAGCCACACATCCTACACCAATTTAACCTATTCGTGTTAGCTTCATTTATCCTGACATAAGCAGTGGAATCCTCAAAGTGATTTTAGTGCTCGTATCAAACTACCGCTCACCCCATACATAGATAACGTCGACCACAATTCATTTCTCACTCTCTGTCATAGGCCTTTTCCAAGACTACGAAAGATCAGTGAATCTTTGGACTTCTAGCTAAAAATTTTTCGACTATGCACCAAATTGAAAAACCTGATCCATACATTTCCAACCCCTTCTAAATCCTACTTGCACATCCCATATCCTTATATTAGTTTCATTTGTAACGCTTTTAATAAATACATTTGCATACACTTTGCCGACGATGCTAAGTAAACTAATCCCTCGGTAGCTCTCACAGTCCTACTGCGAACCTTTTCCTGGATAAGCGGAATGTTAACGGTCTTGCATCAGTCTTCTTGTACACTACCGCTCCTTTAGCAAAGTTAAAAATGGTGGTACAGCAGACTAGCTACCACGCCCTGTCTAGTAGATCCAGCTTACTTTTTCCAAAGAAGTTAAATATTTTGGCGTAATAATCGACCAAAAATTGACATGGAACAGCCAACTCAACCACATTCTTTGCAGAGCTATAGCGGCAAGCTGGGCATTCCGCAAAGTCTTTGGAAAGACGTGGAGTCTGAGACCAAAAATGGTAATACCAAACGATCATTAAACCCATGGTTACCTATGCTTCATTGATAAGGTGGCCAGAAATGCAAAAAATGCTCTTAAATAACCTTTCGAAGTATTCCTTCCATTCTTTTAAAACGCATTCCTCTTTTTTCACCATTCTACCTTCTTGGTTTTGGCTGTTTTTATTAACTTCCAGAAGAATTTAATGTTGTTCCGGAAATCGTCACATAACCTTCCATTAAATTTATCAATCTCCTTTCTTTTTCTTTCTTGTCACAACCTCTTGCCACATCTTTCAACCTTTTATACTCATTTCTTGTCTTGTTTACAGACTCAATAAGTTTTGAGTTCTTTAATTGGGTTTTGTAGCTATCAAATCAAACCAGGTTTTCTTCTTTTTTGACACTGTTTTTTGAACCTCTACGCACATTTTCTTAAACTTACATCCTTTCCTTTTTTACTTACACCACAAACTTCAATAGCAACATTCACAATTCCTTTCTTAAACGGCTTTCATAATTTTTAACCTCACATGCTTTATCTGAACTATTAAATTTCTCAATCAATTTACTTACGAACTCCTCTTTTACACCTTCTTTACCATTATGCCATACTGCTTTTAAAGTTTTTGTATTGTACAAAAATAATATTATTTTATTTTATTTTTTATAATAAAATTTAAAATTTGTTTAATTGGAGAAAAACATTTCCAAAGTGATATTGTAGTGTAAAATTACTTACCAAATGAGCGATAAGTTGTTAACAAAACTAGAGGTAATTATGAATATTATGGACTTTAATCTAATAACACTGCACACATGTAATTAACCGGCATCGTTTTAATTTGACACTGAGAACATCGCACATCTGTTTATTTTTCCATGCCGTAGAATAAGTGCTAATAGTCCAAGAAAATTTATTTATATTTGCGAAATTAAGATTGCAATTAAAAATTTATCTAAGGTATTAATTTAACAATTAGAAAATTATAAATATAATACTTATTTCGCCAGCAATAATTGGTAAAAATATTTAAAATAAACTAATAATCGGCATAAAAACATACAAAATGAGTTATTAGTTCTTATCAGTTCTTGCTTGGAAAGAAGTGGTTAAAGGAAAATACTGTTTTATCTCTCCTCTATATGTTTTTCAAAATTTCTAAATTATTTCATTTGTTTGGTTTTAATCAGTCCTGTTCCGAGGCAAGTGTCCGTTTCTGTGAGCTTGTAGTTTCTTTTACCCAGGTTAGGGTGCTAGCCTGACCCTGGAACTTTCCTCCTTTGTCCGGGCTTAGGATCGGCAGCATAGTCATCAAGCAACTCAATTCACCCAATGACCATACAGGCGAAGACAAATAATGTAGAAATTGATTGAATACAACAAGCCACAGTTTGTATGTTTTGTCGATCTAAATAGAGCATTTGACCGTGTCCAGCTGAAAGATGTCCTGCATCTCCTTTACAACAGGCTAATCCCATAATATCTCGCCAAAACCATAGAGAACATATACACAAACAATAAAATACGAGCACAAATGAAAGAAGACCTCACAGAACCAATACCAGCGGGTAGCGGTATTCGCCGGGGGAGACTTCCTAAGTCCTACCATTTTCAATTTAATAATGAAAGAAATTATTTAAAGTGTTCGAGGACTAAAGGGATATAAAATGGGGGATGAAGAAGTCAAAATAGTGTGTTATGCTGACGATGCCGATCTCATTGCAGAAAATGAAGATGACTTACAAAGGTTATCACACTTATTCAACCTAACAGTCAAATCTCTAAACATGGAAATATCACCGACCAAAACAAAGTTCTTAACAAATCAAAAATGTCTCTAAGATGCAAACTTGAGCTTGACGGTAAAGTAATTGAGCATAAAATGAAATTTAACTACCTTGGCATAGAACTTTTCGGCTTTGGTGATATTGAAGAAGAGGTGAGAGATCAAACAACAAAAGCAATTAGAATAGCTGGCTGCCTGAATACAATATGGTGCAATAAGAGTATGGGAACGGGCACTAAATCAAAGATTTAAAAAACCGTCGTAAGGCCGGTGATGACCTATACCGCAGAAACCAGGCCAGAAACAGCAAAAACCAAAAGACTCCTAGAGACAGCTGAGATAAAGATACTCCGTAAAATGACTGGAAAGACACTACTGGATAGAGAGAGAAGCGGGAATATCTGAACAGCCTATAAGGTCAAGAACATCAATGACTGGGTAGCGAACAGGAAGAAGGAATGGAACGAACACATGGGTAGAATGGACAACCGCAGACTTGTGAGAATTGCTCGCGACAAGTCCCCATTGGGACGAAAAGACGTTGGGCGTCTCTGGAAACGATGAAGCGACAGCCTCACGCAAGTGGACGATAATTAAACAGGCGACTCGCCTAAAATCAAGAATGAAGAAGAAGAAGTTTGGTTTTAATATCATTTTTTAATCATAATTTTTTGTTATCAGTTTTTTAACAAAAACTTTTGTACGCCTGCCGAAAGTAAAAATTCAAGGTCGCGTCACACGACTAGCCTGAGCAAAATGTGTAACGATTTATAACGCGCATGCGCGAGGAGACGCGTAGCATAGAAATACTTAGCAACGCGACATCTATTTATGTAGTCCAGGTGTTTGTCAAAATGAGAATTGCAAAATACATTTATATTATAGCCGTTTAAACGTTTAAAGTTTCACTTCTAATATGCGCACATCTTTTTTATTTTTTCTTTACCTAAATACCTAGTGGAATTAAAATAAGTGAAAAAACACCTTAAGGTCGAACTAATTGTAACAAAAATGATTCCTATTGCAAATGGTAGGCAAGTTAGGTTAGATATCATGTAAGCCTACCTACTTTAGTAGGTCCATTGTGGCTCACCCCTAGAGGTTACAGTTCACCGCACAGTCCAGCTCTTTTCACGAAATTCATGCTAGGATGGGTGAGTTTTTCTTGAAATTGGTAGGTTCTAGGTTAGTATAACCAAATATGTTGAATTTAATAGAAGGTTATCTGACGATTTCCAAAACAATATTTAACTCTTCTGGAAGTCCATAAGAACAGCCAGAGGTTAAAATACTATCTCGCAATTGGAAAGAATCAGAAACCAAGGTGGTAGTATGGTAAAAGGAAAGGAATGCGTATTGAAGAGATGGAAGGAATACTTCGAAAGTTTATTTGAGAAAGAGAATACACAAGTACAGGCCAAATTCGAAGACATAAGTGAAAGTTGCAATGAAAGTGAAATTACTACGATAGAAATTGTGGAAGCGTTGAACAGTATGAAATTGGGTGAAGCTGCTGGGTACGACAGGATAACAGTTGAAATGCTGAAGGCTGGACAAAACGTTGTAGCTAGTCTACTGGACCGCCTTTTTAACCTTTGTTGAAAAAGTGGTAGTGTACCAGACGACTGGTGCAAGGCCGTTATCGTGCCGCTTTACAAGAGAAAAGGTTCGCAGCGGGACTGTAAGAACTACCGAGGTATTAGTTTACTCAGCATAGTCGGCAAACTGTATGCAAAGATATTGATCAAAAGAGTAACGAATGAAACTGAGAAGATGATATGGGATGTGCAAGCAGGGTTTAGAAGAGGAAGGAGATGTATGGATCAGGTCTTTTCCTTACGAGGTATAGTCGAAAAATTCTTGGCTAGAAGTCAGAAGGTTTATTGCGCTTTTATAGACTTGGAAAAGGCCTATGACAGAGTGGTGAGGAGTGAATTGTGGTCTACGTTGTCTATGTATGAGGAGAGTGGTAGTTTAATAGGAGCACTGAAATCACTTTACAAGGATTCCACTGCTTGTGTCAGGATCATCAGAGCTTGCACGGGCTGGTTTAACATCAAAAAAGGTGTGAGACAGGGATGTGTGGCTTTGCCATGGCTGTTTAACTTATACATAGGCAATTGTTTAAAAGATCTCAAAGAGAGTGCGTATGGATTAAAAATAAATGATTTGATCGTCAAATGCCTTTTTTACGCCGATGATCAAGTCATATTAGCTTGCACGGACTGGTTTAACATAAAAAATGGTGTAAGACAGGGATGTGTGGCTTCGCCATGGCTGTTTAACTTATACATAGACAATTGTTTAAAACATCTAAAAAATAGTGCATATGGATTAATAATGAATGATTTGATCGTCAAATGCCTTCTTTACGCCGATGATCAAGTCATATTAGCGTTATCTGAAGAGAAGTTGCAGGCGATGGTAAATGTTATGCATGATTCCCTGAAAATCAAAGGGATGAAAATAAATGTGAGCAAAACGAAAGTAATGGTTTTTAAAAGAGAAGAAAGCATGACAAACTGTGGGGTTTCGATTGAGGGAGAAAGAGTGGAACAAGTTAATGAATTTGTGTACTTGGGTTCAAAATTTACTAGAGATGGAAAGTATGACAGTGACATTGAGCGTAGGGTGTTGCAGGAAAACAAATGAATGGAGCACTGCATAGCTTAATGAATAGCCAGAAAGTATAAAAAAAGGCGCGTCTGGCGGTGCATAGAGGTGTGTTGGTTCCTACACTTATGTATGGTAGTAAATGTTGGGTTTGGCAGAAGAAGTATGAATATAGGATTAATGCTGTGGAGGTGAGTAATCTGAGAAGTATAGCCGGAGTGACTCGGTTGGATAAAGTTAAGAATAGTGAGATAAGAAAACGCTGTGGTGTAAAAGAAGATGTGGTCACAAAGATAGATAAAGGAATGCTTAGATGTTTTGGACACGTAGAAAGGATGGATGAAGGAAGATTGACGAAACAAATTTATAAGGCAAGTGTGAATAAACAAATCGGTAGAGGTCGACCTCGGAGAACATATCTCGATCAGATCAACATTGTTTTAAAGAAAGGCCAGGTCAAGAGTACCAACAACTGACGAGCATGTATGAGAGCACTGATGAAAGTAGAGGAAGCAAATGATGTGTGTACGAACCGTAGCAAGTGAAAGGAAGTGGTCTCTGCCTACCCCTATGGGAAAAAGGCGTGACTTTATGTATGTATGTATGTTATTCATCCCAGACCGGGACATAAACATAGTATGTGTTCAACAGTTACGTCTTTCACGCAGCAAAATATTTTGTTAATTCAGATCTATCCTTCCGAGGGGGTATCTTAGACGCAGTGTCCTGCAAGCAGTCCCGTTAGAATTCGCTGGTCGTTCTTGCTTCATTTTAGCATCTGCATAGTTGTGTTTCTCGAGGGTTTAGGTAAAAACGCCTTTAAGTGAGTTAACCCTGGAAATGGTAGGAATCATGTTTCTAATCAACATACTACAAATATACATCCTGACTTTTGCGCAAAATGTGTTTTTTTGGTCGGTTTCCAAAAAAAAACAAATATTTTTTAATAAGCTCATAAAAAAATGTGGGATATCGATATTAAGAAAATTTCATGAGATTTTTATTCATTGTAAAAAAATCAAATAACAAAATGAAGATAAAAAACAAACAATTTTTCAGGGCTGAAACAAATCTTTTATTAATCTAAGCAGGTTATAAAGCCTAGGTAACCTTAGCTTTAAATATAACTAAAATTTTGTTTACTTAAAGTTAAAACCCCATTTTTAACAAAATCCAAAGGTATTAGACAACTATTTACGATAAAAGGTGTTTTTTAATAAATTAAAATAAAATGAAAACTCTCTCTTATATTTTCGTTTTAACTACAGTTTTTATTAACTACTGAACACGAAAGTCCATATCGGCGACATGTAAATTTCATGGTGTTATATGCTTCTTTAACTGTAGTTTGGCAGGCGAATTTCATGTTAGGGAGTTTGTCTGGTGCTGGTCCCAAATCTGTTAAATCGGCTGAAATAACCAATAACCAACTGCCAACCCCATAGTGTAGGATTAGGAGTTGGCATATCAAGATTTTTCCAAATAAAAAACTGCAAGTGCACTCGAAGTAGATAGTATTGGAAGCAAACGAGCTATTTAAAATTCTTTTTTAGCTGAAGCTATTTTTCTAACGGATTGTACATAACGAAGCATATTTAGGTTGCTTGTATCTATAATACTTTCATATATTGACACAATAGCATTACAGCCAATTTTAATAAAATCTTTTCTTGTAACATCTTTCAATGATCCAAAATATGAAGCCCATTCACAAAGGATTTTAAATTTTATTACATTTTTAAAAGCAACCAATTTATTTATGTCAAATAACGCAACATACTAAAAGTATAGGTAAATACCTGTTGCGCAAAATGTATTTTTTTTTGCCGAACAAAAAGCATGAACAAAAAACAACATTTTGCATGCCTCCTCTCCAATTAATCTCTGCGTGGCTTAAATATCATTAACTTTACCAACTTGTGTGGCAAACTTCATTAATATGTTTATAGAGAAAGGATATAGTAACAAGATTAAATATCAGTATCATCAGCTACTTAAATGATATGTTTTTCTTGGGCTGTTTAAAGTTTCTTTGAAGGTTAATATGTCTGCATTACCTTCTGCATGAATGACGGAATAACCTTGTCTTGGGAAATAACTTCCCAGCATATTGATAAAACGTTGCTTGTTTGTAGAGTAAAAAAATAATTATTTTTATTGATGATCACAGGCGAAATTTCATTAAAGACCAATACAACAGAATATTGCCTCTTGCACAATAGTTTTTTTATTTGCTGGGTACTACGTTTAAATAGTGAAGTTGATAGAGTAGATAAGTCGTAATTTAAAAACTCCCTTGCGGTATTATTTTAGGACATACATGCAAGGATCCTCTGTGTTAAAAGACGTTTGTTAGGTAAAATCTTAACAGTTGGTAGTGAAGATGGGGTAGGTATTTTTTGAGTTTAAATTGTTATCCTCTGTGCCAGACCTTATCAAACGCTTGGGATATATCAAGGAATGCAGCTGAGCAGCATTTCTTCTCCTTAAAATCTTCAGTAATTTTTTTGACAAGTCTGTGTACCTGCTCTATACTTGCTAAGTTTATTCCTAAACCCAAATTGGTGCGGTAGTATAATTTTCTTTTTTTTTATTATCTTTTTAAGTCTTTTTACGTATATATTTTCAAATACTTTAGATAAGGTTGGCAATATACTTATTGGTCTGTATGAAGTGACTTCAGTAAGATTTTTTCCTGGTTTGGATATCATAATTATTTTGGCTACCTTTCATTGGTTGGGGAAGTATGACGGTCAAATCATTGCGTTGAAGATGTAAGTGATAAGTGTAAGGCATTTTACTGAGATCTCTTAAACCATTTGCCCTGTTATTAATTCGAAACCAGGAGTTTATTTCTTTGTAGATTGTTTGTTTGACTTCTGAAGTTTTAATTTTATTTGGCAGTATTTCCATTTGGAAAGGAGTCTCTAAGTACTGTTCAATATGGTGTTTCTCTTGTTCCGTGGCTTCTGTTGGATACGGTTGGAATACTTTCTATAGATGTTTTTTAAATACTTCTATTTTTTCCTTATCACTTCTTGCCCAAGAATCGTTATTATTACGGATTGATGGATTTGAATTTTGCGTTTGGTTTAGTCTTCGAGTGGCTCTCCATAATGAGTAGTTGGTAGCTTCCGTAGGTGTCAGATTTTCCAAGTAATTTTGTACTTCTTTATTTTTGATTTCCTTCAGCTTATCTTTTAGTTGCCTTATTGCTTCATTAAGGTTTCTCTTGTTTTTCAATGTTCTTTTTCGTTGCCATTGTTTCCTCAATTGCCTTTTCTCAGCGACTTTCTGTCTTACCGTATTTTCTCTTTATTTTGATTACCTTTGAATTGTGGTGTAGCGTCCCAGGCAGCTTCTTGTAAGCTTTTGGATAGTTTTTTTTATTGCTATTTCAACCTTATGGTCTGTTTTTAATGAATAATTCAATGTGATTATATTGTCTAATATTTCCCTGAATAAATTCCAGTCGGTCTTCTTGTTATGTAATGATGGTTGGGTTTCTCTGTTGATAATTTGGGAACTGATGGTAATTATCACTGGAGAGTGGTCTGGAGATAGTTCAAAGCAAGATTTGGCTGAGCACCTTCTCGGGTCTATTTCCTTTGTAACACCAAAATCTAACAAATCTGGAATCTTATTCATATCGGTAGGTCAGTAAGTTGGTTCGAATGTTGAAATATATTTAAGATTATTTGCTTTCATTGCTTTAGCGAGCTCTTTGCCTTTACATGTTGTCAAACGTGAATCCCATATTTAATTCTTTGCATTATAGTCTCCTTCTACTATTAATTTGTTCCCTGGAGTTTTGAATAACTTTTCGTAGTGCTCTTGTTTATTTTTGCACTTAGGAGGACAGTATACTGCAGATATAGTTAATGGGCTCCATTCATCTTCAACGGTTATACTGGTTGCTTGTAGGTACTCTTCGCTAAACTTTTCTCTCTCATAATGTTGTATATTGTCTCGGATTATGATGGCAGTTCCTCCGTGAGCTTTGTTATTTGAATGTTTGGTGTTATAAATTTTATATATGTTTATTTTCAGGTGGTGCATATCTGTAAGATGTGCCTCAGAAATCAACATTATATCTATTTTATAAGTTATTAGAAAAACTTTGACTTCATGTATGTGTTGGTTCAGACCGTTGGAGTTCCATATGGTGATGTTATAGTTTTGCTGTACCGCCATTACGTCAGATTGCTTATGACTGTGGTTAGGAGGTTCAAAATTGTACCCATCTGTTCCATTAACTTTCTAAGCATGTCTTCAAGTCTATTCATGTTCTTGGTTTCTATGTAGTTTGGTGGAGTCTGAGGCTGCTGCCCGTTGTTGTTTAAGTTCGTCCTGGCAGTTTGAGCGTATAAGGTTCCGGGTTGGGTAATTCTTGTTAATGCGTTGTGGGATTCTTTTCTCTCAACCTAGGGTATGTTTTCTATTGCATACATAAATACATACATACATAAAGTCACGCCTTTTTCCATAGTGGTAGGCAGAGACCACTTCCTTCCACTTGCTACTTCTTCAAAACAATGTTGATCTGATCGAGATATGTTCTCCGAGGTCGACCTCTACCGACTTGTGCATTCACACTCGCCTTATAAATTTGTTTCGTCAATCTTCCTTCATCCATCCTTTCTACGTGTCCAAACCATCTAAGAATTCCTTTATCTATCTTTGTAACCACATCTTCTTTTACACCGCAGCGTTTTCTTATCTCACTATTCTTAACTTTATCTAACCGAGTCACTCCGGCTATACTTCTCAGACTACTCATCTCCGCAGCATTAATCCTATTTTCATGCTTCTTCTGCCAAACCCAACATTCACTACCATACATAAGTGTAGAAACCAACACACCTCTATGCACCGCCAGACGTGCCTTTTTTGACACTTTTGGGCTATTCATAAAGCTATGCAGTGCTCCATTCATTTGTTTTCCTGCCAACACCCTTCCCTCAATGTCACTGTCATACTTTCCATCTCTAGTAAATTTTGAACCCAAGTACACAAATTCATTTACTTGTTCCACTCTTTCTCCCTCAATCGAAACTTCACAGTTTGTCATGCTTTCCTCTCTTTCAAAAACCATTACTTTCGTTTTGCTCACATTTATTTTTATCCCTTTGATTTTCAGGGAATCATGCATAACATTAACCATCGCCTGCAACTTCTCTTCAGATAACGCTAATATGACTTGATCATCGGCGTAAAGAAGGCATTTGACGATCAAATCATTCATTTTTAATCCATACGCACTCTCTTTCAGATCTTTTAAACAATTGTCTATGTATAAGTTAAACAGCCATGGCGAAGCCACACATCCCTGTCTCACACCTTTTTTGATGTTAAACCAGTCCGTGCAAGCTCCGTTTATCCTGACACAAGCAGTGGAATCCTCGTAAAGTAATTTCAGTGCTCGTATTAAACTACCACTCTTACATAGACAATGTAGACCACAATGCACTTCTCACCACTCTGTCATAGGCCATTTCCAAGTCTATAAAAGCGCAATAGACCTTCTGACTTCTAGCCAAAAATTTTTCGACTATACCTCGTAATAAAAAGACCTGATCCATACATCTCCTTTCTCTTCTAAATCCTGTTTGCACATCCCATATTATCTTCTCAGTTTCATTCGTTACTCTTTTAATCAATATGTTTGCATACAGTTTGCCGACTATGCTGATAAAACTAATACCTCTGTTGCAATTGTTTGTAAATTATGCATCCACGATAATTGGCAGGGTGGTCGCCGTTGCAATTTACACATAAGACTTTTTCGTCTCTATCTTTTTGCGTACAATCTTTAGTTGAGTGTGCACCTGCACACTTTACGCTTCTTGCATTTTTATGGCAATAGTTTTTTGTGTGCCCATTCTCCTGACACCTCATACATTGTGGAATTTCTCTTTTAGAGTGAGGTGGTTCGACATGTATAATATTGTTACCTAGTAATTTTATGTTATAAATTTCTTTATTATTTTCTCTTTGTCTATAAAGTCTATAAAGTCTATAAAGAACATTGGCAGTGGATTTTTGTTAGTTTTGTGTTTAGCGTTGTGTATATTTACTACTTCATGCTGTTTTTCTTGTAGTTCTGCTTTTATTTCTTTTACGTTAGTTGAATGATGTAGCCCTTTTATTACCACTGAAAGTTTTTTGGTTTTAGGTCGAAATGTATGGTACTGCGTATCTCTCGCGTCGAGTTCCTCAATAACTTTTTTGTAATGTTCTGCTGTATAAACTTTTACAAATTCATGGTCCACGGCTTTGATATTATATTTTTCCTATGTTATGTCCTTTAATAGTATGTGAATGTGGGCTGCTACTCCTACCTTATAGAACGTGATTGGCGGTGGTTTTTGCTCAGAACTCTTTTTTGTCCTAACTTCCTCTTTTTCCTGTTGTTCCTCTTCGTTTGCGGTGCCTTCTAATTTCTCTTCTTCTAATTCTGCAAATCTGTTTTCTGTTTTTATCGGTTTTTGTAGCCAGTAGGATGTAAGTTTCGTTTGCTTTCTGGCTTTGTTTTCTTCGGGACTCCTGAAGCGTTTTTTGTTTACTGTCTCCCATCTTTCATCTTTGTTTTGTGTGACTAAATTCTCATTTATTAGAGGGTTAGGATTTTGGTACATTTGGTTTGGTAGGATAGATATTGGGAATGATTGGATCGGATATTGTTGGAACATTGGTTGCAATTGCGAAGCTGTCCCCATCATTTGTTGACTTATTTGTTGTTGATTCGGGTCGGAATTAACAATTTGTGGTTGTGCTGTTGGCAGTGAGTTATAATATTGTTGGCTAGCCATTTTTTGTTACCTGTCGTTCCTTTTGTCGATATCTCTCCACAAGCACATGTCACTAATGTGTTTCAAGCGCCCGGACTATTTATCGAATTTTAATAATTAACTGTTTTTCTATCTTATCGCAATTTGATAACACAAGCAGACAGACCGGTTGACGATACTGGTTGACGATACGTCTTTACGCTGCGAAAGTCAAATGCAAAATTAGTATATTAATTCAAAATTAATGCAATTAATACCTTTTATATATCTTCAAAGTTTTTATTTTAATTTTATACTTTTTTAAATCTTATTAATTATAAACTCAGAAGTAACTGTAAGTATATGGTACTTTGCATAATTTAATCTTTTTAACATATTAAAAACATGTATTGGGTAGATCTGCAAATTAATGTCAATAATTTTTATTTTCATTTTGTTATACGACAGAAATAATAATTTGTTTAATTTGTTTACAGGACATTCTGGTACAGTAGTAGGTTGGGGAAAGGACGAAAATGGTGTTTTAATGACTGAAGAACCGAAACAAACAAATTTACCAGTTGTGAGTCAGGAAAAGTGTCTAGCTAGTAATTTGCAATTTCACTACATTACATCAAATAGAACCTTTTGTGCGGGTGAGTAGTATATTTACTGTATTAAATTCAACCAGGTGACTTTAATCTTTTAGAACCAATGCATTAATTGAATATACTTTTGTATTACGGTCACAATCTATGTATGCATTCCAGAAATTTAAGTTTTACGTTAGTAACAAATGATTTTATTACAATTTATTTTAAGACAGAGTCTTCGAGATAAAAAACAATAAACAATTTTAATTAAAGAGTGTTTTATTTTTTCAAACCTAATTTATACCAATACATATTCAAACTAGTTTTAAATTTATTATGAATTATCACTATTGTTTAATATTTTACACAATATATTTTAATTCTCTAGGTTTCCGAAACGGCACAGGACCATGTAACGGAGACAGCGGCGGTGGATTTATGATGAAATGGGAAGGACGATGGATGTTAAGAGGCATTGTTTCTTTGTCAATTTCTGAATCAATCACCAACAGTTGTGATCTATCTAATTATGTTGTTTTTACAGATGCAAGCAAATTTTTAAGCTGGTTAGGTTCTTTTCTTGAATAAAATGATAAAGTCCAATCTCTTTTGTTTAATTAATAGAATATTAATGCGGGTTATAATAATAAAATATTAATATACATAATCACAAATTATCGGTTATACAAAAAGCATCCTTAAGTTAATTTGAAGTTTACTTTAAAAAAATCAAGCTTTTTTTTAATTTGGTTCGGTTAGGACAGATGTCATGTGAGTGGGGCGTAGGGCCCCTCCACGGTGATTCTTAATAGATCTATTGTGGCTCACCCCTAGAGGTTACAGTTCACCACACAATCCAGCTCTTCTTAAAAAGTTTATGGTTGTACGGGGTGAGATTTTTCTGTAATCGGTAGGTTCTAAATTGGTAAAACCAAATATGTTGAATCTTATTCTTCTCAAGCCGGGGCATGTTTAGCAGTTTCGTCTTCCATGCAGCAAAACCGACAGTCCGTTTGTTGATTCAGACCTATCCTTTCGAGGTGGTGTCGTATTCGACAGTGTCCTGTAAGCAGTCCCGTTGAAATTCGTGGGTCGTTTCTGCTTCATTCTAGTATCTGCTTAATTGTGTTTTTTAAAGGTTTACGTAAGAACGCCTTCGAGTAAGTTAACCCTAATATATCGGACCAGTGCGTGTGTCCTTTTCTTTTCGCCCAGTCCAAAATAATTAATTTGGCGTTACTTGTAGCGACTCCAAAGACTGGTTCTGGTCCAGTGAACGCAGATTCGGCTCCCTGTTTTGCGCGAGTGTCGGCTTTTTCGTTGCCCTCCACCCCCTGGTGCCCAGGTACCCACAGCAAAGTCACTCTGTTGCTCGCACCAAGGCATTCCAGGGATTTGATGCAATTTACAAGTTAAGAATTTATTTTGCTAAAGCTTAGTGCTTTTAAAGCTGTCTGATATTATACTTATGTTTTTGTTTGCTAGTTGTCTGTTAGTCAGCTTTCTTGCACACAATTCGATAGCAAAGATTTCATCCTGTAAGATTGTAGCATACCTGTCAAGACTGGTAAATATTTCAATCTTAGATTTTCTGCTGAAAACACCGGCCCCAACTTCATCTGGAGTTTTACGTACATTTTTAATCAACAAACAGCCCAAAAAGCAAGGGAACCTTTGAAATCCACCTTCCAGAATTCAGGACTTATTAGAAGGGTTGGTTTATTAAAAACTCTAATTATGACTAGACTTGAAAACTGTGACTCAGTTGAAGTCGTAAAAAGGATTATCACGACTGCCTATATACTCACAAACATTGGTTTAAAAGTTTCGGACGAGTGGGTTGGCACTATTTTATTAGCCGTTTTTTCTGACAATTTCTAGCCTATGATCATGGCGATAGAGTCCTCCGGTATTGAAATTACCATCGATGCAATCAAAACTAAACTTCTTTAAGATGTTTCGACAACGATACCTAGAATAAACGCATTAATGCCTGAGGTCACTATCCGCCATCGCACTTTTAGGAAAATCCTACGAAATCTTGACTCTAATAAGGCAGTAGGACAAGATGGAATTCCGACAATTGTCCTGAAGACCTGTGCTCAAGAGCTCACCCCAGTTCTCTGTAGACTCTTCAAGTTATCATACAGCAAAGGAGTATTTCCGTCCATGTGGAAAAACGCTAAAGTCCAACCGATTTCGAAAAAAGGAAAGAAGACTATTCCTGCAAATTATCGCCCTATTGCATTGCTCTCAGTCATATCCAAAGTTATGAAAAAAGCGATTAACACAGAACTTATTAAATATCTAGAGAAATTTGAGATAATCCATGACAGACAATATGGATTTCGACAACTTCGGTGTACTGGAGATTTGCTGGCTTATGTCACTCAGCTCTGGACAAACACTATTGAAAAGTTTGGTGAATCCCGTGCAATAGCCTTGAATATATCTAAAGCCTTTGACCGCGTTTGGCACCAGGCATTGTTAAGTAAATCATCTGCCTACGGTCTCCCAACCAAACTGCGCCAATGGCTCTTCAGCTTCATGCAAGATCGCTCCTTACATGTGGCGGTATTTCTTCTGATGCGTTTAAAACCAATGCCGGGGTCCCCCAGGGTTCCATCCTTCCCCCACCTTATTTCTTTTACACATCAACGACCTCTTAAAAACCACCACGAACCCCATTTACAGTTTCGCAGAAGATAGCACACTTGTCTCAACTTTCACATCCTATCGATTACTTTCGGTTAATGATACAAATAGACTCGGGCAGGAACAGGTTGATTCCATCAATAGAGATCTTAAAGCAATCGTCGAGTGGGGAACCAACAATCTTGTTCAGTTTAACGCCCAAAAAACACAAAGTGTCACGTTTTCCAAGAAAGTGAATTCCTCAAATCATCCTATCACAATGTCCGGAATTACCCTTGAACCCTCCATCTCGATTTTGGGAGTCACGGTGTCCAATAATATATCTTGGCATGACCATGTTGCTAACATCGCAAAGTCGGCAAGCCAGAGGTTAGGTTTTCTGTGAAAAGTCAGAAAGTTTTTTACTCCTGATCAACTATTGACGACGTACAAGGCTCAAATCCGACCTCTATTGGAGTATTGCTCGCACATTTGTGGTTCAGCCCCAAGGCATTTTTTTCGTCTTCTAGATTCCATTCAGAAAAGAGCCATTCGCTTGATAAACAGCTCAACTCTCACAGATACCCTTCACTCTCTAGAACATAGAAGAAGAGTTGCAGACCAGTCATTGCTCTACAGATATTTCCATGGCAGATGCTCCAGAGAAATAAAAACTCTTGCACTACCATTGGCCACATTCGGCCGAAGAACTCGGCACGCTGATCAGTCTCACCCATTTACTCTCAAGATTGACACTACTAGGACCAATCTTCATCAAGAATCCTTCTTTTACAGGGCTGCTACGGAATGGAATAAGCTTCCAAAATCAGTTTTTCCAGAGAACTATGACCTACAACTTTTTAAAAAGCGTGTCCACAATCATTTCCTTTCTATAATCCCTTCTCCTTCTAATAGTCGCAGTGCGGGCCGTCCGCTGCCCACACGATAGGTCTACCCTTTTTGCGACTATTTTTATAAAAAAAAAAAAACTAAAAGAAAGGATAGTCATACAGTTGAGGCGATGTATGGTATTTAACATCGGAAAAATTCCAGTGCGAAACCTGATTCCAGCTAATGCAGTAAAAAACAATTTAAAAGGAATAGCTCAGATGCAGTTATGGTGATATAAAATTGCCTGTTACAGTCAATAGCAATACTTCAGATGTAAGCGTTCAAAATTTTTATTATGAGCTCAATTTACGTGTGAATCTTCTTTCAGTAAGTCAAATTGTTAATAGAGGAACAGTTAAAACAATTCCGATGGTGCACGAGTTTATGACGCAAATAAAAGCATTCTGGCAACTGCTACATTAAAAAACAACTTGTTTAGGTTGGACCTTTCTTCATCATTACTTTTATTGGCTCAGACTTGTCTTAAGAAAAACTCTTGTGGCACAAGCGCATGGCGCATGTTAATTTATTCAATCTGACGAAGTTAAAAAATGGGTTAGTTCAGGGACAGTACATTTTTCTGGTAAAATTCCGAAAGAATTTGTTTGTAAAATTTGTGCTGCCAGTAAAAGTCATCGTTTGTCATTAAACTGAAGTGAAACTAAATCTACTAGACTTTTGGAGCTAGTCCATTTCGATTTAGTTGTACTAGAGAAATCATTATCAGGATATGCTTACCTTCTTGGATGATTACAGCCATATGTCATTTTGTTATTTTTTGACACATTTGTTAAATTTAAAAAGTTTGTAGAAAATCAAACAAATTTAAAAATAAAAACGATAAGAACAAATAATGAAGAAGAATTTGGTTCTAAATGAATGATTTCCTTTGTGATGAGGGTATCGATCACCAGCCTATCGTTCCTCATATGCCAGAACAAAATGGGAAATTGAAGCGTTTAACCAGCACAATTATAGGAAAGGTTAGACGTTTACTTGCTGATTCAGGACTTCTTTTCAAATTTTGGGTAGAGGCGGTGTAAAATTCAATGAGAAAGAATTCAAATTTGAGTAGTGGCTGTAATAAAGTTCTAATATTTTACATATGTCCATCGAAAAGGAATATATGTGATTCCCACTAGGTATTTTCAAAGGACCAATTAACTGTTCTGCCGGAGTTAAGGACCGGGTTTACACATAAAATAAGACAAACATCTGGTTAACAAAGTTCTAATGAAGAAATAAAACATAATATACAATCATTTATAAAGTCCGAGTATCGGTGCATTCACTTACAAAAGAACAAACAACAACCGATTTGCTTTTAAGGATTTAATAACTACCGGCGGTGCGAAAACAAAAGTTCAACGATAAGTACTGTTTGGCAACGCCGCGTGGATTTAACGATCATCAGAAAAAATACAGCCTTTTGGTCAGGAGTTCCGGAAACCAGCAGAGGTTCTCAGGGCGTTGGTGTAATACTCTCTGCTAGAATGAATGAATGTGTGACTGACTTTTAATGTGTAAGCCCAAGACATCTCTGAGTGAGGCTGAAGGTTGGTCTTACTCGTATATTTTTGCTAGGGGTTAATGCACCACAAGATGCGCAGTGGAACCAGTCTTTAAAAGCTCAGAAAGAGAGGCGGGAGTTTTGGGATAGTGTGACAGATATTTTAAATGAGTGTAACCAGAATGAAAGAATTGTAATGTTGGGTGATTTTAATAGTTGGGTAGGAGTAAAGCGTGATGGATATGACAGTGTTCTGGGAATGTACGGTGACGGCAGAGTAAATGAAAACGGAGAAAATCTACTTGAAATATGTTTGGAGCGAAATCTTGTTGTAACAAACTCAATGTTTAACCATAAAAGGATCCACTTGTACACAAGACAAGAAGGACAACAAAGAAGTATAATTGATTTTGTAATTGTGGATGAAAGATTGAAAAATAAAGTAATGGACATTCGGGCATACCGCGATGCAGGTATTGACACAGACCACTTCTTAGTAATGAGCCGAATAAGAGGTCTCTTTAAGCGGTGGCGCCATCGTGTGCAGGAATCAAGTAGTGTACTAGAGCAAATAAAAGTTGAGAATTTGCAAGAAGAAGGCATAAAAGAGGAGTTCGTTAGTAAATTGACCGAGAAATTTGACAGTTTAGATAAAGCATGTGAGGTTGAAGAGATGTGGAAGCCATTCAAAAAAGGAATCGTGGATATTGCTATAGAAGTATGCGGTGTAAGTAAAAGAAGGAAAGGATGCAAGTTACAGAAAACGTGCGTAGAGGTTCAAAAAGCAGTGTCAGAAAAGAAGAAAGCCTGGCTGGATTGGCTAGCTACAAAAGCCAATCAAAGAACGCAAAAGGCAACGATTGAGGATGTAAACAAGACAAAGAATGAGTATAAAAGGTGTGGAAAAAGAGGTTGTGGCAAAAAATAAGGAGAGTGATAAAGATGAATTTGATAGAAGGTTCTCTGACGATTTTCAAAACAATATTAAACTCTTCTGGAAGTCCATAAGAACAGCCAGAGGTAAAAAAACTACCTCGCAATTGGAAAGAATCAGGAACCAAGATGGTAATATGGTAAAAGTAGAGGAATGCGTATTGAAGAGATGGAAGGAATACTTCGAAAGTTTATTTGAGAAAGAGGATACACAAGTACAGGCCCAATTCGAAGACATGAGTGAAAGTTGCAATGAAAGTGAAATTACTACGACAGATTGTGGAAGCGTTGAACAGTATGAAATTGGGTAAAGCTGCTGGGTACGACAGGATAACAGTTGAAATGCTGAAGGCTGGACAAAACGTGGTAGCTAGTCTACTGGACCGCCTTTTTAACCTTTGTTGGAGAAGTGTTAGTGTACCAGACGACTGGTGCAAGGCCGTTATCGTGCCGCTTTACAAGGGAAAAGGTTCGCAGCAGGACTGTAAGAACTACCGAGGTATTAGTTTACTTAGCATAGTCGGCAAACTGTATGCAAAGATATTGATCAAAAGAGTAACGAATGAAACTGAGAAGATGATATGGGATGTGCAAGCAGGATTAAGAAGAGCAAGGATATGTATGGATCAGGTCTTTTCCTTACGAGTTATAGTCGAAAAATTCTTGGCTAGAAGTCAGAAAGTCTATTGCGCTTTTATAGACTTGAAAAAGGCCTATGACAGAGTGGTGAGGAGTGAATTGTGGTCTACATTGTCTATGTATGGGGTGAGTGGTAGTTTAATAGGAGCACTGAAATCACTTTACGAGGATTCCACTGCTTGTGTCAGGATAAACGGAGCTTGCACGGACTGGTTTAACATCGAAAAAGGTGTGAGACAGGGATGTGTGGCTTCGCCATGGCTGTTTAACTTATACATAGACAATTGTTTAAAAGATCTGAAAGAGAGTGCGTATGGATTAAAAATAAATGATTTGATCGTCAAATGCCTTCTTTACGCTGATGATCAAGTCATATAAGCGTTATCTGAAGAGGAGTTGCAGGCGATGGTTAATGTAATGCATGATTTCCTGAAAATCAAAGGGATGAAAATAAATGTGAGCAAAACGAAAGTAATGGTTTTTGAAAGAGAAGAAAGCATGACAATCTGTGGGGTTTCGATTGAGGGAGAGTGGAACAAGTTAATGAATTTGTGTACTTGGGTTCAAAATTTACTAGAGATGGAAAGTATGACAGTGACATTGAGCGAAGGGTATTGGCAGGAAAACAAATGAATGGGGCATTGCATAGCTTTATGAATAGCCAGAAAGTGTCAAAAAGGCACGTCTGGCGGTGCATAGAGGTGTGTTGGTTCCTACACTTATGTATGGTAGTGAATGTTGGGTTTGGCAGAGGAAGCATGAAAATAGGATTAATGCTGCGGAGATGAGTAGTCTGAGAAGTATAGCCGGAGTGACTCGGTTGGATAAAGTTAAGAATAGTAAGATAAGAAAACGCTGTGGTGTAAAAAAAGATGTGGATGAAAGAAGATTGACGAAACAAATTTATAAGGCGAGTGTGAATGGGCAAATCGGTAGAGGTCAACCTCGGAGAACATATCTCGATCAGATTAACATTGTTTTGAAAAAAGGCCAGGTCAAGAGTACCAACAACCGAAGAGCATGTATGAGAGCACTGATGAAAGTAGAGGAATCAAAAGATGTGTGTACGAACCGTAGCAAGTGGAAGGAAGTGGTCTCTGCCTACCCCTATGGGAAAAAGGCGTGACTCTATGTATGTATGCAGAAAAAATGGAGCGAAAATGAAACCAAACCATTAAACATTTACTGAGTTGATTGGGAATATAAAAGGTTGGCTTTTACCTGAATTGTCCAAATTATAGAAGCACTACACTACATTATTATAATTATATTTAAAAAGTATGGGCCTGTTTGCCCCAACTAGCCAGTTTTACACTTTATTTATGCCCGAGAGCTCATGTTGCTTCGGCTTCTTGCACTGAAGTGAAAATCAAACTGTAATTAGTAGTAGTTTGAGTTTCTCCCGCATGAGTTTTGAGGTTTCAACGGTCTTATTTTTAAATGTGGGCGGGAATTTTAAAATATATTAGCAAGTAGGAGAATAATAACATAAGTTAAAATATGGATTTTAACAGGTGGCAAACACAGCATGTTATTTCCTTAACAAATCTACGAGATGCATAGAAGTCACTTCTCTGAAAATATGGACAGGAAGAAAACCGACCGTGAAGCACATTCGTACATTTGGTTGTAAAGTATACGCTCAATTCCAGCTGTTTAAAAATTGGATCCGAAATCATATCCTAGCACAATTATTGGCTACAGTGTAAACTGTAAAGCGTACAAACTTTATGAATCGACGAAATCGGAAGTATTTGTGTCTCGTGACGTAATTTTTTCGGAACACAAAAAGGATTAACTTTTGAAAAAATTTGGAAAAAATTGTGCCAACTTTCCTCTGGTTCATGATGACATGGACGATCAAATCGGAGACAATCGAGAAGTTAAATGTATTTCAGTAGTTGCAACTAGCACCACTGGTATATCAGGTGGATAAAATGAACTTGATGTTTTTTTAGCTGAAACAGGCGATGAAACCGACTATAAAGACAGTTCAAGAGATGATTTTTCTGATCAAAATGAAACATGATTCAATTAATTTTCGTTTTTTATCAGATGTTGAAAGTGCTTAAGTGGATGATAAGAACGACGATTTGACATATCGTGCTAATACACAGCTGCAATGGATTGATATCGAAGATATCGAAGCTAAAAAAAGCCTGATAATAATATTATTCGTGAAGTTTTGCAAACTGTAGAATGTGACCAGGTTCCGGTTACCACATTTAGAGTTGGCAAAGCTAATAACAAATTTCCCAGGATGATAAAGGAAGTAATGCATACCGAACATAATGCAAAACATATTTTGCAAAACAAAAAGAAACTTCTGCAGAAAGAGGCCACAAAGAAACTCAGTATTATGGACGACAAAACACCGGTTCAAATTGAATGTTTAAAAAAACTACAAACAGAATTTGATTTAAAGACACAAAATGGTTAACGACATTTGACTATAAAATATATACAAGGTATCCCAAGGATTGTGAAATTTCTTTAATAATATTGAAGCACCCTGTTTTTACGATTGGCTACTTTTATACAAGAACCTGGCCTAGCCTAAAATTATTTGTATTTTTGAAACTTGGTTAACAATCAAAAGATCCTGATTCAATGTATGATATCGCAGATTACTCTCTGTATAGATGTGATCGACAGAATCGGCGTGGAGGGGGTGTATGTATTCACTTGTCTTCAGATATAACAAAACATTTTGCTGTTAACCCTCTTGACGTCTTTGTCAGTAATAATGGTTTAAAAATGTCCTCAAACTCGTTTGTACTCCACATAGACCTGAAAACTCTCAAGTAGCTGATGACATTATACTCAGCGAAAAACTTCAGTACTTATCTACTCTCTAAAATTTTGTCATTATTCTTCTTTTTTTTTTCTAATGCGTTTCCACTAACGGATGTTTGCGGTAACATTTTCAATTGCTTCTCTGTTCCTTGCGGTTTGTATTAGCGACTGTATATCGTGTAGCCACTGTCTGATATTTCGCAGCCAAGACATTTTTTTCTTTCCGATCCCTCTCTGGCCTTCGATCAACAGATGCAAGAATTGATATTTAGTGTTTCTCATTATATGTCCCAAGTGTGTCGTTTTTCTTTTTTAATCAATTTAAACAGTTAACGATGCTCTTTGACTCGTCTTAGAACTTCTTCGATTGTTAGTTGGGCCGTCCAAGGTATCTTAAGGATTTTGCGATACAGCCACATTTCAAAAGCCTCTAATTTCTTAATTACAGTTGCCTTCAATGTCCAACCCTTCATACCGTAAAGAAGCACCGACCAAACGTAGCACTTTATAAATCTGAGTCTTAGGTTAAGGTCGAAATCGGAAAAGGTAAGCACTCTTTGAAACCTCAAGAATGCCTGACGAGCTTATTCAATGCGACAATTTATTTCCTTGTCCGATGTCCAGTCTTTTAAAAGCCAAACGCCTTAGTACTTAAATTTGTCTACTCTTTCTATGGGCTATGCGTTAAATGATATGGTGGAATTTTTAAACATATTTAGGTTTCTAGAGATAATCATAAACTTTGTTTTTTTGGTGTTGATATTTAAACTCATTGATTTGCTCTGTTCTCCTACTTTGTTGACAAGTTGTTGTGGGTCGTGTATATTATCAGCGATTAAGACCGTATCGTCGGCATAACAGATATTGTTAATCCACACTCCATTAACTTTGACTCCCATTTCTACGTCTTCCAGAGCCTCTTGGAAAATTGCTTCCAAATATAAGTTGAATAGGAGTGGAGACAGCACACATCCTTGTCGCACCCCCCTTCTTATTTATATGGAGTTGGACATATTATTGCGCAATTTGATATGCGCTGTTTGGTTCCAATATAGGTTCTCAATGCATCTAATTTTTTTTTGGTCGATATTAGGCCTATTAAACAGCTGCATTAGTTTGTGGTGTTGTATGCGATCAAATGCCTTTTTGTAATCTATGAAACCTTTCTCTGATCATGGCAGTTCTGGACAAGCACTTGTGTTGCGACTATCGCTTCTCGTGTACCCAATCCTTGTCTAAACCCAAATTGCGAGTCGCTTATGTCTTTTTACATTTTTTGTAAATAAGTCTGTGATCTTCGCATTTTCTTGCATTGGTCTTCTTAGGCAAGAAACCTTCATGCCAAATCTTGGCTTGGATATTGGCCGCCCATTCTGGGTCAGACGCCGTTTGCAGCCGCTCAATCACCCACGGGTTGTCATCATTGGCGAATTTTCGAGAAATTTCTTGGCCAATTACTGTGGCATCTGGTGATAGCGTAAATTCTAAAAACCGGTTCATGGACTTTGTCCTCTGGCCTGTTGGCTCTGCCAGTGCCAAAAACTTAAGAAAAAAAAATGGACTTTGTCCTAAATTCTAATCTTAATCAGCTTATAATTAAAACAACACGTTTCTTATGTACTTTTTGTATTCACCCTGTATCTATATGTGCGCTCTGTCAATAATTAGTTTGTATAACCGATAGTGGTGGTGCATGTAGTTGTCGATTTTTGTAATAAGAAGAAATACATATTTTACTTTTTACTTTTCTTGTTCAATAAACAAAGTGTTTTATTTTTACCAAAATCATACAAAAGTTAATAGGTTATCGGCCTAGACAACGTCTAAAGTTTGCGGAATTTAATGAAGTAATTATAGGACAATTTTGTGTAGTAAAAATTGTCGCGAAAGTCCGGTGAAAGTAAGTGAGGTTAAAGTTGAACTGAGTTCCAAAAAAATCGTTGTAATTTAAGATGACTTCATTAGAAATACTACCATTTCCACAGCTAACGAGCAGTAACTATAACAACTGGATATTTCGAGTTGAAATGTCTTTAGAAAAAGATGGTGTCAAGGAAATTCTACAAACAAGCCAGGAAGATTATGAAAAGCTTAATAAGACAAACAAAACCAAGCATGATAAATTAGATACAAAAGTCAAATGTATCATCGTTCAATGTAAGACAGATAATCGTCCGGAGTATATTAAAGACGCAAAAACAGCCCGAGAAATGCTCAAAAGTTTGCAAAACGTTTTTGAAAGAAAGAGTACATTTTCGAAGCTATACATCATGAAAAAAAAATTAAAACTTAAATGTACAACAGAAGTGTTATAGAAACATTTTATGCGAGTGGAAATACTACTTAGAGAAGTGGAGGAATCTGGTGCAAAACTAGATGAAAGTGACAAAGTTTGTTTTTTGTTATTAACTATGCCTGAAAAATATGATACAGTAATAACTGCAATGGAAACAGTGACAACAAATATTTCTTTGGAATTTGTAAAAAGTAGACTTTTAGATGCTGAACTAAAATTTAAAGACTCAGAAAAGTCTGAAAAACAAGAAAAACACTCTAAGGCAGCTTTTTACAGTAAAAAGTATACATCTGTAAAATGTTATGGATGTGGAGGTGGTCATTTTCTGAAAGATTGCCCAAAAAATACAAACAAAAGTGTGCCATCATCAATACCACTATCAAGAGGCCATTACAGAGGTTACTCGAGAAGAGGTAGAGGACAAAATTTTAGAAGTGAGCCAAAGCAAGCAAATTTAAGCAGTGAAGACAACCATAAGGATGTTTGGGAAGCTAAAATATCATTTATATCAGAAGTCTTAAGTGCAGGTGAGCCGAACATTAAGATTAGTGATTCAAAAGTAGACTGTATTTTAGACAGTGGAGCAACAGATCATTTGGTAACAGTGAATATGAAAAAGTATATGACAGATATCATTACACTGGACAAAGAAATCAGAATAAGAGTGGCAAATGGAAATTCGCTAGTTGTAAACAAGAAAGGTAGTATTTTTCTAGAATATTATAATAAGGTTATAGAATTTTATGCTTTAATTGTACCAAGTTTAACATACAATTTACTGAGTGTTAAGAAAATCAATGAAAAGGGGAATCAGGTATTATTTGATAAAAAAAAACGAAAAACGGTGATAATGTTAAATGTATGGCAATATGTATGGCAAGGTAACTTGTATGTAGCATTTTTTAATTTACCAAAAAAAATGTGTTACATTGCAGTGACAGGTGATATATATGGCATAAAAGGTTGGGCCATCTATCTGATTCATATTTAAGATAAATGCAGCTACCAGCACCAACAACAGTGTGCACTCCATGTATGGAGGGTAAAGGTACACGAAAACCTTTTGAGAAACTAGAATTACCTCGTTATAAGGCAGAAGGAGAATTCCTTTATTCAGACATTGGTGGACCAATCCGAATCCCTACAAGTGATGCTGAAAAGTATTATCAAACCATTATTGATGATTACTCTCATTTTACCTTGGTTTATTTATTAAAAAGGAAGTGTGAAGCACAGAATAATTTAATGAACTACATTAGAGAGACAAAAGCAAAAGTTTACACAGTGTCAAGGATAAGAATGGATAATGAAGGTGAATTCACTAGTGCTAAATTAAAAAATTTCTGCAAACAAAAGGAAATAATATGTGAGAACACACTACCACACACACCTCAGAAAAAAGGTGTAAGTGAAAGAGCAAATAGAACACTACTCGATAAAGTTAGATCAATGTTTGCCAAAACAAATTTACCAAAACATCTATTAGAAGTGCAGCCTTTCAACTAAACAGATGTCCTACAGTTGCCTTAGATAGTAAAACGCCAGTTAGTATTTATTATGGCAAAACTGACTTGAGCAAGCTTAAGGTCTTTGGAAGTAAGGCATGGGTACTGAAAATTCCAAAGTCTGGTGACAAATTGGAACCTAGAGCAGAATCAGTACGGATGGTAGGATATAACACAAATGGATACCGATTATGGAATCCTTAGACAAATGAAATTATTATAACACGAGATGTTAGATTTAATGAGAATGACATAGTATACTATTATAGAACAACACAGGATGAGACAGAAGAAGAAATGTGCAAAAACTATGAAAATAAAGAAGAGAATGATTGTGTAAATAAAGAAGAAGATGACAGAAAACCCTGAACAAATTATGGACAATAAGAGAATATCAAAACCACCCGCAAGGTTTACTGAATATGAGTTGTATTCAGCATATTGTTTTTTATCAGAAGAACCAACTAACTACGAGGAAGCAATGAAAACAGGTTGGAATGAAGCTTTACAAAAGGAACTAGAAGCACATGAAAAATACTCGACATGGGAGCCAGCAGTTCTGCCAGAAGGCAAACGAGCTATTGACACACGTTGGGTATTTAAAGAAAAGCAAAATGGTTTAAAAAAGGCACGCCTAGTAGCTAAAGGATATCAAGAAGAATATCATCATAATGTTTATGCACCTGTTGCCAGATACCAGACTATAAGAATGTTTATGGCATATGCTCTTAACAACAATTGGGATATAATGCAACTTGATATTTCCACAGCCTTTTTAAATGGAAACTTGAATATAGACATTTACATTAAAATACCAGAAGGTGCCACAATAGACAAGAAATTTAATGTATTAAAACTAAAAAAGGCTTTAAATAGCTTACGAGAAGCGCCAAGGATGTGAAATGAAAGATTTCATGAATTTGCTAAGAAAAACAAATTAAAAAGATCAGGAAATAACTTTTACCTACATATAGGAAAAAGAGTATGGATTTTACTTTGGGTAGATGATATTATTCTTACTGGACCTAATTATCCACAAATTTTGACAGCTCTATAGAAAGAGTTCAATGCTAAAAACTTAGGAAAAATTAGCAATTTTCTTGGGATGGAGATACAAACTAAAAATAATCAAATGATTATTAGTCAAACAACACTAATTGAAAAAATGCTTACTAAGTTCAACTTACAAGACTGTAAACCTGCTTTAACTCCTATGGAACCAAACTTTCAAGTAGAGAATCAAAAAGTTAACAAAAATATACCCTATCGAGAACTCATTGGATCTTTACCCTATGTGGCAACAATCAGTAGGCCTGATATATCATTTTCAGTTTTATATCTCAGCCGTTATCTTGACAAACCAACACAACAGTTATGGATTGCTGCTAAACGAATAGTGAGATACTTAAAGTATACAATTAACATGACTTTGATTTATGAATCCGATTTTTGAGAGAAACCAGAAATTTTGACATATACTAATGCTGACTGGAAAGAAGACCAGATAAATCGGAAAAGAACAAGTGGATGTGCAGTGTTTTTTAATCAAAATCGATATCATGGATATCTAAGAAGCAAAACGTTGTGGCTCAATCTAGTTTTGAATCAGAATATCTAGCTAGTACCATAGCAGCCTCTGAAATACTTTATTTGCAAGGTCTTTGTGCAGATTTTAAACTATTTAATGTGTTAACTACTTTAATGATAGACAACCAAAGTGCTTTGAGATCAATTGAAAGTTTTGAAAATAGTAAACGTTCAAAACACATAGAAATTAAAGCTCATTTTATAAAAGACATTGTAGCTAAAGGTCTGATCTGTATGTTGTGTCAAAAGAAAATGTAGCGGATATATTTACAAAATCTTTTGTTAAAGATAAATTTGAATTTTTTAGATCTAAACTATGTTTAAAATTATTTTAAGTATGTAGATTTTGCCAAGTTAAAATTTTGTTTGTATTTATCAACTCCAATTTAAAACTTGTGTAATGTTTAAATTAAGGAGGGGTGTTAAATATTATTATTTATGTAATATCTTGTTCGGTACTTTTTGTATTCACCCTGTATCTATATGTGCGCTCTGTCAATAATTAGTTTGTATAACCGATAGTGGTGGTGCATGTAGTTGTCGATTTATGTAATAAGAAGAAATACATATTTTACTTTTTCCTTTTCTTGTTCAATAAACAAAGTGTTTTATTTTCACCAAAATCATCCAAAAGTTAATATTGAAATCAATAACATACCCTCTTCTTTTTCTAGGAGCCATGACCGTTTAACGATCTGGCTATCATGTTTGCAATCATTTTTTTGTTGGTAGCCGCTCGTAAAAGTTGTATAGTGGTGAGACCAAACCACTGTCTGAGATTTTTGAGCCAGGAAGTTCTTCGTCTGCCGGTGCGTCTCTTACTATTAATCTTACCCTGTATTATAAGATGTAAAATGTCATACTTTTCTGGGTGTCTCATGGTATGTCCAAAATATTCAAGTTTTTGTTGTTTTACAATATTGACCACTCCTGTATCTTTATGCATTCTTCTAAGCACCTCCTCGTTTGTGATCTTTTTCACCCAACTTACTCTTAGCATCCTCCTGTACAACCACGTTTGAGCGTGGCTTCTGTTAGTGTCCAGCTGTCGACTCTATACAAAAAAACAAAAAAGACATATGCTCTAATCATCCTCATTCGCTAGATAAATTGATAGATCGTGACTGGTAAAAAGATTTTTTATGCGAATAAATGTTGCCCGAGTACACTCAATACGTATTTTGATTTCAACTAATGAATTCCAGTCCTCGTTTATCCTGCAACCAAGGTAGCTTGCACTTGAGACTCTGTTTAATTGTGTTTCGTTGACGTAGACACTAGCAACTCGATTATGAACTCCTTTGCTTATTAGCTTGAATTTGGTTTTTGCCGTGTTTATTTTTAAACCAAATACTTCGCAAGCTTCAGTCACCCTATTAATAAGTTGGTCATCGATAAACTGCCCGAGTATTACGGTGTCAACAGCGTATCTTATGTTGTTGACAATTTGTCCATTTATCAAAACTCCCAAATCCATGTCTCCTAGGGCCTGCCCAAATAAATCTTCAGAGTATAAATTAAAAAGGAGTGGAGACAATATACATCCCTGTCTCACACCTTTCTTCACTTCATCATCTTCCGTCAGGTGACCGTTAATTCTGACTTTGGCAGACTGGTGCCAATATGAATTACCCATCAAGCGGGTATCTTTGTCATCAATACCAGTTGTTTTGAGTATCTCCATAAGTTTACAATGTCGCACTTTGTGCAAGGCTTTTTTAAAATCCACCAGGCATACGAACACGTCAGAGTCAGCGTCTCAGCAGCGTTGTATTAGTACTTGAACTCCAAAGAGCGCTTCACGCGTTCCCAATCCTGATCGAAACCCAAACTGAGTTCTGCCGATGCTCGCTTCTAATTTTTGATATATTCTCAAATGAATAATACGCAAGAATATTTAAAGAAGGTGGCTTATCAAGCTGATGGAACGGTAGTCACTACATTTTGTAGCTTTGTTTTTCTTAGGGATTGTAACAAAAGTTGACTTCAGCTAGACGGTTGGAATAATGCCCGTATCGTATATTGCGTTAAAGAGTTTAGTTATCGTTGTTATTCCCATATCGCCTAGCAATTTTACTATTTTACTTCGCAGTCCATTAGGGCCCGATGCTTTTCCATTCTTTGCCATTTTTAGGGCTTTTTCTACTTCTTTTTTGCTGATAGGTGGACCAGTGACCACTTCATTTATTCCATGCTCTTGATTTCTGTTGTCGTCAAACAGTTTCGAAACATAATATCTCCATCTTTTCAGTATCAGGTTTTGATCTGTAATAAATTTACCGTTTTCATCTTTTAAGTTTGCAACATTTACGTTATGCTCTTTCCCGGCAATTTCCTTGAGTTGTTTATGTAGGTTAAATGAGTCGTGATTTTTATCGTATGACTCGATCTCTGCACATTGTTTGCTGTGCCAATCTGCCTTTGCCTGCATTATTTTTTTCCTAATTTCTGACTGTATTTTTCGGTACTCTAGTTCGTTTCGGTTCTTGAAACTTCTCCGCTTGTTTCTAAGGGTCAAGATTTCTTCGGTCATCCATGTTTGTTTCTTTTTGTCTTCCTGCATTGTAAATGTAGATTCTTAAGCTTCTAGCATGATGTTTTTTAGTCTGGTCTATTGTTCTTCAACATTTGCACCTTGGTTGTCCTGTTCTCCGAGTTTCTCCTCCATATACTGTGTAGCTCGAGCGCATATCTCTAAGTCTTAAATTTTTCTGGATTTAGTTTCCTTGCATTCTTCATTCTTTTAAACTTCAGTCTAATCGAAGCTAGTGACTTAATGTGGTCTGTGGGTACATCCGCTCCGGGAAAGGTTTTAACCAACTTTACAGTATTTCTAAATCTTCTGTTTATTTTTATATAGTCTCAGGGGTATCGGCAGAGGATTTCCTCGTATTCAAACGTTTTTTTGGAAGTTTAAAGAACGTGTTTGTGATGACCATTCCTTTGTCAAGGCAGAAGCGTGCGAATAGATTGCCTCTATCGTTACGAGTTCCAAGTCCATATTGCCCGATGATGTCGTTGTATTTTCCTTGGCCTATTTTGACATTGAGATCTCCCATTAATATTGTAACATCCTTTCTCTTTATATTTGATGTGATCTGTTCTAGTTGTTCATAGAACTTCTCTATAAGTTCTTCTTGTGCGTCTTTTGTAGAGGCATATACTTGAATTATATTCATATTTATTGTTTTGGTTTCAACTTAAATCATAAAATTTATATCTGATAGATAGACTACATTCTTAATAGCTTTAGCAGCCTCAGGTGCGACGATAATCGCAACACCATTTTGTTGTTGGTTGCTGTCTTCGCCACTGTAATATACGCTGTAATCGTCAATATGGCAATTTTTAGACCCTGGCCATTTTAATTCACTGATCCCCAGCATGCAAATATTTAGTCGTTTCATCTCTTGAATGGCGTTTTGAATTTTTCCTGGTTAGGTTAGATTAGCTGGTTAGGTACATACATGCTTTTGATATTCCATGTTCCAATCTATAAATTGTGGTTCTCAATGTTGATAGCAGCTGACCGGGAGATTCTTAGCACTCCTGCCCCATTTAAGGAGCGCCCAGTACTCAAGGCCGTTAGATTTGTCAGCCATTATCCATGATTATCCTGTGGATGCTCATGCGAGCCTTTAATGTAGTGGTTTCCATTGCCTTCCACATCTCAATGCCGTTGACTAATATTTAGTTCCTCCGCCTTTGGGGTCGGTTTCTCAACCCTAGGACAATGAGTTGCCCTACCACATGCCACCTCATCCACCCGAAGCTGTTGACCGGCAAGTAGGGGGCTACTTATACCGGCAGTCACTCGGTCTTAGGGTAGGATATTAGGGAGGAATTATCAGGTTTCGATAGGTGATATTGGGATGGGACAATGGCTTTTCCCGAATGAAGGTAAAAGATAAACCAAGACTCGCGTGGGCAGGGGGGCGCCCCTCTTAAGTAGATCTGTCATCTATTGGGATTATAGATGAATATACCATCTACCCTATATTTATTATTTACAAATGATAAACAACTAATGACTAAGCCCGTGATAGGCTCACCAATAGTTATTTATGATCATGCAGTCATTACAAGCCAAATACAGTTTAATGTTGACCAACCATCTAAGAACAATAATGCTACAACTTTTAAAATAACTGATTTTAATAACCCAAACCGCCACCTAGCTAGTATTGATTGGGTACAGAACTTAGGTGTCTCAAGCGATCCTGCTGCAGTATGGGACAAATTTACAAGTACTTTTGCGGCTCTTAAAAAAAAGTATTCTATCAGGAAAGTGATGTACAAAAACAAAGTAAAACAGTGGATAAATGGTAAAATAATTTCCTTGATTGGATATAAAAGCAAATTGTGGCGGAAGTACAAGCTAATTTTGAAATTCACAAAAATGTTGCCAAAGATTTAAAAAAGTCGATAAAGGAAGCCGGAGAAATATATCAAGAAACTATAGTATGCAACGACGACCCCAAAAAATTATACAAATACCATTCGATTATCATTGTCATCAAAAATATCCATTCGTCACAATGACTCTGACACTGCCGAACTTTTGGCAGATACTTTTTTTAAAGAATCTCTCTACTAAAAACATCAAAAATAATTAACCCAATATTCTTCCCAAAACAGTATTTTCATCCTTAGAGCAACTTCATTTTACTCCTGAAACTGTCAAATGTGACCTTCATAAATTAAAAAACAACTCTTCTCCTGGTCTCTCTTTTATTTCTAAAAAGGTGTTGTAATGCTTTTGCTCATCCTTTGTCTATAATAATGTCCTTGTCTTTTTATACACACATACTACCCCCTATCTGAAAAACATCCTTGGTATCCCTCATTTTTAAAAAAGGCAATAAACTTGACCCCAATAACTACCACCCCATTAGTCTTACACCTATCATCTGTAAGGTTATGGAATCCATAATTTCAGAATATGTTAGTAAATTTCTTTTGCTCGAAGAAATAATACCTGTTCAACAATGACGAATCTACTTTGGTTGTTAATGAATGGACAAAATATTTAGACAAAAAAATACTTACGGAAATTATTAACCTAGATTTTGTGAAAGATTTCGACCGAGTGCCAAAACGAAGAAATTGAAACATCTTAGAATACGAGGTAATCTACTTGAGTAATTACTTGACTAATTCTTAACAGACAGAAAATTCTGTTTAAAAGTGGGAAATTGTTTTTCAGCTGAGAAACCAGTATTAAGCGGTGTAACGCAGGGATCGTACTGGTTCCTCTCTTATTTATAATATATGCAGGTCACCTCCAATTCCATATTCAATGCAACAAAGTTTTTTATGCAGACGACTCAAAAATATTTTTAGTTTCATCTCTTAACATAAATCTTCAAGAAGACTTGGATTCAATCTCTAAGTGGTGCTCAGACTGGATGTTACCTCTTACATACAGATAAGTGTGTAGTTTTTTACATCGAGAAAAAAATCCGCGACATAAATACTTCTTAAATGGTCACGCCTTAAATGAAATGAGTTCTTATTATCATCTTGGTGTTACAATTACTACAGATTTAAGCTGGTCCGAACATGCTGTAAATATTACCAACCAAACAAAAAGTAGGCTGTACCTTCTTAGCAGGTCTTTCGCAAAAGTTTCATTGCACAGTTTAGCTCGATTATATAAAACTTATATTCGTCCAATTATGGAGTATTGTGGAACTGTATGGTATCCGGAACTAGTGCGGGATAAAGAACTTCTCGAAAAAGTTCAGCGTCGATCAACCAGACTATCTTTCGGGCGTAGTAGGCCTAGTTATACAGAAAGACTTACCATAATGGATTTACCGACTTTTGAACACTAACGTCGTCTTCGTGGGGACATGATAATCACCCTCCGCATTTTAAATTTTAATTATGGTAACTTAAGAAGTATATTTTTTGTAGACACTGATAATCAGCTTTAAAGACACAAATGAAAACTGAAAAAAGAAATATTTACTTGTAGGAAAAGGCAACACTTTTTATGTAATCGTGTTTTCTCAACATGGAACTGTCTACCTAAGGATATTTTAACGGCATCATTTGTCAATATTTTTAAGAACTGACTGGATGCTTTTCTATTTTACTGGGTTTTTCTCTATTTTTCATAATATAATCTTATAGGTTATATTTATTTTCTATTTCTATTTTTCGATGTCATTGTTTGGTTGTCATAGTTATTCTTTCATAGAACTTCTGTCATCGATCTTCGGTCTCAAGTCGGTTAGCCGTTAATGTTTCGTGCCCATAGTAGAAAAGAAAGAAGAAGAATGGCCTTTTAGATTACATTCGTTGGAATTCATTTTGTCAATCAATAGCATTGATGGTTCTGACCAATGAGAGGCTAGGAATTCAAAACTGGCGCTGATTTCATACAGGATGTGCAGTTTTTTCTGGCAATTTTTAGAAATAGAGGATGGTATCCGTCCTCGTGGTGGTCGGTGAGTTCTTTTTCGGTGCGGCCATGATGAGGTGCGCTTGACTCGTTTTTGAGATTTTTTTCGGTGTTTAACCGGAAATTAACCCTTTGGGGGAATCTACGAAGTGCCGTTGGGGCCGAGTTCAAGTCGCACCCATCGTTTGTGGTTTTTGGAGCCTTTATATGGGGATTTGTGCCAACCACCGGTAAACTGTCATGCGGTAGGAACGCCGCCATTTTGTCCTGATGTCCTGTTAGTCCTGTTTGCTGTTTTGGATATCTTCTAGTTTTACCTCCCTTCTCAGAAGGTAAGTTATGACTTTTGAACTAGCAATGATATCGATCAGGTTAAAAATATACCTACTTCATTTTGTTGGTTTTTTATTTTTGCCCATGTTCTTTCATGAGACTATTTTTTGTTAGGGTGTTAGGGTACAGCTTAGCCCTCATCATCAGACTCCTGGCAATCGAACGACGTCTCTTGTGGCAACTCTTGACTTTGGTCAAGATTCCCACGGGGACCAACACCGAGTCGCTTTTAAATCCTGGCCAGAGTCGACAGACAACCACCGGATGAGGACCAGTAGTAGCCGGTAGAGGCTGGCGCCCTGCTGAGCTGCATCATCGACCCCTGGCTGACCTGGAAGGTTGAGCCTTTCTTCTTATCTTCTCTTCTGTTTCCTGTCTGCTTCCTATATTCTTCCTGTCTTCGTTTTTAATGTCTTCAACTACATCAAGTGGACCTTGGATAGAGGCTACATATATTGGACCATTGGACCTTAACACCAGGTTTTTTTACACCTTCATTATTCTCTTACTTTTTGAGATTTATTTATAACTAATTAATCATATTAGTATTTATCATACCATCATTTTTGTTAATAACTAATTATTGATATCATATATCATACCACCGTGATAATTTTATAAATTATAATCTAAAGAGCTTTTGTAAAGTTCTCACATAAGTCTATGTAAGAGCAGATTCAGTCACAGGTTTATTTCTTACCAATATACCTCATTTTGGTTACTTTGAGCGGTATAACACCCGGTATATAAATGTATGTATTTTGATATAATACATTAGTTAATATTGTTATATATATTATTTATTTGAGTTAATTATTACTGATATGATACTCTGGTCCATGACATATTTGTGCTTTGTCCATTTTGGTGTTTTTATTATATTCTTTTATGTGATATGGTTTTTTTTATTCTCCTATTTGCCCAGCCCGAATATCTAAGAAAATTTAATTCTATATTATTTCAGGTATTTGTTGAAGGTAGATATTTGGTTTTCTCAATTATCCAAATATAGTATAGCAATATCCAAATTGAGTGGCGCCTATTGATTTTGAATTTTCAATCTTAGAGCCATAAACAATTCAAACTCACTTATCTGTTCTCCGGTGAACAGCTGCCGTCAGCACATTGTGTTCTATTTTTTTATTTCATCTTATGAATATAATAAAGTAGGCCACAATATATATATATATATATATATATATATATATATATATATATATATATATATATATATATATATATATATTACTTCTAAAAATTAATAAATCAAAAATGGCTGATACAATAATTCAATGGAATTGCAATGGCCTTATTAGCAATCTCAGTAAAATCCAAATAATAAAAAATGAGCATTCTCTGCTTATTTTAGCACTCCAAGAAACACATCTAAAACCCAACGTTCCTTTTCAACTAAGAGACTTTCAGTGCTTTCGTAAAGATATCCATCCTATTTATAGAGCGAGAGAAGGAATCGCCACTTTTATTCGTAACAATATTCCTGCAAGAGAAATAAGATTAGTCACTGAACTCCAAGTAAATGCTGTGCAGATATACTCACCGTTGAAAGTTACTATATGTAACATTTACTTACCAGATGGAAATTGGCAACCCCACCACATACAGGAGATTATCAATTAACTTCCTCACCCATTTCTAATCGTTGGTGATTCCAATGCCCACTCTTCTTTATGGGGTGATAGAATTCTTGACACTAGAGGACGGCGCATAGAAAATGTAATAAATGATAATGATTTATTGCTCCTAAACATATGGAAATTCACTCGCTTTGGCGCTCGCTCTGGGGAATCATCTGCTGTCGACCTCAGTTTATGCTTACCCCAATTGGCCCCCAGGTTGATATGAAACACGTCAGATGATCTTCATTCCAGTGACCACTTCCCAATCATAATTCACATCGATGAACCTACAACAATTTTCCCAATTAAAGATCGATGAATGCTGAAAAAGGCCAACTGGATAAAGTACACTGAATCAATTAATATCCCTAATCTTCCCAATGACATTGAAAAAGGGGTTCATATTTTCACCAATGCCATTGTAAATGCTGCTAAAACCAGTATTCCAATGACCAAACCATCAAGTTCCAATCGCCCAGTTCCTTGGTGGAATAATCATATTAAAGTGGCGATATCTATGAAAAAAAAAGCCTGTAATAAATTCAATAGATATCCTACTCTCGATAACTTGATTAAATTTAAGAAGAATCGAGCATTTGCTATAAGACTCATAAATCAAGTAAAAAAAAGTTCCTGGGAAGAATACGTTTTTACAATTACTCCAGAAGTAGGTCTGGGAGCGATCTGGAGAAAAATTAGAATAATATCTGACAAGAATACATTTGATTATCCAGAAGTTCTATATATATATATATATATATATCGCGTTAAAACGTGCGTCGGCGTCTTGCGATTCCTAATCTCCATTCCTCTCTATTCGTCCACATGTCCTCTCTCAGATCTCTCTCTTCCATCTCTTTTTGTATGCCTTCTCTCCAGCTCTTTCGTGGTCTTCCTCTTCTTCTTCTTCCTCTGGGGTTCCACTGTAATATTTTCTTTGGGATTCTGTCTGGTGGCATTCTTTGAACATGCCCGTACCATATCAACTGTTTAGTTCTTATTTCGTCTGTGATGTCGTGCTGTACTCCCATTATTTGTATCCTCTCATTTGTAACTCTTTCTAGTCTTGATTTCCCCGCTGCTCGTCTCCAGTAATCCATTTCTGTGGCTCTAATTTTTCTTTCGATCTTTTCTTTCAAAGGCCATACTTCGCAACCGTACATTATTATGCTCTTCACTATCGTGTCGTAAATTCTTTTTTTGTTGTTGTTGCTTATTGTTCTATTCCACAGTACTCCGTTTAACATTGATATTGCTCTTCTTCCTTTCATATTTCTGTCCAATATTGCTTCTTCGAGTATCCCATCCTTTGATATTCTCATTCCTAAGTAATTGTAAGCTGACGTGTGTTTGATTTTTTGTCCATTTGATAATTGTAAGTCCTGTTGCACTCCCCCAATACACATATATTCCGTTTTTTCTACATTAACCTCTAGTCCCCAAATTTTATATTCTTCTATAAGTTTTCGTGTCATATACTCTGTGTCGTCTATGTCTTAGCCGACTATAATTTGATCGTCTGCGAATGAGAGTGTGTATAATGTTGTGTCCTCATCTAAAGGTATGCCCATGTTTTGGCATTTCCGTTTCCAATTCGCTAGTGCATGTTCCAAATATATTTTAAATAATGTTGGTGACAAGCAACACCCTTGTTTCAGCCCTTTTGTGATATTAAACCCTGTTGTTAGGTTTTGTCCAACTTTAATTCTTGATTTGGTTTTATTGTATAATGACTTATGCCCAGATACGTATTTATTCTAGAACATGTTCTTTCCCATTTCTCATTCTTTTTTCTGCAAACTAATTTTCTAACTCTCGCTTGTGCTTCTTTAAATTTTATTTTGTCTTTTATAGTTTTTGAGCTTAGGTATTTTTGGTATTTCTTTCTTTTTTCGTTTATTTCTATTTCTATTTCTTGGTCCCACCAATACGGTTTTTTTTTGTCTTTTATATTTGCCTTTTGACCTAGTGCTTCTTCTGCTGCCGAATGCATACATTTTTTAATATGTTTATATTGTTCTTCTATACTGCTAAATTTTGTTGTCTCTATTTTCATGTCCAATCTGTTCTGATATAATTTTCTAATGCTTTCCTGGTCTAGATTTTCTATGTTGTATCTAATTTCCGTTAGTTCTTCTTTTACGTCTTGCTCTTTAGCGATTTCTGTTTTCTGTTTTCTATTTATTGGTGCCGTTATTTTAGTTTTCAGAAAATAATGATCGCTACCGCATGATGGTCCCCTATGTACTCTAACATCTTGAAACTTTATATGTGAGTTTTGTCTGCTTATCATAAGATCTATAATGCTTTTCTGGTTTTTTGTTGGCTGCGTCCATGTGTATTTGTGTATGTCACGATGTTTAAAGAATCCATTCAAGATGGTTAAATGATTCTGTTCGCATATATCTATTAGTCTTTGACCGTTGTCATTTAGGGTATCTTCTCCATATTTTCCCACTACCTTGTCGTTTCGTTTTTTTCCGATCCTGCTGTTAAAGTCACCGCATAAAATTATTTCTCTTGTAGTGCCAGTCTTTCCTATTTCTTCATTTAGCTGCTCGAAGAATACCTCTTTGTTGTACATTAATTCATCCTCATTTACACCATATACTCCAAGTATTGTTACTCTGTATCCTTGGATTGACAAATTCATTTTTATAATTCTCTCACTTATCGGTTCCCAAGTTGTTATGTATTTCCTAAATCTTCTGTCCAGAAGTTCTAATTTGTAATAATACAACAACAACCGACCCCGAAGACATCTGTGAAATATTTGCCAACCATTTCGAACAAATAAGCAACTCAAACAACTACGAGGAAGATTTTAGAAACATAAAAATAATTGAAGAAAAAAATACCTTCGACTTCTATACTCAAGTGAACTTATCTTACAACCTACCGTTTAACCTAGAAGAATTACAACTCGCACTCGATAATAGCTCAGAAGCTGCTGCAGGTCATTACAACATATTGTACTGCATGCTGAAACATTTACCTAATAATGAAAAACTGAAACTCCTGTCCCTTTTCAATTCTATATGGGATTCGGGTTTATTCCCAAGCCAATGGAAAACTGCAACAATCATACCAATCCTCAAACCCGGTAAATCCCCTACGGACCCAAACAACTTCCGCCCGATTTCACTCACGAGCTGTATGGGTAAATTTTTTGAGAAAATGGTTAATCTGAGACTATCATGGTAGCTTAAATCAAACTGTCTCCTCTCCCAATCACAAGTCGGCTGCCGTAGCAGACACTCAACGACTGATGCCTTAGTATTTTTGGAGAATATGGTTCAAGACTCATTTAATAAAAGAGAACATCTATTCGCTGTCTGCTTCGATTTACAAAAAGCCCATGATAGAACCTGGCGATATTCCATTATAAAACAACTATATACTTGGGGGTTGAGAGGCAAAATGCCAATTCTCTTAAATAACTTCTTACAAGATCGAATCTTTCATGTTTAAATAGGGTGTTTAAATTTCTTCAACAGAATACTCGAAAATGGAATACCTCAAGGCTCTTAGGTTAGGTTAGGTTAGGTTTCATGTGAGTGGGGCGTGGTCGCCCCTCCACCGCGACCCGTAGTAGGTCTATTGTGGCTCACCCCTAGAGGCTACAGTTTACCGCACAATCCAGCCCTTCTTACGAAGTTCATGGTTGTATAGAGTGAGATTTTTTTAAAATCGGTAGGTTCTAGGTTAGTGTAACCAAATATGTTGAACCTTATCCTTCCCAGGCCGGGGCATGAACATAGTATATGTTCAGCAGTTTCGTCTTCCACGCAGCAGAACCGACAGTCCGTTTGTTGGTTCAGATCTATCTTTCTGAGGTGGTATCTTAGACGACAGTGTCCCGTAAGCAGTCCTGTTAGAATACGCAGGTCATTTCTGCTCCATTCTAGGATCTGCTTAGTTGTGTTTTTTGAGGGTTGTAACGGTAAAAACGCCTTCGAGTGGGTTAGCCCTGGTATGTCGGACCAGTACGTGAGTATTTTCCTCTCCGCCCAGTCCGAAATAATTGTTTTGGCGGCACTTGTGGTGACTCCAAAAACCGGTTCTGGTCCAGTGAACGCAGATTCGGCCCTCTGTTTTGCAAGGGTGTCGGCTTTTTCGTTTCCTTCCACCCCCTGGTGCCCAGGTAACCACAGTAGGGTCACCCTGTTGTTCGTACCAAGGTACTCTAAGGATTCGATGCAATTCCATACAAGTTTAGAATTTATCTTGTTGGAGCTCAGTGCTTTTAAAGCATCCTGGCTGTCTGATATTATATTTATGTTTTTGATGCTAGAGGTCTGTTGGTCAACTCTCTTGCACACAATTCGATAGCGAATACTTCAGCCTGAAAGATTTTGGCATACCTGCCAAGACTGGTAGATATTTTAATCTTTGGTTTCCTGCTGAAAACACCGGCCCCAACTCCATCTGGGGTTTTTGAGCCGTCTGTGAAGATTATGTATTTAGTCTCTGGGAAGAGGATTTGTCCCCTTACCCATTCATCTCTCTTCGGAAAGAGGACTTTGAACGACTTTTCTACGTGTATTTTTGTGGCTAGCAAGTCAGGAATTATCCCGAGAATTAGTGGTTTTTTGTTTCACTTAGTATCCCGGAGTGATCCCCGAGTTGCTCTTCATTTATTTGCTTTTCCAAAGACAGGAATCTATACGAAACTATCCTGGCCTCCCTCTCTAAGAGAATATCTAGGGAAGGGAGATGTAGGAGGTGTTCCATCGCTGCCGTTGGTGTGCTGGACATAGCTCCAGTTATGGCCAGGCATGCCAGCCACTGAAGGCCAGCAAGCTTTGCTCTAGCTGTCTGTTGTAACCCTTTGGTCCACCAGACTACTGAACCATACGTGACCATAGATATTATCATTGTTTGATAAATCCAGTAAATCTGTTTGGGGTTCATTCCCCAAGATTTGCCACATACTCTTCTGAGATTCCAGAGAGAAAACCTGGCTTTGTTTATTATTTTTTCCAAGTGGGCGTTCCAGGTGAGTCTTTTATCCAGAACTACACTTCCTTCACTTCCTTCGCAAATGGAATGCTCTCTCCGTATAGAATAGGCTGCCGAAGCTTACCTAGCTTTTTCCTTTTTGTAAAAGGAATAATTTCAATTTTTCGGAGGTTTACAGACATCTGTTCCCTCTCGCACCATCTGTATACTGTGTTAAGGGCTTCTTGGAGAACGTTTGAGATCGTCGCTTCAAATTTACCTCTAACTATTATAACCAGATCATCCGCACTGCATTGAAAATCTACTCCCTGCATGGAAAGCTCGCTCCGCAGAGAGTCGACTAGAAGTGACCACATTAGGGGGGAAAGTACCCTGCCTTGTGGACACCCCTTCGCCGCCCTGAGCCTAACCCACTCTCCATGCAGTGATGATATTATATATCTGTTTTCAATCATGTTTTTAATCCAGTTACAGATTTTACTGTCTATCCCTCTATCCCTAATTGGTGTATAGAGTGACTGTGGTAAGGCGTTATTAAACGCTCCTTCTATATCTAGAAAAGCTGCCAGCGCCTTATGTTTAAGGGAATTGCCGATCTTTCCTTCTAGATTTTTTAGAGCTATATCCGTAGATTTGGTAGGCATATTGGTGGGGGTTTAAGGGATGTTCCCCAAGATTTCCCTCTCTAATATGTCTATCAATAATTCTTTCCAGAGTTTTCATTAAGAATGAGGTAAGGCTGATCGGCCGGAAGGATTTGGGTAGGGAATGATTTACCGTACCGTTTTACGTATGTATACAATTCTTGCCGTTGACCAGCCCAGCGGAATATAACTCCACGCCAAACTCGCTCTGAATAGTTTAACCAGAAGAGGTAGTGAAATTTCGCTGCCCTTCTGAATGAGGGCAGGAAAAACACCATCCTCCCCTTGAATGGGGAGAAATAATTCACCGCCCATTGTACCGATGTTGGGGTGACCACTTTTGAAATATTTCTCCAGTCCTCCCTTTGGGTCGCGATGTCGATCCCATTGAGAGTGGAATTTGCTCCTGGTCCCTCAGAAGCAGACTGCTGGGAAAGTGGGTCTGCAAGAGAGTCTCTAACGTTTGCCTACCAGAGTCCGTAAAAGAGCCATCTGGTCGTTTTATTGATCCAATCTCTTGCGTCGGATCTCTGGCGAGAGCCAGCTGGCAGGTAGATCCGATATACTCTGACAGAACCTCCTCCAGGATTCTCTTTTGGCTTTCCTTATTTCTTTGTTATAAGTTGTTAGATCTGTACGATAGATTTCCTAGCAACCTGTTTCTTTAGCTCGATTGAAGAGACGTCGAACTTCTTTTCTTTGCTTGTCTAAGCTTCTGCTCCACCACGGTGTACCTCTATGGTCCCTCTTCTCCTTTAATGGGCAGTTTTCCTTATAGGCCGTTAGAAGGGCGGATGCGATATGCTCATTCGCCGCTTCTATTTCGGCTCTATTTTGTATAGTGCTATTACCGTTACCTAGGTGCTGTTGGCGGGATTTACAGTACCCTTTCCAATCTGTTCATTTTAGATCTCGAAATTGCACTATCGGACGTTGTCCTATTCTCACGTCAAATCGTATGTGTCTATAATCTGAGCATGAGGGCTCGGTAGATACCTGCCAGTTAACTATTTTGGTACTCATAAACTGTGTACTAATAGTTATGTCTAGAACTTCTCCGCGAATTCTGTTCACGAAGGTTGGTTTCGAGCCTACGTTGTTTACTGCTAGCCCTTCCCCTATTATATAATTATATAAGTACTCACCTCTTTTATTGATGTCGCTGCTGCCAAAATCCAAATGGTGGGAATTTGCGTCGCATCCAATGATCAGTTGCCTGTTGTTCCTCTTGCAGAAGGCGACTAGATCTCGCACTTCTGCTGGAGGAGGGTGTTCTTTTTGGTCTCCAGGGAAGTAAGCAAAGCATACGACTACATCTACACTACTGTCTCCTCCTGAGATCGAAAGCTGTGCTGCAACCACATCAGGGGTGCAAAACTCTGTTAACATAAAATAGTTCATGTTTCTCCTGATGAGTATGCATGCTCTTGGCTTACCACCTAGAGTACACGCTATTAACTTACCGGAGCAGTTTCCTAGGCCGCTTATTCTGCCTGTATTGGAAGTCCAGGGTTCCTGGATTAGTGCCACATTGAGTTGCTCCTTGGCGAACCTCCTGCTGAGGACATATGAAGCCGCTCTAACATGTTGGATGTTTGCCTGGAGAAATTGGATGTGGTTGGCCATTTCTACTTAAAGGTAGATTGGGGAGGTTGTTTTGTCGGCGCTTTAACATGAAGTGGTTTTTTTCTTTTTCCGGATTTTTTGCTGGTTTTGGCTGGCCTCTTCAGTCTCGCTGTCGCCGCCAAGGTAGATTTACCTCCCTCTTTGGTTCTAACGGTTACCTCCGAAGACTTTGGAATTTTCACTGATGTTGGATCTTTCTTGGCTTCCTTGGACCGGAATTGCACCTTTTCAAAGCCAAAATATGGGCGGAAATTTAGCCGCTCCAAATATTTAATGGATACCTCATCCATTGAGAACGTCCACATTTAACCAGGTCCTGCGTTTTCCCTGTGTAGAATGGTCCACTCCTGGGTATGCAGGGTACGGCTCTTAGCGTATCTTTATTCGCAATAGGCATAAATTTTCTTCTTTAAAGGAGGCATCCTGAGGTTAGGAAAATCTTATACGTAGACGATTTAATTTTTCTTTACAGTCACAAAAATATGGATACCATTATTGACCTCTTAAATAATGAAATTGATTTTCTGGACCAATCAGCAAGATCTCGAGGATTTGTATTTTCAAAAGAAAAAACCAACTGCATACATTTTTGCAGGCTTAGATTAAATCACTCAGATCCGGAACTTTTTATTCAAAACTACCCGATTGTAGTGAAAGAATGGATTAAGATTCTAGGAATAATCTTTGACAAGAAACTCGATTGGGCAGACCAAATTAAACAACTAGTTGCGAAATGCCAAAAAGCTATTAACATCATCAAATGTATGGCGAACATAAGATGGGGTGCGGATAGAGAAATTCTGTTGAATCTTTATAAATCACTTATACAAGGTCGAATGGATTACGGAGCAATTGTATACAACTCTTGCAGACCTTTAAAACTAAAACAGTTAGATCGGGTCCAACTATCAGCCATGAGACTAGCTACAGGAGCCTTTAGAACTAGTCCAACCTTAGCAGTACAATGTGATACATCCTCTCGACCTAAGAAGAGATATAGGAACGATGACATATTCATCCAGAATTCTTGCTCAGCCATACCACATCAACCATTCTAACTTCCTATGTGATAACGATTATTTAAACAGACCGACAATAACTAAACCAGTAAGAATTCGTTACCATGAAACCTGTAGAAAATATTCCATAAATGATCACCAAGTTTAGCATAATTGTATCTCACCAGTTCCTCCTTGGCAACTTTCTCTTCCGGAAATAAACCTTCAGCTAACCCTACGGAAAAAAAATGACACATCTGCTTAGACTTATAGGACTCTTTTCAAAAACGAACTGAGCTCATATGATGGTAATCTTATTATTTATACAGATGGATCGAAAACAAACGAAGGAGTCGGTTCAGCAATTGCGATAGAAGAGAGAGAATATAGATGGTCCTTAAACTCTCATTCTTCTATTTTCACTGCGGAATTATTTGCCATCTGGCAAGCCCTTCTTTTCTTCTCATTTTTCGAAGCACAAAAATGTGTTATTTGCTCGGACTCATTGAGCGCCATTCGATCATTAGTCAACAAATTCACAAAATGTACTTATAGCTTGAGAATTCTTGAATTGGTTACTCACTTGTCAAAAAATGGAAAAAATTGCATTATACTATGGACTCCTAGCCACTGCAACATCCCCGGCAATGAAAAAGCAGCTGTTAGAGAAATAGTCTACGAAACATGGCAAAACAGGTGATCAATATATGATTCACATCTTAAAACTGTTAAACCAAAAATTGAGAAATGGACTTATCCAAAAGATTTAAATAGAAAGGAACGGGTTATCGCTTGCCGACTGAGAATTGGACATACTCGTATAACGCACTCTTATCTGTTATCAGGTGACCCTAGACCAAAATGTGATCGCTGCAATAACAGACTTACTATAGAACACGTTTTTACTTGCCCAACACATTTTCAACTCAGAAATAACCTGGGAATAGACCTAGAATTAAAATTATGTTAGGGAATGGAGATAATTTAAGAAAATTACTTACCTATTTGAATCACTTAAACATGCTCAATAGGATATAGATATAGCAGATAAAGGATAAAGTAGATATATTATCTTAGCAATCGAATTCTGCTAAAAATAATAATAATAATAATAATAATAATAATAATAATAATAATAATAATAATAATAATAATAATAATAATAATAATAATAATAATAATAATAATAATAATAATAATAATAATAATAATAATAATAATAATAATAATAATAATAATAATAACCCGTCCCCTCCGAGGAGCTGTGAGACCTTGTCGTGGTGGACAGCGAAGGACAGCTCAACAGGAGTAAACCTGTAAAAATCCGGAATTTAAGGTGGAAAATATCGTGCCGAGAAATGGATGGCTACACGTAGTTAGTCACTAACGATTTCCTGTGAGTACCAGGCCAAACTCACCTGTAATATAGCCTTGCAGTGGTATGGGAGCACTGCCACAGTCGTCTTTTCTTTCTACCCTACTCGTGGGATTCGAATGAAATCGGAACTTCCAAAAAACCCCAAAGAGGTTTCCTCCTCTATAATCAAGGATGTGGAAGGTGCCCACATAAAAAATTCCACCGAACAGAACACGAATCAAGAGACGGCGGTACCAGCTCCCCGGTTCTTGATCGTTAAGAGAAACGAAGGAGACTTCGCAAAAGTGAACCCATGTTTTATATCAAGAGGAATATATGGTTTAATTAAAAAAGTATCGAGTCTAAAAAAAAAAGAAGGATTAATCATTAAAACGAGATCATCGGCCCAATCTAAACGATTATTGGAAATCAAGCGATCATGTGATATGCCAGTTATGGTAGAAGCACACAAATCCCTTAACCATTGCAAAGGAGTCATTTTTTGTCATGATTTATTAAATTGTACTGTAGAAGAAATTTGTCAGAAATTGAGTACTCAAGGTGTTATCAATGTGAAACGCATCACATCTCGTAGAAATGGTAAAAATTTTAAAACCCCAAATCACATACTTACCTTCAACTGCACAAATTGTCTAAAACGTATTAAAGTAGCCTTCTACTCACTTCCAGTTCGCCTTAATATACCACCACCTATGAGATGCTTCAAATGCCAAGAATTTGGACATACATCCCTTAAATGCGAGAAAAACAAATATGTATATGTGAAAAAGGGATCTCCTTGTGAGAAACCATTTGAATGCGTCAACTGCAAAGGTCCTCATAATGCTCGTAGTAGAGACTGCCCAATCTATAAAAGAGAAGTAACTATCCAAGAAATAAAAACCAAGGAGAAAATTTCATATGCAGAAGCAAAGAAGAAAGTGACTATTCCAACTCCAACACCAGGAACCTCATTCGCCAGAGCTGTTACGAATAACCCACACCTATTAAATATAGCTGAACTAGTCAAAAAACTAATACCCGGTTTATGTACCACTATAAAAGAAGCAGTGGCTAAAGAAATATCGACGAGTTTTATCTTTAAACCACCAATTACTCAAGCCAAGGAAGGGCAAACACAAAATAGTCAAGAGGGCCAAGGAAAAAGAAAAATTGTAGATCGAACCCCAAGTCCAGAAATTTCTTCCGATACTGAATCGAACACTTTCTTATCTTTTCAACATGGAAGAAGAATGGATGGCCCAAAGGAAAATCGAGAAAAGTTGTGATTGAAATCACGTGTTAATACCTCCAGTGAACAATATTTTTTCATTTGTGATATTTATATTTATTTATTCATTTACTATAAATTTTTATATACACATTTAGTTATAGATACAGTCCTATATTTATACATATATTTTAAATTTCATATACAATGAATAAAGTGGAAAATTTTCTGCAATGGAATTGTAATGGAATCAAACACCATTACTGCGATTTGAAACACATAATAATTGCAAAGAATCCTTTCTGTATCTGCATTCAAGAATCTCACCTAATACCAAGTGAAAACTCCATGAGAGGTTTCAAAAATTTCAGAAAAGACGTTGCTTCTAATGATGGAAGAGCCAGAGGAGGAGTCATAACATTCCTAAAAAACAATATACCAACGACGCCAATAGTATTACAGACGAACTTACAGGCAGTAGCAATCCGAATAGAATACTCGAAATTACTAACAGTCTGCAACATTTACTTACCTTATTTTACATGGAACAAAAATGAAATTCAAGACATGATAAGACAACTTCCGACTCCTTTCATCTTCATGGGCGATCTCAACTCCCACAACCCTTTATGGGGATCGAAGAAACGTGACCTCAGAGGAAGAATATTCGAAGAAATAATTGATGAATTTAACTTGGTTATTCTTAATAATGGGACAGGCACCTACCTGAATAGTCGTTTTTGCTGCCTATTGGCTATTGATGTCACATTATGTTCGCCAGAAGTGGCTCCTATCCTCATGTGGCAATGCCTAGACGAACACATTTCGAGTGACCATATCCCAATAGCCATTGACTATGCGGGTCGACCAATAAAAAAACTTCCTACTAACCGGTGGCAGATCAGGAAGGCCAACTGGCAACTATATGAGGAAAAAACACAGAATCTCACTATACGAACTAAAGATGTAGATTAAGCAGGTATGAATCTTTCTGAAGGAATTCTCAAAGCCGCACATGCATCAGTCCCAATCTCTAAAGGAGAGAAAAACCATATCTCTGTCCCATGGTGGAATGCAGAAATAGCAACAGCCATATTAGAGAAGAAAAAAGCATTCAACCAATTCAAACGTTATTCAACGATCGAAAATCTTATCAATTTCAAGAAATTACGAGCAAAGAGCCGAAAGCTGATTCTCAAAAGCAAATAAGAATCATGGACAAATTTTATTTCAACATTGAATACTGACTCCCCATTATCAGAAATATGGAATAAAATTCGAGCGATAAAAAGAAGACATTTTTCTTCACTATCACACGTTCTAATGATTGACGGGATCCTAGTAACTGAAGAACGAGAAATAGCAGAAGCTTTTGCAGATCAATTTGAAGAGACCAGATAACTATAGCCTTCAATTTTTTCGTTTGAAAGAAGCACAAGAGACATTATTGAATTTTAATGAACCGAATACATCGATATATAACAAACCTTTAACTATGGAAGAATTCCGAGACGTATTGGCTAAGGTGAAAAACTCCGCTCCAGGCAGCGACAACATCCCTTATGAGTTCATACAAAACCTTCACCACACTACTAAAGAGACCATATTGAAACTATTCAATTAAATTTCGACCAAAAGAACATACCCTACCAAATGGCGTGAGGCTATCATTGTTCCGATCCCGAAACCTGGAAAAGATAAAGACTCACATCTAATTATCGCCCAATCTCTCTCACATGCTGTTTGAGTAAATATTTGGAAAAAATGATAAGCAAACATCTGATATGGTTTCTAGAGACAAATAATCTGTTTTCACCATACCAAGCAGGGTTTAGAAACTACAGATCGACGATTGACCAATTGACTCTCTTAGAAGAGGCAATACAACTAAGCTTTGCAAAAAGAGAACATTTGATTGCAGTATTTTTTGATATAGAAAAAGCGTACGACACGACTTGGCGATAAAACATCCTAAAAACATTATACGTTTTGGGAATGAGAGAAAACCTTTCTACATTCATGGAAGCATTCCTTACTGAAAGAAATTTCTTTGTGAGAAATGGCAACGTTGACTTCAATCATAGAAAATTGGAAAACGGTGTACCACAAGGATCCACTTTGAGTGTCATCCTCTGCCACGTCTTTTTTTTGGTTCTCTAAAGAGTTCTCTGCTAGTGGTCTCTTTACTGGCAAATTATGCCCGAGCTCAGCCGTAGAGGGTAGAAGAAAAAAATCTAAAAGTGAGCCGCGCCACCGACTTAAGACGGTACAAGCCGGAAACCCCTAGGTCTTGTAGGCACCAGCAGAGCCACGCGAAAAACAACAAACAATTATGGTGAACTAGATAAATAAAACTATATTTACAATTACTGCAATATATTAATTAAGTAAAAAATGATGTTCTGATTTTTTTTTTTTACAATAAATTCTGTATTTTCGTAAAGTGGTTTAAACGAATTTAATACACTTTCTTAAAATAATATTTAAATTAATTATAACAATCTTCCAGACAGTAATAAAAACCCAATGAGGTACAAAAGAGCATTAAAATAAAAAAACAAAAAGAAAATGTTCACAATATTTAAAATTTCGAAAATAATTGGTTTTATATAGAATTCCTGATAGCAAAAGATTAACACAAAAAAAAAGAAATACAAAATAAATGGACTTGCAACAAGAATAATATTTTAAAACCCTCACAATAACCACATAAATTATATTCAGTAATATATAAATTCAGATTCAACTTGGAGCCGGTACAAATTTAACGAAAAATAATTTGGTTACTTTTAAACTATTGAAAACTTCATTGGGTCGTCACTGGGAGCAGGTACAAATTTAATGAAAATAACTTGTTACTTTTAAATTATTGAAAACACTTAGATCAAGCACATAATAACTGATAAGTTGATAAAATTAAATTCAATACCATATAACCAATTGAAAACTTCACTGAGATTTCACGGTAACATCGATGATCCAAGAACCGAAACACCAAGTAGTATTATCATAATAATTTCTGCTAAAATTACCAGGCAAGTCTTTATAACGCTGAAATTTATCGTCGATGTGGATGGAACGGCACGTGGTACTTCAAGATGGCTTCACTTCATCAAATCCCACACGTGGTGATCTTAACTCGACCCCAATAACAAAAAAATATTCACCACATAGGCACGACAGAATGGTCAAGTTAAGAATTAAATGGTTTATCTTCCTAATCCAATAAAGATGGTCCCAAATACAGCCAGATATGAAAGAAAAAAACCGTAGAAGTTCCGCTCACGTGTTAATATCAAATCCTTCCAAAGACTCTCAACCGACTTCCACCACTGACACCAAACGACTGATGATCACTCCTCGCTCCCAGACCGGATATTAGAAAATGTCCCGGGACACGCGTCAGCCAACCTTTGTATGTATAAGTTCCTAGTTCATAATCGCGTTAGTTCGCATTAATTGCCAGCCCAAGCAAACCAACAATAATATATCTGACAACACACGACAATCGAGGCCAATAATCAAGGCGAAGTCTAATAAGAGAGACAAAAATGTCACAGCTATTAATAATCGAATTCTATTACTACTATATAGGCAACACTATATACACCGAACCAAATGCAGTATGCAAAGCTAATTACGAACGCCAGACTATCATGATAATAAAACGGCAGATAGGAGAAAAAAAAATAGGCACGTGACACCTCTTCGCAATTGCAATAAATGATATCATGAAAAATCTGACCCCAATAGTCGGAAAAAGTTTATATGTTGATGATATGACCATCTTCTTCTCATCTCGGTCGATGAAAACGATAAAAGAAACCCTACAAGAGGCAATCAATCACTTGGAAAATCAGACTAAAAATATCGGTTTCCGACTTTCAACAACGAAAACAAAATGCATCCACTTCTGTCGATTACGTACAAACCATAACCATCCGGAACTGAAACTAAGAAATAAAGAAATAGATTGTAAGGAGTCAATTAGATTTTTAGGTCTGATACTCTCTCTGATACCAAAAGTTGAACTGGAACTACAACATAGGAGACAATAATGATTGGCAATTTACGGCACTAGAATCTGGTCCCAGCTGACACATATCAATTTTTCTATTATGTTCGACGAAGAAGTATACTCTATAAATGAAATACGACCTACTATTACCCGACCGTCTAGTATTAGACTGAGAAAAGTCATGAACTACTTGAATATTTCCCTTCCGCAAACATATCCATCTAGTTTCTGTGAGGTACCACCTTGGGATCTTTCACCTACAAACATCAATCTCGAATGCCTAATACATAAAAAAAATGAAACTTAAAGAGGCACAATTATAAAGGATTTTAGGAGAATAATTGAACGCTATCCTAAAAGCAATATAATCTATACCAATGGTTCGAAAACAGAAAACGGAACTGAAAGTGCCTTTGCTTGCCCAACAATATCACACTCCTGGACATTACCTAAACAAGCAAGCATCTTCACAACGAAACTATACGCTACCCGGCAATCATTGTTATATATAGATTCATGCAACTTCAATTCATACATCATTTGCTCTGATTCTCTGAGTTCCCTCCAAGCACTACAAAAACCTTTTAGCAAAGAACCACTGTTGCAGAGAATCACTGCACAACTCTATTACCTTAAACACAAGGCAAAACCATCATTCTTGTCTGGATCCCTAGCCATATTGGTATAGAAGGAAATGAAAATGCAGATACCGCAGCGAAACTAGCAACTACAAATGACGTCGATGAAAATATCCCCATAGCTCCTAGAGACTGCAAATATTACTGTAAGAGAGAAATATATAAAAAATGAAATAATAAACGGAAAATCTCCGATTCAAAACTCAAACATATAAAACCTGACGCAAAAAATATCAAATATCCCAGTGAACTCACACGGAGAGAACAAGTTATCATAACTCGACTCAGAAAAGGTCATACCAACTTAACCTCCAGCTATATGTTGACAGGAGAAAGACAACCAAAATGTCAAACATGCCAATCCACCTTAACAGTAGAACATATTATATTGCAATGCCACCAATACGAAAATGCTCGAAGACTCTACAACATCCCAAATAATTTAAAAGACTGCCCGAGTAGTGATAGCAGAATGAAAGATATTCGAGAATTTCTGAGGACAACGAGACTTTTTAATAAAATCTAGTGAAACCAAACTAGAAAAGGCTAATAACCTCAGAAGTCAATGCCTTAAACGAAGAAAAAAAAAAAATAATAATAATAATAATAATAATAATAATAATAATAATAATAATAATAATAATAATAAAAATAATAATAATAATAATAATAATAATAATAATAATAATAATAATAATAATAATAATAATAATGGAGGAGCGCAGGAGGCAGGCTAGACGACGGACAGGATAGTTCAGGGTAACCTGAACAAAAGTAGGACAGCAGACATGCTACTACCACAGATAGCTGACGCACACGACGCGAACATCCTGATCCTGTGCGAACCGTACAGGAGAAGGACGACCCAGACGTACATCACGAAGAGACAGAGACAACAGCTATCTGGGTGAGGGGTACTGCCCGGACTCGAATAACTGACCGGGGCTGCGGGGACGACTTCGTCTGGGCTAAGGTCGGCGCTGTCACATATGTCAGCGTCTACCTGACACCCAACTGCACCGCAGTGGAATTCGAAAGAAAGGTGGCACTCCTCAAGGACGGAATCAGAGATCTTCCCGGGGAGGTGGTTATCGGGGGGATGACAAAAACGAACAGACGCGGACTGCTGCTACTGGAGATGGCCGCAAGGCTGGATCTGGTAGTAGCAAACATGGGAAACATCCCGACGTACAGAAGACCTGGGTTTGGCTTCTTCATCCCGGATGTGACAGTGACGTCGGACAGGACGCTGCCACGGGTGAGAGGATGGCGGGTGGTCGAGGACTACACGGCCAGTGACTTTCAGTACATCGTCTTCGAAGTGGCAGGACAGACAGCAACGAGACAAACGAGGACACACCATCCCCCGCGGTGGAACCTCAAGAAACTCGACGCACAGAAGTTCACCGAGGAGCTGATGGCTGCATCAGCTTCTATAACGAACGTTCCCCCGGAGCTGACTGGCCGGCAACGGGCGGAGCGCTTGGCAGACGAGACAACCAAACTGACGCAACGACTGTGCAACGCGACAATGCCGAAATTCCAACAGCGGCAAAACAGACGACCGCAGTACTGGTGGACAGACGAGATAGCCGAACTGCGTAGGATCTGTCTAGCCAACAAACGACGCGTTGCGAGGGCTAGAGGTAGACCCGAAAGGGAAAACCTTCAAGCCACCTACAAGACGGCACCACAAGCACTGACGAACGCCATACGGGACAGCAAAACGCGATGCTGGAAGAATCTCTGTGAGGAGGTGAACGAAGACCCCTGGGGTACCGGCTACAAGATTGTGACCGGTAAACCAGGTGCCCGAGTAAAACCGGAATTCAAAGACGCTGCGACCGCAGGACGAATTGTTGACGGACTGTTTCCGACGCACCCGCTACGGACGGACGTGACTAACGACACGGATGTCCCGGCTGCCTCCATATTCACCGTGGAGGAGCTTACCAAAGCAACTGCCGCGACGAAGACTGGTAAGGCACCGGAACCGGACGGAGTACCAGCGGAGATTCTTCGACTGATGGGCAACCGGAGGCCGGAGATACTCCTCGACTTTTACAACACGTGCTTGACGACAGGGACATTCAGCGACGATTGGAAGTTGGCGGGGCTCGTCCTTCTCCCAAAAGGTAAGGGCGATCCCGATACGCCATCGGCCCATCGACCGCTGAGCCTACTGAACACGACGGGAAAACTTTTCGAACAGTTACTGAGACCGAGACTCACGGACGCGATACAGACCGGGGGAGGCCTTTCAGATATGCAGTTCGGCTTTCGAAGGGGTCGATCAACGATTGGAGCAATCCAAAAAGTGGTCGACGCCTTCGAGGAACTAGACAGACACTGCCACGCGGCGCGACCTATCGTGCTGCTGGTGACGCTCGACATCAGGAACTCGTTCAACTCGGCCAGGTGGGTGGATATCCTGGAGGCACTTAGCGGTGGCTTCGGGGTTCCGCGTTACCTGGTCCGGGTTGTCGAAGACTACCTGAGAAACAGACGGATAACGTACGAGACGACCGAGGGACAGGTGACGAGACAAATCACTGCGGGGGTCGCACAGGGATCGATACTGGGACCGGATTTCTGGAACGGTCTATACGACAGTTTGCTCAGGCTGGAGATGCCGCCCGGGGTACTCCTCGTCGCCTACGCCGATGACGTAGTGGCGGTGATCACTGAGCGCTCTCCGGAATTGGCGCAGCTGACGTTGAACCAGACGATGAGACGAATCGGACGTTAGATAACGGACCACGGACTTAACTCACGAAATAAAAAACGAAACTGACGTTTCTCACGAGGAAACGCATACAGACGAGACTGACTATGAGGGTTGGGACGGACGAGATACAGGTCGGAACGGAAGTCAAGTATCTAGGGGTGACTCTGAATACGAAGATGACCATCTGGCCTCACATACAGAAGGCGGTTCAGAAGGCGGCCAAAAGGATCGCATCCTTGAGCCGCCTGATGGCAAACACGACGGAACCAAGACTGAGAAAAAGACGACTGTTGATGGCGACAGCCCACTCGATTCTTCTTTACGGGGCGGAGATCTGGGCAGATGCTCTAAAGACAAAAAAGTACAGCAAGGCGATGACCAGAGTACAGAGACAAGAAGCGTTGCGGATCGCGAGCTCCTACCGGACAGTCTCTGCATAGGCTGTCTTGGTGGTGGCGAACGTAATTCCCGTGGATCTTTTCGCCGAAGAGCGCAAGAGGATCTACGGACGCAACGCGAACGTGAGACGAGAGGACGTGGCAAAGACCGAACGCGACAGAACTATACAGGTGTGGCAACAACGATGGACGAAAGAACAAACAGGTAACTGGACACGACGACTGATACGGGACCTAAGACCGTGGACTGCAAGGACATTCAGGGACGTAAACTTTTACGTTACCCAGTTTCTGACGGGACACGGCTACTTTCGACGGTACCTAAACAACATGAACAGAGTACGGACACCGGACTGCAAGTACTGTGGACACGAACAAGACGACGCGGAACACACATTTTTTTTGTGCGACCACTGGACGGACTTGAGACGAGAACTCGAGACGACAACAGGTAACATCACCCCGGACAACATAGTACAGGTGATGTTACGCAGACAGGAATGGTGGTTACTCGTAGCCACCTACACAGAGACGATACTGCGACGAAAAAACGCGGACGGCTGCCTGACAGACGACTGAGCAGACCGAGCGACGCGACCTAACAGAATACAGACAAACGAGACGAACGAACGAACACGGACAGGACCCCCCAGCCAGAAGTATTACTAGCGTAGTTCCTGGTTGGGGAAGAGGGTGAAGGAGGTGGCGATTTAGTGGGTAGGCCTGTTTTTTTTGGTAGTCCCACATAACCCCTTGGACTGAAAGTCCAGATCTTTAAGACTGGGCTGTAGGTCCAGGGGGTATCCGTCAAAAGGATTCCGCAACTCCTGCAAAATAAAAAAATAATAATAATAATGATAATAATATTAATAATCCCCCTCTGAGGAGCTGTGGGACCTTGTCGTTGTGGAGGAGCTCAGTAACTACAATGATTCTGAGAGCGATGCCGGCGGGAGTTATATACTCCTGGTAGGGCCACCCATGCCGGTAAGGTCAAAGAAGAGTATTGAAGCTAAGGACAGCTCGACAGGAGTAAACCTGTAAAAATCCGTTAAGCTAAGGTGTGAGCTATCGTGCCGATAGATGGGTGGCTAATACGGATTTAGTCGAGAACGATGCCCTCCGGATACCAGGCGACATCCGGTTGTAAATAGCCTTGATATGGTAAGGTGCACTGCCATATTCGACACTTATTTATTCATACTCGTGGGAACATTATGAAAAAATCTCATACAAATACAAATAAAAACAACAATATAGGTAACGAGACGGAGGAAATCATTCTCCGGTTCCTACTTATAAAGAAGACGGATGGTGACTTCTCTAAAGTCAATCCATTCATCATCTCTAAAACCCTATATGGTCTTATCGGTACTACAAAGAATGTGAAGAAACTGAAATATGGACTTCTTGTTGAAACATCGTCTAATACACAATCGCGACGGCTACTACAAGTAACTCGTTTCTGCGACCTCGAAGTTGAAGTGATTCCTCATGGAACACTCAACTTCTGCAAAGGCATTATATCATGTAGAGTTCTATTAAACTGTAGCATTGAGGAAATCCTAGATGAATTGAAACCTAAGGGTGTAACAGAAGCTAAACGAATGATGAAAAAAATAAATGGATCTTTAACAAATACTCCCAATATAATATTGACTTTCAATTCTATTACTCTCCCCCCAAATATCACGATAGCATTCTATAATCTTAAAGTAAGACCATTCATTCCAGCACCATTGAGATGTTTTAAGTGTCAACAGTTTGGTCATACATCGGCCAGATGTGAAAAAGAACAGATATGCGTATGCGGCGAAAAACCTCATCAAGGTACTCCATGTAATGAACCAATCAACTGTGTAAACTGTAAGGGAGACCACTCAGCACGATCCAGAAATTGCCCAACATTCAAAGAACAGGTTGCGATACAAAAAATCAAAACTTTGGAGAGAATATACTACTTTGAAGCCCAGAGGAAAGTTAGAGCTAATACACCTGCTCCTCATTCGGTATCCTATGCAAGAGTTACCGCTAACCCTACCACTACTCTTGATATCAAGGATATCAATGCTCAAATGATCCCCAAAATAGTCAAAATATGTACCACCCTTATTGAAAATAAAATTTATTCCTCTCCCGCTGTTATACCAACTATATCGTCTATTGTAACACCACCCTCAGTTTCCACATTCAAACTTCCAAAACCGATTTATCCAGGAGAATCCACTATCTCCGATTCATCATCTGTAACGAGACCTAAGCGGAAAGCTGAAAAATCTCCTAATGAACTATCTGACAATGAAACTGACTCAAGCCAATCCTCATTGACGGAAGAATCGGATAAAAACAATTATAAAAGAAAACCTGGTTGGCAGAAAGGAAGAACTAGAAAACCACCAGATGCAAAGAAAACAACAGATGATGGGAAAAATCCCAGTTCCCACGCCCAGGCATCCCAGTCGAAACCAACTTAATGTCCCATTTGAAAAATTTAATTTATTGGATCTGTAATAGGTGTAAAACCCATTACCCAGAACTCAAGACCACTGTGAATTCAAAAATACCATTTTGTATCTGCTTGCAAGAGACTCATTTTAAACCTATCGAAAACTTTAACCTAAGGAAATACAATTCTTATAGGAAAGACGCTCCACCAAATTTCAGATCGAGAGGTGGAGTTGCAATTTTCATTAAGGAGAATATACCCCATTCACAACTCCACATTCAATTTCGACATGACGTTATTCCTATACGCACTACATATCCTATAGCAATGAGTATTTGCAATATATACTTACCTGATCATAACTGGAATCTGCAAGATCTACAAACAATTGTTTATCAACTACCTACCCCCTTTCTGATAGTCGGGGACTTTAACGCCCATAACCAATTATGGGGTTCTGCAAGACTGGATATCAAAGGAAGAATTGTTGAGAATCTCATAGACGATAACGACCTCACTCTACTGAATAATGGGGAAGGTACCTTCCTCAATCTCAAAACGAACTCACTGTCCGCCATTGTTTTAGCAATTTGCTCCTCATCTCTTGCTGCGACACTTCAATGGCAATGTCTCAAGAGCTTCATTACAGACCACTCCCCTATTACTATTGAATTCACTGGCCAACCTATTCCACTTGCTTTACCTAAGCGATGGAAAGAGAAATTTGCTGACTGGCCCTTATACAGACAACTCACAAACCAACTGCAGATTCATGATGATGTTAAACAAAATTCAGTTATGATCAGCGAACAACTACTCCATGCCGCTGAAGAATCAGTTCCGCAAACCAGTGGAAGAATGGGAAAAAAATCAACACCATGGTGGAACAACTCAGTTGCATCCCACATCGCTGAGAAAAAGCATGCGCTGAATATTTACCGACGCTCACCAACAGAGGACAATAAGATTGAGTTTAAAAAAGCACGCGCGAAGGCCAGGCGCTCTATTAGAGAAAGCAAGAAAACATCATGGGAAACATGTGTATCAACAATCACAGCAGATACTCCGGTGTCAGAAATATGGAAAAAAATTCGTTCAATTCTTGGAAAAAGATTTGCCGAAGTGTCTCCAGTAATCGAAATAAATGGCCAACTTATCACGAACAAAAATGAAATTGCTGAGATATTTGCTCAGCAATTTGAATCAGTTAGTAGTTCCCAACAATACGATTTAGAGTTCCTCACATATAAACAACAAGAAGAAGAAAGGATCCTAGATTTTGATGAAGAATCAAAATCAGAATATAATATACCATTTACTATCAGCGAGCTTGAATATGTTCTATCTGTGATTGGAAACTCAGCTCCTGGAGAAGACAACTTAATCTACGAATTTATCAGACAACTTCCTGAATCAGGTAAAGAAACTCTTCTGGATATCTATAATAAGATTTGGACAAGTAATAAATACCCGGACAAATGGCGCAAAGCAATCATTATCCCTGTACCAAAACCAGGAAAAGATATTAAACACCCTAGCAGCTATCGCCCAATTTCGTTGACCTGCTGTCTTAGTAAAGTTATGGAAAAGATGATAAGTCTTCGTCTCATGTGGTACCTGGAGGCTAATAACATCAGAACAAGCAGGCTTCAAATCACATAGATCCATGATCGATCAACTTTTTATTCTACAAAACGAGATCCAAAATAGCTTTTCGCATAGGTATCATCTAGTAGCTGTGTTCTTCGATATAGAGAAAGCATTTGATACAACCTGCCACTTCTCCATCCTCAAACAATTGCACGCATTTATTATCAGAGGTCATCTTCCTAAATTCATCAAGAATTTCCTCAAAAATAGATCATTCCAAGTTAGACATAACACAGAATATTCAGAAACACACTTTTTGGAGAATGGAGTTCCGCAAGGATCAACTTTGAGTGTGATCCTTTTTGCGATAGCCGTCAATACCTTAATGAATGATCTGAACCCAAAAATTGGTAAAAGCATTTATGTTGATGACCTTGCCATATTTTACTCTGCACCAAGAATGGATGAAATTCAATGAATGAAAATGTTAAATGATCATATTGAAGTTGTTGCCCATAAAACTATGAACTCTGCGAAAGGTGTTATTTTTCACAGAGACTTGCTCAATAGTTCAATAGAGGAAATAGCAGAAAATCTGAAAGAACAAGGGGTGGTAAAAGTAAGGTGAATACGTACCAAAATTAATGGAGAAATGCAAGATACAGCAAATCATATTCTAAGTTTAATAGACCAATGTTACCAGATAAAGTTAAAGTTGCCTTCTATCGATTAAACGTTAGATTGTACGTACCATCTCCAATGCGCTGCTTTAATTGTCAGAAGTTTGGACATACATATTTGAGATGTAACAATTAGCGAATATGTGTTTGTGGCAAACCAATGCATAAAGGATCTCCTTGTGGGGAGCCAATCGTCTGCGTAAACTGTAAAGGAAACCATTCAGCACGTTCAAGAATCTGTCCTGTTTTCAAAAAAGAAACTGCTATTCAAGAGATAAAAGCCAAAGAGAATATCTCATATTTTAATGAAGCACCCACTCCAGGTTTATCATACGTCAATTCAGCAGCAAGTTCATCTAAAATTGACGTATCAACTTTGATCAAAGAATTAGTTCCTACACTTGTCACCGCTCTGAAAGAAATTTTTGTGGCCAAAGAAATAAGCAAAAAAGCTGTTCCCAGAACTTCTTTTCCCCCTCTTCCTCCAAACCATAGGCCTACTATTGAGTTGGATAATAGCCAAATCGTCGGATGTTCGGACGCAGGTTCCGAAAAGCGCAAGAGGAATAAATCCAAAGAATTGTCCTCGTCAGAGGACGAACCCTCAGGTTCCTCTAGTAAAGAGAGAGACAAGAGGAAAACAAAAGGATGGCCAAAAGGGAAACCTCGAAAAGCTTCTTCCTGAGAGTCTTATACCCACTGTGATATTTCTGTGATATTTACATTATTAGTTTTTAATTTAACCTCAATAACTGTCTTTTATGTTCACGTATTTTATTTCAATTTTATCTTTTGTATTTTTGTCCAAATAAACTTCTATATTATTCTCTAATGGAATCTATAATTCAGTGGAACTGTAACGGTTGCATTGTTCACTATTGTGATCCAAAGTTAATTTTATCTGACAATGACCCACTTTGTGTCTGTCTTACAGAAACACATCTGAAACCGAATCAACCGTATTCAATTCGAGGATACGAAATATTTCGAAAAGATACCGAACCTGTCATTCGAGCAAAGGGAGGTGTTGCTCTTCTGACTAGAAATGATGTAAGATCTGGATACTGTCTTGCAGGCAGTTGCTACTCAAATCCTTGCCCGTTACAATGACTATATGTAACCTTTACCTACCTGATGGAAACTGGCGAAAGGAAGACCTGAAAGATCTTATATTACAACTACCCATTCCATTTTTGTTGGTAGGAGATATGAACTCCCACAATCCTCTTTGGAGCTCTCATCGACGTGATGCTCGTGGGCATATCATTGAACAATTGCTAAAGAGGGATGATTTGATCTTATCGAATTCTGGTTCGATGACATACTTTAATTCAAGATCTAGAGATTTTAGTGCGATTGACTTATCGTTAGCAACAGCTAGATTAGACACTTATCTATCTTGGAGAGTTCTCGATGATTTACACAATAGCAACCATTTTTCGATTGTTATATCCACTAATAATCGAAAGAATCGAATATTGTCACCTCCTAAATGGCTCATGGATAAAGCACAATGATTTATTTTTGAACAACATCTTAAAATACCTGATGAATCTGATAATGTGCACCAGGAAGTTCATAAGTTAACAGAAATCATCAAAAGAGCAGCTAATGAATCAATATCTATCAGGACACAACTTTCAGATAAACGAATGGTTCCCTGGTGAAACTCACAAGTCAGGGATGCTATTCATACTAAGAAGAGAGCTTTCAATAAATTTTATTTTTTTCAAGAGAGCTAGAGCTGCAGCTCGACGCTCTATCCTTCAGAGTAAACGTTCTTCCTGGAATACATACCTATCATCCATATTTACAATTACATTGTGTGGAGGAAGGTTAAGGCAGTTGCTGGTAATAAGTTTTCACAGCCACTAAAATACCTACGCACGCCAGATGATTCTATCTCTGATTCCCCTTCTTTGATCGCCGAATTAATGGCAAGGCATTACTATGCGGCAAGCAGTAATCAAAACTACAACCAAGAATTCCTACAGTTGAGAGCCGAACAGGAACTAGCCCTAGACTTCTCAACATTTGAAAATCTGAATTATAACTTACCTTTCACTCTCATCGAATTTAATTTTGCTCTCTCTTGTTCTAAACCCTCTGCCCCAGGCCCTGACTCTTTGAATTATGAAATGATCAATCACCTTCCCAATGATTTTAAAATGTCTCTCCTTAATTTGCTGAATAAAATATGGCACTCAAATCCCAGTGGAAAGAGGCTATAATTGTCCCTATCCTTACCTTCCAGCTACAGGCCCATTAGACTTACCTGCTGTATGGGCAAGATCCTAGAAAAGATGGTGAATAACAGATTGGTTTGGGTGCTGGAATCGCATAAATACCTAGTTGACCACCAAGCTGGCTTCAGAAAACATCGCTCTTTCATAGACCAACTCGTTTATCTTGAACATGTCATACAGGAATCTTTTAGAAAGCAAGAACATGCCATGGCAGTTTTTTTTTTATTTCGAGAAAGCCTATGATATCACCTGGCGTTTCGGCAGTCAGGAAAAGCTTCATACCTGGGGTTTACGTGGTAACTTACCTTTATTTGTATCTTCTCTTCTTTCTGACAGAATTTTCAGAGTGAAAGTGGGCAATACACTGTCCTCGCTTAAACTTCTAGAGAATGGAGTTCCACAAGGTTCCACTCTTAGTGTCACACTCTTTGCTATTGCAGTAAATCATATAGCCTCTTCAATTGACCCTTCGGTTGAAAAATTTTTGTACGTGGATGATTTGATAATAGTTTCTTCTGCACCTACCGTTGGATCCGCAACACGAAAGCTACAACGATCAATCGACCAAATTGTACGCAACGCAGTAAATATTGGTTACAAATTCTCTAGAGAAAAAACGATTTGTGTACATTTCTGTAAATTACGTAGGCCTCACTATAATGCTAGATTATATATTAATGACACTCCAATTGAATGCAAAGAATCTGTCAAATTCCTTGGCCTCATATTTGATTCCAAACTAACATGGCGAAAGCACAGAGCACATACTAGTACGATGTAAATTGGTATTACATTTACATTATAAAGTGCCTTGCGCATACAAACTGGGGAGCTGATGCAGATACTATGCTGAATGTCTATCGATCCCCAGTACTTTCCAAGATGGATTATGGCTCCATAGCTTATTCTTCAGCTCGAAAATCCACATTAAAATTACTTGACCCTGTACACCATGCTGAAATTAGATATTCAATAGGTGCCTTTCGTACATCCCCTATAGCTAGCATTTGTAGTGAGACAGGCTTTCCTTCTTTACGTCTACACCGTCATATATTATTAGCAAATTATATTTCCAATATACAGGCCCAACCAAATCACCGGAATTATTCACTTCTGATAGGCAATCAAGACAGATATGTAGACAGACCAACCATCACCAGGCCGGCTGGTATTAGAGCCTACGAGACATTACCTCTAATAGATTGGGATAACCTGGTTATACTTTCCGTCAATAACCTAGAAGTCCCACCTTGGATACTTCCAAAAGTATCAATTCCTCTTGATCAGACTGATCTTCCTAAGACCTGCACTGCTCAAGTTATATATCGCCAGATGTTCTTAGAGATTATCGATAGACTTTCGGAATCTACTATCATCTATATTGATGGATCCAAAACGGTATCTGGAGTTGGGTGCACCTTTTGCGTGGGGACTGCCATACATTCTTGGTCACTTTCTACCTACGCTTACATATATACAGCAGAGCTTTATGCTATCTGGCAAGCACTTCAATTTTATAACTTCACGATGAGCAACACAAAGACTATAATAGTTTGTGACTCACTAAGCGTCCTCCAATCTATCTCGAACCCTTTCTCTGATGATCCACTCGTGAAAATGGTACTATTTTCTTTACACAATCTGCATAATAATGGAAAAATAGTTGAATTAATATGGGTACCAAACCATGTAGACATAATGGGAAACGAAAAAACTGATTTGGCTGAGCGAGAAGCTGCTGAAAAAGATTTAGTTGAAGTCAATGTTTTGAGAGTAGATGATATAAAGGTTAAATACAAAGAAGAACTGGAAAAGATCTGGCTAAGAGAATGGGATCTCGTAAATAATAACTTGAGAGATCATAAACTGTCTATTCAGCCGTGGCAACCTCCAGGGCTCTTACTCAGGGCATTACTCAGGGCAGACAGAGTCAAAACTCATAGACTTAGGTTGGAAGACACATATTTAACACACGCATTTCTTTTAGAGGGTCGAGACCCTCCAACATGTAACCACTGTGGCGAAAGGATAACAGTAACACACATTATATGTTCATGTCCAGGATATAACAATATCCGGCAATTACAAAACATCCATAACAATTTCTCTAAAAATTTTAAAGGCATTGCATCCATCAACAATTTAATAAACTTTCTAAAGTCAATAGATATTTATAAAAAAAAACTAAGATATTGTATTAGGCACACTGGAAGTTTTAGTTCGTTTTCTATCCCGAAATAAGGGTGCTAATGATCTCAGTAATCAATGCACCTTAAAAAATAATAATAATAATAATAAGCTAGAATGGCCGCTTCACAAGGAAACTTTGAAAATATCTCACTCAGACCCGACGACATAAAATCATACTTAAAAAATAAAACTACTAAAATGAGGCAAAGGGAATGGGATAGAACAGAAGCCAAATTGAAAAGTGTGAAACCAAGTATCAAGAAAAATACACATCCTCTTGCCTGTAACAGAAGAGAGCAAGTTGTATTATGTAGATTAAGAATAGGCCACACCCGCCTTACAAATTCATTCATGCTCTTGGGGGTAAAACAACCTAGGTGTGAACAATGTGGACACAGGTTAGCAGTACAACATATAACACGATGCCCGTATAAAGAAGTGATAAGACAACGAATAGGAATACCAGCAGAATTGCAACAATGCCTTAACAGAAACCGAGATGTCGAAAGAAAACTCATACAATTTCTAAAAGAAGTCAATATTATTTATATTAAAATAATAAAAAATAATAATAATAATAATCCCCTTCGAGGAGCTGTGGCACCTTGTAGCGGTGAAGGGGCTCAGTAGCTACAATGATTCTGCGAGCGATGCCAGTGAAAGTTTTATACTTCTGGTAGAGCCTTCCATGCCGGTAAGGTCAAATATGAGTAGTAAAGCTAACTTAATAAAAAACAAACAAACAGAGGTGCCTCCCTCTTTAAACAGAGTCAACCCCAGTACGAACCAAGAAAAGGTGGTAGCCCCCCGGTTCTTGGTCGCCAAAAGAAAAGAGGGTGACTTTTCTACAGTCAGCCCTTTTATTAGAGAGAGATCACTGAGAGGACTTTGTGGTACATTGAAAATGATAAAAAAACAGAGAAGGTCTCCTGCTAGAGACTGTATCTTCAAGACAAAGCAGAAAATTACTGTCCAGATTTATTAAATTGTTCGACAAATGAAATTTTGGAAGAATTAACAAGTCAAGGCGTAATCAACGTATATAGAATGAAGACGAAACGTGAAGGAGTGTTTCAAGACTCTCCAAATCACGTTTTAACCTTCAATACCCCTGTGCTTCCTAAAACCATCAAGATTGCTTTTTACTCTCTGGACGTAAGATTATATATACCAACTCCCAAGAGATGTTTTCGATACCAAAAGTTTGGTCACACATCTGTAAGGTGCCAGGAAAGCCAAATATGCGTGTGTGGAAAACCTCTACATAAAGGAAATCGATGTGAAGATTCCATCATCTGTGTTAACTGCCAAGGGAATCACTCAGCTAGAGCCAAAATATGCCCTGTTTATATTCGTGAAATGTCTATTTAAAAGGTGAAAACCAAGGAAAATATCTTGTACACAGAAGCGAAAAGAAAAGTGGTAGTACATACCTCGACTGTTGGGGTTTCGTACGCACAGGCAACTATAAACTCTCCTCCTGACTACTCCTTTATTGTTAAAGAAATCACTCCCCTTCTGATCAAGACCATAACGGAAACAATAAAACTCAACACCCCTCAAACTTCCTCGTCCAATTCCGATTTATTGTTTAAATTACTTACCATCCCCTCATCCCCAGTCCCTACACAAGCCCCTCCCAAACCAACAGGATCGACCAGACAAAGATCCACCAGAGTCAATATAACAACTTCCGAATCTGAGAAAAGGAAGAAGGCAACATCTTCGTCTGAGGATGAGTTGTCGTGTTTTGTCCCAGATGACTCATCCACATCCTACTCTAAATCCCTGAAAAAGAAAAAAGGCTGGCACAAGGGCAAGCCCAGAAAAGAGTTTTCCAACTTTCAAACAGATTCAAACCTGGTTAACCTCCTTTCTTTCTCTGATATTTGAGGAAGAACATATTTGTATTTTATTTAAAACTATTTTATTTTATACATTTTAATTTAAATTTTTTTTTTTATATATATATATATATATATATATATATATATATATATATATATATATGTATATATTACTTCTAAAAATTAATAAATCAAAAATGGCTAATACAATAATTCAATGGAATTGCAATGGCCTTATTAGCAATCTCAGTGAAATCCAAATAATAAAAAATGAGCATTCTCCGCTTATTTTAGCACTCCAAGAAACACATCTTAAACCCAACGTTCCTTTTTAACTAAGAGACTTTATGTACTTCCGTAAAGATATCCATCCTATTCATAAAGCGAGAGGAGGAACTCCAAGTAAATGCTGTGCAGACCTACAACAATTTTCCCAATTAAAGATCGATGGATGCTAAAAAAGGCCAACTGGATAAAGTACACTGAATCAATTGATATTCCTAATCTTCCCAATGACATTAAAAAAGCGGTTCATATTTTCACCAATGCCATTGTGAATGCTGCTAAAACCAGTATTCCAATGACCAAACCATCAAGTTTCAATCGCCCAGTTCCTTGGTGGAATAATCATATTAAAGTGGCGATATCTATGAGAAAAAAAGCCTATAATAAATTCAATAGATATCCTACTCCCGATAACTTGAGTCAATTTAAGAAGAATCGAGCATTTGCTAGAAGACTCATAAATTAAGCAAAAAAAAGTTCCTGGGAAGAATACGTTTCTACAATTACCCCAGATGTAGGTCTGGGAGAGATGTGGAGGAAAATTAGAATAATATCTGGCAAGAATACATTTGATTATCCAGAAGTTCTAATTTGTAATAATACAACAACCACCGACACCAAAGACATCTGTAAAATATTTGCCAACCATTTCGAACAAATAAGCAACTCAAACAACTACGAGGAAGATTTTAGAAACATAAAAATAATTGAAGAAAGAAATACCCCCGACTTCTATACTCAAGTGAATTTATCTAACAACCTTTCGTTTAACCTAGAAGAATTACAACTCGCACTCGATAATAGCTCAGAAGCTGCTGCAGGTCATGACAACATATTGTACTGCATGCTGAAACATTTACCTAATAATGAAAAACTGAAACTCCTGTCCCTTTTCAATTCTATATGGGATTCGGGTTTATTCCCAAGCTAATGGAAAACTGCTACAATCATACCAATCCTCAAACCCGGTAAATCCCCTACGGACCCAAACAACTTCCGCCCGATTTCACTCACGAGCTGTATGGGTAAATTTTTTGAGAAAATGGTTAATCTTAGACTATCATGGTAGCTTGAGTCAAACTGTCTCCTCTCCCAATCACAAGTCGGCTGCCGTAGCAAACACTCAACGACTGATGCCTTAGTATTTTTGGAGAATATGGTTCAAGACTCATTTAATAAAAGAGAACATCTAGTCGCTGTCTGCTTCGATTGACAAAAAGCCCATGATAAAACAACTATATACTTGGGGGTTGAGAGGCAAAATGCCAATTCTCTTAAATAACTCCTTACAAGTTCGAATCTTCCATGTTCAAATAGGGTGTCTAAATTCCTCCAACAGAATACTCGAAAACGAAATACCTCAAGGCTCTTAGCGTATCTTTATTCGCAATAGGCATAAATTTTCTTCTTGAAAGAAGGCATCCCGAGGTTAGGAAAATCTTATACGTAGACGATTTAATTCTTCTTTATAGTCACAAAAATATGGATACCATTATTGACCTCTTAAATAATGAAATTGATTCTCTGGACCAATCAGCAAGATCTCGAGGATTTGTATTTTCAAAAGAAAAAACCAACTGCATACATTTTTGCAGGCTTAGATTAAATCATTTAGATCCGGAACTTTTTATTCAAAACTACCCGATTGTAGTGAAAGAATAGATTAAGATTCTAGGAATAATCTTTGACAAGAAACTCGATTGGGCAGAGCAAATTAAGCAACTAGTTGCGAAATGCCAAAAAGCTATTAACATCATCAAATGTATGGCGAACATAAGATGGGGTGCGGATAGAGAAATTCTGTTGAATCTTTATAAATCACTTAAACAAGGTCGAATGGATTACGGAGCAATTGTATACAACTCTTGCAGACCTTTAAAACTAAAACAGTTAGATCGGGTCCAACTATCAGCCTTGAGACTAGCTACAGGAGCCTTTAGAACTAGTCCAACCTCAGCAGTACAATGTGATACATCCATCCTACCTCTCGACCTAAGAAGAGATATAGGAACGATGACATATTCATCCAGAATTCTTGCTCAGCCATACCACATTAACCATTCTAACTTCCTATGTAATAACGATTATTTAAACAGACCGACAATAACTAAACCAGTTAGAATTCGTTACCATGAAACCTGTAGAAAATATTCCATAAATGATCACCAAGTTTAGCATAATTGCATCTCACCAGTTGCTCCTTGGCAACTTTCTCTTCCGGAAATAAACCTTCAGCTAACCCTACGGAAAAAAAATGACACATCTGCTTCGACTTATAGGACTCTTTTCAAAAACGAACTGAGCTCATATGATGGTAATCTTATTATTTATACAGATGGATCGAAAACAAACCAAGGAGTCGGTTCAGCAATTGCGATAGGAGAGAGAGAATATAGATGGTCCTTAAACTCTTATTCTTCTATTTTCACTGCGGAATTATTTGCCATCTGGCAAGCCCTTCTTTTCTTCTCATTTTTCGAAGCACGAAAATGTGTTATTTGCTCGGACTCATTGAGCGCCATTCGATCATTAGACAACAAATTCACAAAATGTACTTATAGCTTGAGAATTCTTGAATTGGTTACTCACTTGTCAACAAATGGAAAAAATTGCATCATACTAAGGACTCCCAGCCACTGCAACATCCCCGGCAATGAAAAAGCAGCTGTTAGAGAAATAGTCTACGAAACATGGCAAAACAGGTGGTCAATATATGATTCAAATCTTAAAACTGTTAAACCAAAAATTGAGAAATGGACTTATCCAAAAGATTTAAATAGAAAGGAACGGGTTATCGCTTGCCGACTGAGAATTGGACATACTCGTATAACGCACTCTTATCTGTTATTAGGTGACCCTAGACCAAAATGTGATCGCTGCAACAACAGACTCACTATAGAACACGTTTTTACTTGCCCAACACATTTTCAACTCAAAAATAACCTGGGAATAGAACCTAGAATTAAAATTATGTTAAGGAATGGAGATAATTTAAGAAAATTACTTACCTATTTGAATCACCTAAACATGCTCAAGAGGATATAGATATAGCAGATATAGGATAAAGCAGATCTATTATCTTAGCAATCGAATGCTGCTAAAAATAATAATAATAATAAAAATAATAATAATAATAATAATAAAATAAAATAAAATAAAAGAAAATAAAATAAAATAAAATAAAATAAAATAAAATAAAATAAAATAAAATAAAATAAAATAAAATAAAATAAAATAAAATAAAATAAAATAAAATAAAATAAAATAAAATAAAATAAAATAAAATAACATCTTAGCGGAGGAACAAAAAGGCTGCAAAAGAGATCACCAAAGGTGCAAAGAACAACTTGTTGTTGACTCTGTACTTTGACAAGCACAAATAGATCATCGAAATATACACACTGCTTTCGTCGATTACAAGAAAGCTTTTGATAGTGTACCTCATTCCTTGTCAAAGTCTTGCAGATCTACAAAGTCCACCCAACTATTGTTAGCTTTCTTTCAACTACAATGAAAGGATGGCGAACAAACCTAGACCTGCAGATCGGACCAAACTCTGTTAGTACCGACAAAATACCCATCCGTAGGGGAATATACCAGGGAGACTCCTTAAGTCCTTTGTGGTTCTGCCTACAAATACCTAGGATTTAAACAGGCTAGGTTACTGGACCACAAGCAAGCGAAAGGAAGAATCCAGGAGCAATACACTAAAAGAGTAAAATCACTTATGAAGTCTAAGTTAAATGCAGGCAACTTAGTTCAGGCAATCAACACCTATACCACGCCTGTTTTGACGTACTCTTTTTGAATCATAAAGTGGACAAAAACAGAGCTAGAAGGAATTCAGAGGTTAACACGAACAATGATGACGAAGAACAGCAACCACCACCCGAAGTCATTCACTATTAGAACAACGCTACCTCGAAAGGAAGGAGGAAGAGGATTAACCGACCTAGTCCATCTACACTCTCGACAAGTAATAAAATTAAGTGAATTCTTTTACAGTAAAGCAGAAACCTCACCTCTACATAAAATTATATCCAAGGCTGATAAAGATTACTCACCTCTAAACCTCGCCTCGCTCGAAGCCGACTTCAAGTTAGTATCGGATACCGAGAAGCTGGAACAATGGTCACAAAAGCAATTGCACGGTCGACATTATCATGACCTCAACCAGACGCACATTGACAAAGCAGCTTCAAACAAATGGCTTACTAGAGGATCCCTTTTCCCAGAAACGGAAGGCTTTATGATGGCTATCCAAGACCAGGTCATTAACACTAACAACTACAAGAAGTATGTGATTAGGGATCCCAACACACAAGCCGACAAATGCAGAAAGTGTCAACAAACGTCAGAGACCATTCAACATATAACATCTGCTTGTAGTGTGTTAGCTAATACTGACTATCTTCACCGGCATAATCAAGTGTGCAACATCATTCACCAAAAATTGGCCAACAAGTGAAAATTCAATACAACTCCAAAATAAAAAGAGAGTGGCAAAGAGAATGGAGTCAAATAGACAACCATTTGAAAGCAATAAAACCTGATATCCAACCGTGGCGTCCCCCCGGGACTTTGCCAAGAGCTGACAGGGTTAAAATACATAGACTGAGGTTCGGCCATACTCTATTAACCAACGCATTCCTCCTAGAAGGACAAGATTCTCCGATATGCAATCATTGCGGCGAACTAATCACCGTATCACATATTATATGTACATGCCCAGGATTCAGAAACATGAGAAAACTTCTTGACACATCAGAACAACTATCTGAAAATTTCAGAGACGCTACCACGGTTGAAAATTTGACGAATTTCTTAAGAGCAGTCAACCTCTTCACAAAAATTTAAGTAATGTGAAATCTGTCCTGCCCAATTCATGGTGCTAATGATCCTAGTAATCGATGCACCTAAATTCAATAAAAAAAATAAATAAATAAAAAAATAATAATAATAATAATAATAATAATAATAATAATAATAATAATAATAATAATAATAATAATAATAATAATAATAATAATAATAATAATAATAATACCCCCATGTGGGTAACGGGCAAAATATGCCCACGGAACCTCCTGCCTGTCATAAAAGGCGACTATCTTGAGCACCTGTCCTTCCTTTCTCCATCTCCAATCCTATAATGCCCACTCCAATAGTAATAGTACCTACTTCCTTCCCACCCATAGAGGAGTAAACCTCAGGAAAAATCCGGAATCTCAAGGTGTAAGATATCGTGCTAATAGATGAATGGCCACCTGGAGTTGGTCGCAAACGATTCCCTGTGAGTACCCGGCGATCCTCACTTGAAAATAGCCTTGCTACGATATGGAGCACTGTTGTAGTCGACGTTTATTACTAACAGACTCGTGGGATAAGTCATGAATCAAATTATTAAATAAAACCCAACCCCGGTTGCAGATAGTGGAGTTGGATCTGTAACTGTTTTTGCACAGCTTCAAACACATACAAATCAGGAGACGACGGTACCACCTCGGTTCCCGATCGTAAAAAAAAAGGAGATTTTGCTAACACAAACCCTTTCCAGATTAGTAAGTTTTATATGGAATTGCAGCAGAAATTAGGAAAGTGCAAACAGTTAAAGAAGGCCTACTTATTAAAACCGTTTCGGCAGCACAATCAAGACGAATGTGCCAGATAACAAAATTTCTAGACTCCGATGTTGAAGTGATTCCACACTCTAGACTAAACTACTCTAAAGGTATTGTATATTGTAGAGATTTATTAAATTGCACTAAAGCAGAAATCTTAAATGAAACTAAAGAACAAGGTATAATTGCAGTAAAAAGAATTAAATCGAAACAAAATGGAGAAATTAAAGACACCCCAAATCATATTCTGACCTTTAATACACGAAAACTGCCAAAAGAAGTTAAAGTTGCTTTTTACAAACTATCTGTCCGTCCAACTGTCAACTTTTCGGACATACGTCTTTATCCTGTACAAAGGAACAAATTTGTATTTGTGGCCAACCGGTAATGTATGTCAACCTCCGATAAAGTGCGCAAACTGTAATGGACCTCACTCGGCTAGATTCAAGGAATGTCCAATATATAAACGAGAAGTTGCAATTCAGGAACTCATGGTTAAAGAAAACCTGTCATACATTGAAGCACAAAGAAAGGTGGTAATTAATACTCCTAAACCAAATTTTTCATATGCTCAGGCCAGCCTGAATTGCTCCTTGATAAACACTGCGAGTACTAATATCAAAGACTTAGTTAACGACATGGTCCCTATTATAATAAACGAAATAAAAAAAACTACAAATCAACCCCTTAATCCCGTCCCAGTATCCCAAACCCGTCTCTAATCTATCACAATACGAATTATCCCAGTCACAATTATTAAAAAGAAATAGGACAGCTCCGATGCTGATTCAGTAACAAGTGAAACACAAAGCAATAGCAGCAAGAAAAAAAATAAGCCGGGTTGGCCCAAAGGCAAGCCTCGGCGAAAAAACCGTTGTAATGAAAATAAACCCGCAGCCAGTCAAAGATCAGATATGTCCTTTTGAATTATTCAGTTAAAATACTGATTAATACTCATTTATTTATACAAAGATATATTTATTAACTATTTACAAAGATATATTTATTAATTATATTATAATTAATATTATAAACTTTTTTATTAACTATTTTTTATTTATACATATATTTATTTTATACAGTTTTTAAACTTTTAAAAAAATCTCTACTAAAAAATACAATATTTTATGTCAATTTTCAATAACCCAATTAATATAGTTCAGTGGAACTGCAATGGATGTAAGACACATTATCCTGAAATAAAACAAATACTAGTGGAGAAATCACCAATAATTATGTGCTTACAGGAAACATATTTAAAGCCAGGAGAAAGGTTCTCAACAAGAGGATATAACTCTTTCCGTTGTGATGTAGCCCCAAACTTACGAGCTAGAGGCGGAGTTATGATTTTATCAAAAGATAAATTAAACGTCAGTGAAGTGGCTCTAAACACCTGTTGCGATCTGTGTGCAATACCCCCAACAATTAACTATATGTAATATTTATTTACCAAATATTCATTGAAGTTATGTTGAAATGGAAAGTCTGATACAACAGCTAACACCTTCTTTTTTATTAGTAGGTGACTTTAACTCTTACAATACATTGTGGGGATCAAATAAATTAGATGCAAGGGGAAGAACAATAAAACAATTAGTAGACGACTTTGATTAAACCATATTAAACACAGGTGAAGGTACTTATATAAATACAAGATCAAATAATATGTCAGCTATAGATTCATCAATATCTACACCAGATATATCCCCCATTTTGAAATGGAGTACATTAGGCAAATATGCAGATAAACATGTACCAATGTCTATGGAATTTGCAAATAGGTTTGCATATGATATAACCATTCAAAGATGGATCTTAAAGAAAGCCGACTGGGGTAAATATACAAGCGTATTCGAACATCAAAATAATATACAATCACTCACGTCAGTTGCGGCACAAATTGAATATATTACAGAAAGTATAAACTTAGCTGCAAACGAATTAATACCTTAATCAGGAGATATGCAAAGAAAAATAAATGTCCCCTGGTGGAACAAAGAAGTTGCTGTTACAATTAAAAATAAACATCAGGCATATAAGATCTTTAAGAAGCGTCCAACAATAGAAAATATGCTAGAATTCAAAAGATTAAAAGCGAAAGCAAGATATATTGTTATAAAAAGCAAAAGTAATAGCTGGAACGATTATTTAGTTACCGTTAGACATGACAGAGGTTTGGCAGAAAACTAGGAGGATAATTGGAAAAAACTTTCAATTAATGAGCTCTTCTCTAACTATAAATATGTGACCCTCAACAATCAGAATTTCAAATGGGCTTTAGAAAAAACCGTTCAGCAACGGACCAATTGGTCTACATAGAACACGAAATCCAAACTGCCTTTGCTGAAAGGAAACATATTATGGCAATATTTTTTAATTTAGAAAAAGCATATGACACAACATGGAGATACGAAGTATTGAAAAAAATTTATGACTGGGGCTTTAGAGGGGAGTTACCAAAATTTATTGACAGTTTTATATCTGATAGATTATTTAAAGTTCAATTCAAACAAATGTTTTCACAGACAAGATTATTGCAAAATGGTGTGCCTCAAGGTTCCCCTTTGGGCGTTATTCTATTTGCGATAGCTATAAATGGGATCTTCAAAAATGTATCCGAAGAAATTGGCCGAAGTTTGTTTGTGGATGATATAGCCATATTTGTTATAGGGTATCCAACTGAACATTTAGATAACAAAATTCAGCAGGCAGTCTCCCAAATTCCCAAATTTATTAAGAGCTTTCTCTTCCAACGATCATTCAAAGTAAGAGTGGGAAATATCATGTCTGACGAACACGTACTAGATAACGGCGTCCCGCAAGGCTCAACACTAAGCGTCACACTTTTTGCAATTGCCATTAATAGTCTGTTTAAGAATTTGAATGCAGCTGTTGGCCGAATTATGTACGTTGACGACATAACAATATTTTTCTTTAGTGACAATATGAATCTTATTCAAGAAACCATACAGCAAGCAGTTAATTCCTTAGTAAAGGAGGCAGATAATAAAGGATTCAAGTTTTCAACATCAAAATCAAACGTCATGTACTTCTGTAGGCTCAGAAATCCTCAAAATCACCCCCGCCTGTACAGGAAAAATCAGCTGCTTGAATGTAAGCCGCAGACAAAATTTCTAGGAATAATATTCGATAGTAAACTCTATTGGAAACAGCACATTAAATATTTGGAAAATAGATGCAAGAAAGTCTTAAATGTTATTCGCTGTGTAGCGAATATAAACTGGGGCGCAGATGAAGAAGCTCTATTAACGCTATATAGATCTATAATTCTATCCAAAACTGACTACGGACTAGTGGTGTACTCATCTGCTCGGCAATCTCATTTAAAAACACTTGAACGGATTTAATCATGCGCTTTGAAACTAGCCTTAGGTGCATTTTCTACAAGCCCTCTGCCTTCTTTGCAATGTTTCTCTGGAATTCCTCGCCTTTCTTTCAGAATACAACAGCTGACTCTCTGTCATGGAGCTTGAATATGGGCACAACCTCACCACCCTAACCATAATACAATATTTTATAATGAATCAATTAATCTGTAGGGACGAAGCACAATTACTCGACCTGTCAATGTCCGGATAAAGGAACTCCGAGAACTATATAATGAAGAACTGCCAATAGTATACCCAATACAGCTCTGCGAAGTACCTCCATGAAAATTAAACTTACCCACCATTCACAAGAAATGCTCCAAATTTAAGAAATCCGAAACGAATCCTGCTATCTACCAACAGCAGTTCCTTCAACTGATCAACAAATATCAAAATTCCTTAAACATCTATACTGACGGATCAAAAACAGCAAACGGCACTGCTAGTGCATTTTTTACCAGTGGACAATCATACTCCTGGAAAATCCACGCTGCAGCCAGTATATACACAGCTGAACTTTATGCCATTTGGCAAGCCATTAGCTACACAGAATTCATGCCACAACATACTTCAACTATTTGTACTGATTCTCTTAGTGCCATCGAAGCAATAAGTGATTCTTATAATAATAATTCGCTAGTTCAGAACATTCTTGCATTAATTCACTATCTACATGAAATGGGAAAAAAAACAATCCTAATCTGGCCTCCAGGGCACGTACATATCCAAGGTAATCTCTCAGCAGATATTGCAGCACGTCATACCACCAAAGATGCTAGTACTGAAAATATCCCAATTTACGCAAGTGACTTGAAAAAACATTTCAAAGAAATAATTTTCAATAGGTGGGAAGCGAAATGGGACATCTCAAACGAAAAACTAAGGCAAATAAAATCATTTACAAAAAATGGAAAAGCCCAGCTCCTATGAAAAGAAGAGATCAAGTAGCGCTTACTAGACTAAGAATAGGGCACACTAAGCTTACATCTTTATATATGCTGAAAGGAGAACGACCCCCACAATGCCATACTTGCCAGGTTAGACTTACGGTTAAACACCTCTTGGAAGACTGCGTGGAATACCGAAACCTCAGACACATAAGTGGAATCCAAGGAGACATCTCAAAAATATTATCCAACAACAAAAAGGACGTAGATAATCTGCTTACCTTTCTAAATATAGCTGGTTTAACAAAAAAATATAATTATAGCAAAGAAAAGAAACTCAGTATCTTGATTTGTAAGACATGGGGGCAGCTAATTACCCCAGCAGTTGATGCTGCCTTATCAAGGTAAAAAAAAAATAATAATAATAATAATCCATTTCGAGTGATATGCGGATGCTTGTGACCACATATGGACCGGTTTCTGGGTGTTGCTCCTCATCAGCATAGGGTAGGTATTATGTATGCAATTATATTTTTAAAAAACAAGGCAAAACATGGATTTGAAATTCCAAAAAAAAAAATTGTCACAGAGTTTTTACTGCGACAGGAATATCGAAAAATAAGTTTTAAAGTTTTCGCAAAAGACTCAAAGATTGGAGATAGAAAATTAACCTTGCATTTCATCTTTGAAATGGTATCGATAAGTTATAATGTAAGATTAAAATGTATATTATATTTAAATACAATAAAACTGTATAGTGAGGAAGGAAAATGTATCATTTACACTGATAAAATATATTTCACAATTCTTATTCTTCGACGTATGGCTGGACTCAGCTGGACTCAATGTAAACTAATTGTATTTTAATTGTTAAATTAAACTAAAGTTTGCCAAATTATTATGTATTTTACTTGGTATTGCTTATTTTTTTTATTTAATGATTTAAAAAGTATTAATTCATATATTTTGTTCCGTACTCATAAAAGCGCTGAAATTTTTGTTTATATTGTTATTCAAATATATCCGCGATAAATAGACGGAAGATATCTCTCTCATATAAACGGGCTGACCAGCTTTCGACATGTGCAACTTTGGGGATAAACAAGACAAACCAGGGAGCCCATGCTTCTTTTTTTTTCGATTTCATCGTTTAAACATACGACATAGGACCCTGCCCTTTTCCAAATGATCAACATCAAAGCTCTCTCCTACCACCCTTTCCTACCACGTGTACAAAATAAAGCAAAATAAAAGTTAGTGAAAAGTGCAATCCCGAGTTACTCAAAACAAAGCAATCAACGTCTACGCTGCTATGCATCAAGAAAAGGGTTAGTCACGTTTATACATCAGATATTTCTCGTACCATTGTTTTTTAATCAACAAAATGTTCAATATTTATTATTGATTAACTTAACTCTTAAACTCAATAAAACAACAGTCGATTTGCAACTCGTTACATATTTTCTTATTTATTTTTAATTCCAATACATTTTCACTTCATAAATATTTAGTAACCGTCACAAAATACTTAAGATATACCATTGGTAACCAATTCGGTTTAATTCACCAGTCAATGTGCGCTTTTATTAAAGGTAAAGTAGAGGGGACATTGCAAGTGTGCCTATTGTTAGTCATTTATCTTTATGTATAAGAATAAGTAGGATCCTTAGGTCCAAGTTTGAGAACCCAAAACCAGACAGTAATGAATTCGTGGAATACGAATGGATAATTTGAATTCAAAAACGGATCTGGCAATAAAAGTAAAGTGTAAAAGAGATTGTAAAAGAATTAAACAATATAAAATTAAATAAGGTTGTTGGGTATAAAAGAATTACGGTTAAATTGCTAAAGACTAAACAGTTCGTGGTAGCTAGTCTGTTGTACCACCTTTGCTGAAGAAGCGACAGTGGACCGGAAGACTGGTGCAAGGCCGTTATCGAACTACTTTACAAAGAAAAACTGTATGCAAAGATATTAACTAAAATAAATACTAAGGAAACTGATGAAAATATATGGGATGTGCAAGCTGGATTTATAAAAAACAGAGGATGCATAGATAAGGTCATTTCCTTACGAAGCATATCGTAAAAATTTTTGGCTATAAGTCAAAAGGTTTACTGCACTTTCGTAGACCCTAAAAAGGTCTTTGACATAGTGGTCGGTAAACAATAAAATGCGGGTTCTGAATAACTTTAAGAGCAGCCAGAAAGTGTTAAAAAAGGCACGACTGACTGTGCATAGAGGAGTGCTGGTCCCTACACTTATGCATGGTAGTGAATATTGGGCTTAGCAGAAGCATAAAAATAAGATTAATTTTGAGAAATTAAGTAGTCTGAGAAATAATAGCTAAAGTGTCTCTGAAAGATCAAGGTAATAGTGAGATAAGGAAACGCTGTGATGTGAAAGAAGATGTGGTTACAAAGATAGATAAAGGAATGGTTCAGATGGTTCGAACGCGTAGCGAGGATAGATGAAAGAAGATTGACAAAACATTTATAATGTGAGTGTTAATGGGTAACGGCGGACATATCTCGATAAGATCGACATTGTTTTGAAAAAAGGCCGGATTAAGTGTACCAACAACCGACTAGCATATTTAAAGAAAATTATGAAAGTAGAAGAAACAAGATGTATGTAAGAATCGTATCATAACGCTTTAAAAACCAAATGGATGAAAGTGAATATAAGCAAGACAAAAGTAATGGTTAAATATTAGTGGTCTGGGTGCTATCTGAAAGGTCCACACGACTAACTTCCAGTGGAAAGAATGTTTTGTTGTTATAATAATTATTATTATTACAATAATTATTATACAAAACGATTTAAAATTGCTTGTAACAAATTATATTTGTCTTTAACAATATTCTGTTTATGTCAACCGTATTCTTTTAAATTTTTTCTTTTAATTTCTTAAGCGGAAGCTATTTTCAATAACAATTAAAAATTTTAATTATTTTAATTTTTAATTTTTATTTTTTTTAATTATCAGCATTACAAATTTTCAGCTTAGTACTGGGCCACGTTTATTCCTTCTTGGTTAGAAAGCTACATATCATTAAGGGTACACTGGTATGGGCACAGTTTGCACAGGAGGAAGTGTTCCATGTTTGCACTTCGCCACACGCACAGTAGGGGTCGTCATCAGTTAATTTCCGCCATGTTATCATGTTGGTTTTGACTGGTGCCACACCTGTTCTTTTGCGGTTTAGAGATTTTCAGGTATTAAAATTAAGGTGTTGGCCGCTTGGGGAGGTTGGCAGAGCAGAAAAGTCTTTAGGTGGTTCGACAGGTACGCTTCTGAGAAATCCTCTGCGTGATTTCAATCTTTTTTCTTGTGGTTCTTGAATCATAGAGTGCGTGTCGTTCGTCAAAGGTTTGTTTTATCTTTTCTATGTGTTCAGATGCGTTCCGCCAAGATGCAGGAGCAGAGAAACGCGCCGCTCTATATAGGTTGGGTATTGTTGTGGTCTTTATACAGTCTGTCACCATCCTGCATGTCTCGTTAAGCACTTTGTCGACCTGCTTGGTGTGGGCTGATCTATTTAATACTGGGCAGACATATTCTGCCGTGGAAAAACACAGCGCTTGTGTCGTTGTACTTAGGACACTGGGGTTGGCACCCCACCTACTCCCTGTTAGTTTTTTAAGGAGACTATTTCTTGACAACACCTTTTGCCTCATTTTAACGCAACCATATACGCATTCCTGTATATGGGTGATCTGTCCAAAATAACTTCTATTTGGGATAGTCTGTGCGCTCTACGCTGCTACCGTAGAATGTGGCGTATCCCTTGGACAGAAAAGATCTCTAATGTGGAAGTCCTAAAGATGAATAAGAAATGTAAAGTCATTAACACCATAAAAAAGGGAAAGCTTCAATATCTAGGTCATATACTGAGAGGACCCAAATGCGTACTTCTTCAGCTGATAGTTCAGGAAAAGATTGGTGGAAGGAGGAATATTGTAAGACGCCATGTGTCTTGGCTTAAAAACTTAAGGGACTGGTTTAATTGTAGCAATGTTAAACTCCGAGCTGCAGTCAATAAGGTCCGGATAGCTGTGATGATAGCAAACTTGCGATAGGAGATGCACTATAAAAAAAAGTGTGCTCTAGGGTACTACCCCTAAGATATTTGCGATTTTCTTTTAGCCTCTTTGCTGCAGAGGTGGAATGCGCATACCTGAGTGTTGGATGGGTTTAGTTTTAGGTAGTTCCTTTTGTAATAAGCCGGCATTTTATTAAGGGCACTATTTAGTCTTTCCTCTACCATTGGGAAGCGCTCCCGCTGGGCGCAGATTGCCATATCGTCAGCGTACAGGAAACTTCTACAACCAGTTGGGATGGGTTGATCATTTGTGTATATTTTAAACAACATAGGTGCCAGAACACTTTCCTGGGGTAATCCGTTCTTCTGGTTTCTCCACCTGCTTCTTTTATTCTCTAAGGTTACAAAAATGTATTCAATATTCAATTGTTATAAACAATGCTTGATTATTACTAACTGCTACTGCTATTCTTTGAATAGTGACACAAGTTTAAAATTCTCCAATTCCTATTTTTGTTTTCTAAAACTATCTCTTTTTATAAAATATTGTCATTATATTTTTTATACAAATATTCCTAACATACAATAATCATATTATTTAAAAGATATTAAAATTCTGGATGGAAAATAGTATAATTTATAAATTGTAAAATCCAGGTAGTTTAACATTTTTTTCAGTTTTTTAATTCTCCATAAAAAAACAGCCCAACCGATTTTGCTGGAATTTTAATCAGTTTTAAATTTTGTAATTATGCGTCAAATGGAATTTTTTCTCCCGTCAATATCATTTTTTGTTCTGAAGATAATCGAGACGGAAAATAATTCCGAATTTACATACGAACATACTCACATACGTACAATAACTAACGTACAAACCATAACTTCCCACTGGAAAGTTAAAAAAAAGGAAGCATGACAAACTGCAAGGTGCTGATTAAAAAAGAAAAAATGAAACAAGTCGGAAAATTTGTATTTGGGTTTAAAGTTTACAGAAGACGAAAAATATGATTGTGATATTAAAAGGCTGGTAAAAAAAGAAGCAGCAAAGCGTGTGTAAGAACTGTCTACCCCTAACGAAAATGTATGTATCTAGCAATGGACAGTAAAAGACATAATACGACGAGATTTACCAGAGGCTAGCACTCCAGAATTGAATCGTTTAGTTTTAATGGCTAACTGCTGGCACGTATTCATTTAAACAAATTTTTATCACAGCAAATGCGCTTTGGTGGTATTAGCCATAAGCATAAGTGGTGGTGCATACAGGTTTTAGTTTTTAGTACTTTTTTAGAATGGCGTATGTATTGGTGAATCATTAAAAGTGATTATTAAGCCTAAAAGATCTAACAGTGGTGAAGGTTAAACTTCTGGTTATAGTAGGAAAGACCTATTTTTCTTGCGACTATTGGTTGTATATAAATGCAGTCATTTTTTTTAATACAAATATACAATTTGTTTGCATGCTTTTTACATGATGTGTCCATGCACAAAAGTATTATTTTCAATTGCAATTATTTTATGATTGATTTGGTAAATCATCTTTACCATTTTTTAAACCTATTATTAACTTAATTTTTAAAAGTTTTTTTTTCAAACACAGTAATAAATAAAAACAAAAAAAGGCCCAATTGGAAAAACCTGATGGTGTAACAAGATTTATTCTGCTATACTGTGGATAAATTATATTGCCAGTTACAGTCTCCCGTATTTTAAACACTACTTTGTTCTACGTTTGAGTTGTTTTATATTACACATTTAAAACTTGTTTTTAAATTAGATGCTAACAGTTATCGTTGATGCTCGAAGAGTGAAGTTGTTAAGAAAATTAAAATCAGGTATTTTCGCTAGATCATTTATTATGTTTTTACATTATTATGATTTATTAACGTTTAAATATTATTACTAAATATGCCAATTGTTTATTATTAAGTATTATTTATTTTTATGTTGACAATATTATCGATTTGCACAAAGAATCTAATGGTTATAAAATGTGTATTGAATTTCATATATCAGTTGAAAAGTTTAGATTTTTTGGAAATTATATTTTTAAATACAGTAGTTTAAACATGATTATATTTCATAAAAGTTTAATACATCTTTTTATTGAACTTTTTTAAAATTAATGTGTGTTCATAATAAACTACCAATAAGGTTAACATTAAATTAAATTTATCCATGCATACATCCATATTATCACCCTTTTTTCCTGTAGGGAAAACTTGCAACGGTTTTTACACACATCTTTCGTTTCTTCTACTTTAATCAGTGCTCTCATACATGCTCGTAGGTTGTTAGTACTCGTTCAATACAATATTCATCTGATTGAAGTATGTTTGCTCTGGTAGACCTTTACCAACTTACCCATTCACACCCACCTTATAAATATGTTTCGTCAATCTCCTTTCATCCATTATCTCTACGTGTCCATTTCATCTAAGCATTTCTTTATCTATTTCTATAACCACATCTTCTGTTATACAACAGCGTTCTCTTATTTCACTATTCTTCACTTTATCCAATCGAGTCACTCCGACTACTCATTTTCGCACCATTAATATTATTTTTATGCTTCTTCTGCCAAACCCAATATTTACCACCATAAGAACCAGCACTCATTTATGCACAGCTAGCCTTGTTTTTTTGACACGTTCTGGTTTCTTATAAAGTTAATCGGGGCCCCATAATCACCTTCAAAATACTCTTAGGTGGAAAATCCAAATCAAATGGGTAGCTATACGTAATAAATGTTGTTCTTGTGTTTTATAAACTGGTTTTTATGATCTTTTCAAAAGCAAATTTTTTTTTTATGTCTTGAACAACAAACCTTATATTGATAAATATATTTAAAATATTGGTTTCTTACTAACAACATTTTTATTAAAATTTGACTCGTAATTCCTGACCCTAAAATTACTTAATGTTATTTTTAAACTAAAAAAATTAAATAAATTAAATTTAATTACTCTTTTAAAGAATTTAAAACTAACATTGAATTTTATTGCCAAATTGATTATTCCAATACTATTTTTGGATTTTTTTTTAAAATTCAAATTTTTTTACCAAATAAATTTTCGTTTATTTTAAATTTATTTAAATATTTATCAAATAATTTTTTAAAAAAATACATATTTATAGGTAAAATAAAGAACATCATGTAAGTAAATAAATTCCGAAGTAATATACTCTAGAAAAAGAAAAGATCTGCTAATCGCTTTTAACGTTCAAAAAAATGTTGGTCAGAGTCGGCTTGGGTTGAGTATTATTGGTTTAAATATTATACAGACCACCCCCTTTGCCTAAATTTTATTTAAAAAATGTTAAATGCTAGGAAGTTATATTGGCCTTGAATTGAGATAAAAAAAATGGTCAAATGGTTTTTAAAAATTTTACTTATAATAACCAAACTCTGTGGGTTGGGTTAGGTATTATGTTAGTGGGGCGTAGGTCACCCCTCCATCTTTAGTAGGTCTATTGTGGCTTACCCCTAGTGGTTACATTTCACCGCACAATCCAGCCCTTTTCACAAAGTTTATGGTTGTATGGGGTGAGATTTTCTTAAAAGGTAGGTTCTAGGTTGGTATAACCAAATATGTTAAACCTTATTCTTCCCAGGCCGGAGCATAAACATAGTATATGTTTAGCAGTTTCGTCTTTCACGCAGAAAAGCCGACAGACCGTTTGTTAATTCAGACCTATCCTTCCGAGGTGGTATCTTAGACGACAGTGTACTGTAAGCAGTTTCGTTAGAATTCGCAGGTCATTCTTGCTCCATTCTAGGACCTGCTTAGTTGTGTTTCTCGAAGGTTTAAAAAGGAACGCCTTCAAGTGAGTAAACCCTGGTATTTCGGACCAGCACGTGAGTATTTTCCTCTCCGCTTGGTCCGAAATAATTGTTTTGGCGGCACTTGTAGTAACTCCAAAAACAAGTTTTGGTCCAGTGAACGCAGATTCGGCCCACCCTCGTTTTGGAAGTGTTTCGGCTTTTTTGTTTCCTTTCACCTCCTGGTACCAAGTACCCACAGCAGGGACCAAACTCTGTAAGATTATGTAATATTTGTTAAAAAATGTCTTAAGTTAACTATTTATTTCACAGCCACTATGTTCATGTTCTACAATAAAACTATCGTCAGTACCCACCAAATGCAATACAATTAGTTTTTGGGGTTATCTTATTGAGTGATTACCCGATAAGCTACCGGCTATTCACAATCGGGACGCAAAGGTGGTTCGAGATATTAGAAATACAAAAAAACATTAAAATGGGCGTCAGTATTTAATTTTAACCCTACCCCGGAAGCCTTCTGGAAAGGTCCCTTCCCTAAAAAAAAATAAACCCAAATATGGTCAGCGTACAGGAAACTTCTGCAACCAGTTGGGATGGGTTGGTCATTTGTGTATATGTTAAACAACATAGGTGCCAGAACACTTCCCTGAGGTAACCCGTTTTTCTGGTTTCTCAACCTGCTTCTTTTATTCTCTAAAGTTACAAAAATATATTCAATATTCAATTGTTATAAACATTGCTTGGTTATTACTAACAATAATTTTTCACTAAAATAGCGTCTTTACTGCTATTCTTTTAATAGTGACACAAGTTTAAAATTCTCCAATTCCTATTTTTGTTTTCTAAAACTATCTCTTTTTATGAAATATTGTCATTATATTTTCCATACAAATATTCCTAACATACAATAATCATATTATTTAAAAGATCTTAAAATTCTATATTAAAAATAGTATAATTTATAAATTTTAAAATTCAGGTAGTTTACAATTTTTTTCAGTTTTTTAATTCTCCATAAAAAAAATTTGACCGATGTTGATAAAAATCCACTAAGTTTTAAGTTGCGTAATTATGCGTCGGATGCAATTGGTCCCTTGTCGATATCATTTTTTGTTCTCGAGATAATCGAGGAGAAAAATAATTCTGAAAGTTTACCATTTTATTCAGTTTTTTTATTCTCCATGAAAAACAGCACAACCGATTTTGCTTGAAATCTAATCCGTCCTAAGTTCCATAATTATGCGTCAAATGCAATTGGTGCCACGTTAATATCATCTTTTGTTCTCGAGATAATCGAGACGAAAAATAATTCCGAAAGTTTATAATTTTTTTCAATTTTTTGATAGTCCATAAAAAACAGTAAAACTGATTTTGCTGAAAATCTAATCAGTTCTAAGTTGCGTAATTATGCTTCGAATGCAATTGGTCCCGCGTCGATATAATTTTTGTTCTCGAGATAATCGAGACGAAAAATGACTCAGATATGAACATACGCACATACGAACATACACACACACAGACGTCCATTTAAAAAATATGGTATTCGACTCTGGGGACCTTGAAATGTGGAGCTATGTCAAAATTTGGGATTCGCAAAATCGGACCTCAAATTTTGAATTTTGACCCCAAATAACTTTTGTAGCACACATAGGATCGATGGGGATTTTTAAAACTTTATTTGTAATGGTAAACCCCAGCTCTCCACCAATATTTGGCTCTCCGGGAATTTTTGTTATTTTAAATGTCTATATTGACCGGGCTATATACAGGGTGAGCGAAACTCGATGTCTCAGTTTCATTATAAGAAAAAGAAAAAAGATAGAAAAAATCTGAAAAGATGGTTTTTAATGAGATTGAGAAGGTCCATTTAAAGCCCAATTTTCATATTACACCACATTTGAAAACTGAAGTAATGACATCAACGATTTTTTTCCCAAAAAACATATTTTTTTAATTTTTTTAAACAAATTTTTTGTTATTATAAAATTATTAGCAAATTTGTAAAAAACAGTTTTATTAAAAATTTGCAATCGGTATGTTTTAAAAAGTCGCATCTGTCAATAACTAAACTAATGGTTGACAAATATTGTTTTGTTGTGATTTGACTTTGAAAAATGTTAACGCACAACGAAAAAGTCGACATGTTATAAGTTATACGCCCAGAGAAACGCCGAACGTGTTATTTCAAGCTTAAAAATATTTGCAAGATTGGAAATATTGAATTAAAAATTTTAAAAGAAAATGGTTATTACGATTATAATATTCACAACTTAAAATACTTGTTAAATAAACATCAACAACAAAGAATTAAATATGTTGCCCAAGTATGGTAAACTTACAGATCAATGACAACCGTTTTTTTAACATGTTTTGTGGACAGACAAAAGCCTTTTTGTTAGTAACAGTAAGCCCAATAAAAAAAAACATTTTTGGGCTACTAAAAATCCCTTTTTTGTTTATCCGATTGAACATAAAGAACACGTCGGAATTAATGTTGGTGTGGTATTATTAATGGGTGGGCGTTTCAGGTGAGTCTTTTATCCAGAACTACACCCAGGTATTTTACTTCCACCGCAAATAGAATGCTCTCTCCGTATAGGACCGGCTGCCGAAGCTTATCTAGCTTTTTCCTTTTTGTAATAGGAATAATTACAGTTTTTCGGGGGTTGACAGACATCTGTTCCCTCTTGCATCATCTATATACTGTGTTGAGCGCTTCTTGGAGGACGTTTGAGATCATCGCTTCAAATTTCCCTTTAACCATTATAACCAGATCATCCGCATTGCATTAAAAATCTACTCCCTGCATGGAAAGCTCACTCAGCAGAGAACCGACTAGGAGTTACCACATTAGGGGAAAAAGTACCCTTTTCATGCAGTGATGATATTACAAATCGGTTTTCAATCATTCTTTTGATCCAGTTAAAGATTTTACTGTCGATCACTATATTCCTAATTGATGTATAAAGTGACTGTGGTAGGGCGTTATTAAACGCTCCTTCTATATCTAGAAAAGCTGCCAGCGCAATTTCCTTATGTTTAAGGGAATGGCCGATCTTTCCTACTAGATTGTTCAGTGCCAAGTCCGTAGATTTGCCTATTTAGTAGGCATATTGATGGGGGTTTAAGGGATGTTCCATAAGATTCTCCTCTCTAATATGTCTATTAATAATTTTTTTCAGAGTTTTCATTAAGAATAAGGTGAGGCTGATCGGCTGGAAGGATTTAGGTAGGGAGTGGTTCACCATACCCGTTTTACGTATGTAAACAACTCTCGCCGTTGACCAGCCCAGCGGAATATAACTCCACGCTTAACTCGCTCTGAATAGTTTAAGAGGGAGTAAAAGAGGGAGTAAAATTTCGCTGCCCTTCTGAATGAGGGCAGGAAAAACACCATCTTTCCCTGGAGACTTTTATGGGGAGAAGTTCACCGCCCACTTTACTGGTGCTGGGGTGACCACTTTTGAAACATTTCTCCAGTCCTTTCTTTAGGTCGTGATGTCGATCCCATTGAAAGCGGAATTTGCTCCTGGTCCCTCAGAAGCAGACTGCTGGGAAAGTGGGTCTACAAAAGAGTCTCTAACGTTTGCCTACCAGAGTCCGTAAGAGCCATCTGGTCATTTTATTGATCCAATCTCTTGCATCGGATCTCTGGCGAGAGCCTTGTGGATTCTTGTGCTGGCAGGTAGATCTAAGATACTCTGACAAAACCTTTTGCAGTATTCTCTTTTGTCTTTCCTTATTACTTTGTTATAAGTCGTTAGAGCTGTGCGAGAGATTTCCCAGCAACCTGATTTTTTAGCTTGATTGAAGAGACGTTGAACTTCTTTTCTTTTTTGTCTTAGTTTTTGCTCCACCGGGGTGTACCTCTATGGCCCCTCTTCTCTTTTAATGGGCAGTTTTCGTTATAGGCCGTTAGAAGGGCAGATGCGATATGCTCATTCGCCGCTTCTATTTCGGCTCTATTTTGTATAGTGCTATTACCGTTACCTAAGTGCTGTTGGAGGGATTTACAGTACCCTTTCCAATCTGTGCATTATGGATCTCAAAATTGCACTATCGGACATTGTCCTGTCCCCATGACAAATCGTTTGTCTATGATTTGAGCATGAGGGCTTGGTTATGTCGAGAACTTATCCGCGAATTCTATTTACAAAGGTTGGTTCCGAGCCTACGTTGTTTACTGCTAGCCCTTTTCCTATTATATAATTATGTAAGTTCTCACCTTTTTCATTGATGTCGCTGCTGCTCCAATCCAGATGGTGGGAATTTGCGTCGCATCCATTGATCAGTTGCTTGTTCTTTTTCTTGCAGAAGGCGACTGGATCTCGCACCGCTACTGAAGAAGGGTGAATTTCTTCTGCAAGCCAGACGGTGTGTTTTCGTGGTACAGTTTTATTATATCTAAGATTTCTTTTTTTTTAAACTTGCAGAACTTTGTTTCCTTTTTTCGGGCACTTTTTGTAATAAATTACGCTTGGTGTTTTTAGCATTTCTGGCGACTTTGAAATCGATATCATTGAATAGGTCAAATCTTTTATTAAATTTGTCGTAGTATCTCCATATCTTGCATTAATTTTGCGATTTTATTCCACATTGTCTTGAACACTGATTCTTAATAGTCTTTTTCTTTACGTTTTTTCATATTGAACCCATAGTCCTTCAAAATAATGGCTACTTTTGTTGTTGATTTATTTTCTTCCAATTTATAGCACCTCTCGTCACAAAATAAATTGAATTGTTTTCAAATTGACGCGCTGCTTATTATGGTATTCTTACATGCATTTTTAATAATTATATTACTTATTTTATCTACCAATGATTCACTTAAACGTTTGAGATTTATTTTACGAATTTCTTGAATATGTATGACAGACGCGTCAGATCAAGAAAATACGTTGTCATGTAGTTGTCATTCAATAAAAATAATGTACATAAATAATCCTTGCTGAAATAGTGTAAGTAGATTTTTCCCAAGAACATTGAGCAATATTACAGAGGATGGCCCGATTCGCCGATTTTATCATCCTATCAGCAACGTCAGCGCGATGCAATATACATAACCAAAAACATATTTTCTTTGAATTCACAAATGTTTTATTATAAATATTCATTTTTATTGTTATGAATTCATGTCATTATTAAGTATAAAATATAAAAACTCCTATTATTTATTGGGATTACACTGAGAAAGAAGCATTCTTCATGGAAAATTTGAGATTTTTGCCTAAAATAAAACTGCTCCTTTAATAAGGCACGCTGAAAATTAAAATACATTAGTTAATAGATAATTTGAAATATAGCCTGTAAAAAATTTGACAATGAAAATATAAATATTTATTGTCAATTGAATTTTTTACCTATGCAGGAAATTTTTGTATAAAGCAATTATTTTTTGAAGTAAAACTTCTTTAGGCGCGCTCGGCGCTGGGTGTAAATCGAAAAATTGCCCAAACTTGCGTCACGGTGAAAAACCGAACGGAAGTGGGCGGGGCAAACTGCTCTCTAGTCGTGGCGCGCGCGGGGAGTGGTATTGAAAATAATAAGGAAGGGGGGGGGGGCTATTGCTGCTCCGAACGAACGCACGTGGCGTATTTTTGGTATAGTAGCGCTTACGCTATAACAAACTGTACTTGAAGCCATATTAGCAGGACTGGTAGTACATGTTAGACTCTAACCCAAAGTGTTTTACATATAAACATAGTGGCTTCTATCAGTTATGTATTAAGTTCGTTTTATTCGTGTTGTTTTATCTTATTTTTCTTATCATAAACCCATTGTATCCTTCTTGGAAATTAATGATGCAGATAATTAAATAAAAAAATATTATTTTTGTGTAATAGATGTGAAGTTAAGATTATTATTAACATAAACTTCTCCTTTCGCTTTTTTAATGAACTTTTACGCAGAAATAACATTTTATCAGAATAAAAATTGAGCAAAAACTTTTTGATTTGACTTGTACCCCACGACAACCTCAATGAATCCCACAAAATAACGTCCTGATTTCTTACCTAGAAAGTTTCACTTCTGACGCGTGGGTTTCTACCCACCCCTTTTTTTTAAGGAAGTGCTTATCAGACAATAAATTTGTTTAATAAATACTATTAACATTTATGTAAATCAAAATGTTTTTCTGTATTCATGCTTCGGAAATTAAATCTAATTATTATTAATTTTAAAACAAAGAGGTAAATAAAGGATTGTACATTCTCATTTGACCAATTTAAATAAGTAGTTATACTTACCTAAATATAGTATATATATATATATATATATATATATATATATATATATATATATATATATATATATATATATATATATATATATATATACTTTTTACAAGTTCGAATATCTAACAAAAAGTTTCAAGTAAAAAGCACAGGTACAACACACAAATTAAAAAACAAATAGCAAAACGCATCCACGAAATGGAAAGTGAAAAAACAAGACTAAAAAGCAGACGAAATATACTAAAGCTTCGTTAGATTAGTTCAAACTTCATCATATTAGTTCAACTTCATCACGAAATAGAAATATGACCTAGGGAAGGTATCGCGGTGACGTCAGTTGCGGTTCCATACTTTCCAGTATAGGGAACTGGTCAGTCTCTATAATAATGTTTGATGTCCTTGGATTATTACCACTATAATAATGTTTTGATTAGCTAGAACGTATATGAATTACTAAAATAAAAAATTTCTATTGGTTTCGAGAAACGTCAAAAAATAATCGGAGTAACATGCCTGGTGGTAATGAAAGAAAACTGCCTTTTTTAGCGTACAATATAAGACTTTTTAATTACGAATAATAAAATTAATTACTAATCTAGTAATAATAATAAGTTAACTTACAAAAGTAAGTCATTAAAAGTTATTATTTTTATTTATGTTAAATTAATAATAAATCATGAATATTGGGCGAAAAACAAATGAATTTTACTCTTATTAGAATACGTGAATACGAATCCACTCAAGTTACCAACACACACTATCTGTAGATATGGATCAATTTGAGTTAAAACTCAATCATTCCAACGGAAATACAAAATATGGGTTTTTTTAAAACTCTGCTTTTAGTCAATATGAATATACTTTTTTAACGTGCTATTTGACGAGTTACCCCGTGTAAAAATATACCAGATTTTAGTAGACAATACAAATTTTTTCAAGTCTAAATAAGTTTCGGTTTTCGGTTAGCTATTTAAATTAAATCGGGAAGAAAGCGAACCATCCCAAATCTATACTGTGAAAAATAAAATGCTGAATCAGGATAAATCAAAAAGATTTATCTACTTCCACAATAATTTTAAAAGTGTTTAAAACTAGAGAATTTACACAAAATAGTTAAAATAAAATTCAGAAAAATACAAAAACATTACTAAAATAAAGTTTAGCCGGTTAATGGATTTCTACCAGCTCCAAATGAAGGTATCTTGACATAACCACTTTTACTTCTAAGCTACACGACCACGTTAAATCCTTTTTTTGTTCAAAATACGGGCCAACCCATTTAGGAGCTAATTTTTGAGCAAAAAACGACGAAGCAGCTGATTGTGCCAAATATTCTTCCCTACATCTACGTATGTTAAAAATTTTCTCCGTTTTTTTTATGCTTTATCAAAACGTTTCTAAACGTTTGTAAATAGTTGTTATAATTTTTGCAAGCGATCATTAGTCGTTTCCACGGATGGTTGGTTAAATTTTTTAAACCGATCTATCTATCTACACGTGGTACGTTCACGTTGCCTCCCAGGTCATTAGATTAATCTCCAAATGATTTTCTTCTTTAGGGGTAACTAAAAGAAATCGCTTATCAACACGATTTTGAAAAAAATAAATATCTTAATGAAATAAAGAAGAAAATAATCTTACTTTTTACCAACATTACACCCTATCTACTCAGCGATATGAGAGTATCTCTGTTTCAAAGATTTGGCTATTGTTTGTCAAAACAAGGTGGTTTATTTAAACCTTTATTACATTAAATTAGTAATGTTTTTTTAGAGTTTAAAATTTTTAATTCATTTTTTAGGAGTTAATTTTTTTTTTATTCGTAGAATATTTATTTTATATTCAAAGCCGTAATGGTAAAAATAAATGCAGAAAATATTTAAAAAATAGAAAAATTATTTCATCTCTTGCATAGGTACGTCGTAGTATTTTTCCCGATAAGTCACACGTACACACCTTCGCTGATATTTTCATACTGATTAGTAACGGTGCAAACTCATGTCGACGAAGTGAAGACAATTTAAATTAGATTCGTGTAGTTAATTACTTATTTACTCTTATTATTTATTATATTTTGTGCTAGTCGACTGGCACATATATGTATATTTATACGGTGCTTTCATTTCAAAACCAGCCAGTCCAAATAACTTTTAATTTTGCGTAAATGTAAAAAAACCAAAAACACAATGAATTTTAAATCAAGGAATGGTTAAAAAAATGTTATTTTACTGTTTCCAAGTTGCACCCCTTCTTTAAAATATCAAATAGCAACCCCTACCTTGTGATACATCAAATAAACACACAAGAAAAATGCAAATTAGCCACATAAACAACAATTTAATTTATCGATTTATTTTGCAGATAACATCAAACATAACAAAATTACAACAGATACTAAAATAAAGTTAATTACAAACATATCCTTAAATGTATTTACAGTAACTGTTCAAAGTGTGCTCCGTTATTTTGTAAGTAATAATATAACCTACTTTTAAATCCTACTCGAACTCTTTGCAAAGTTTCGCTAGTAATTAGTCTACATTCTAAACTTTAGTTCTCTAATGTCTTCGGGGGAGTTTAGTAAACTTATGTTGTTAAATAGTCCCACAGAAAAGTCAAGTGGTTTTGCCGGTCATTCCATAAAACCACTTTGCTTTGTGTAACTCTGTCCTGATGAAGGTGTATATTATGTTCATTTAGCAATATATTTCCCTGTTCATCAGATTGTCTTTCTAGTTACTAAGTAATCTAATAATTCTAGGCACAATTCTCCCGTTAGGTGTTGGTCAATAAAAAGTGGTCCAATTATCTCATTTCCTAGAATACCAGCCCATATATTGATTCTCGCTGTGAACTTAGTATTATCCTGTCGAAACACGGGAGGATTTTTGTCATCCTAGTGCCTACAATTATGTTTGTTAAAAAGTCATAAAAAGTCAACGTTAGTTTATTACTGAAGCAAATGTTTTTAACCAAATTTGCATTTTATTGTACTTTTTGGGACATTGATTAACAAAATTCAATTTTGCCCTAGTCTTCACTAAGCTAATGATGATTAAAAACTCGAGCTGTTCCTTTGACGTACTTGTTTTGATGACAGTAAGTAAATATTATTTTTATATGTTCTTGCAGAGAATACACCATTTAAAAATAACTCAAGATGCTACAGCTAAAAATAATAGGTAATTTCTTCTTCTTCTTTTTTCGCTTTTCAATTCGTCACACTTTAGACATAGGCTTCCCATAGTTTTTCCAATCGTTTCTATTTTCTTTATGTCGTCTCCCCATTTCATCTAGGGTCGTTCTCTTGGTCTCTTTTCAGTCAATGGTCTTCATTGTTGTATCATGGTATTCCAGCTATTATCCTTTTGTCTGGCGTTATGACCTGCGAAGTCCCATTTTAGTCTGGCTATATGTTGACCTGCATCTTTGAATTTTGTTTTGTTTCTTACCAAGTTTTTTATCTTGTAATTTAATTGCCAACATTGATCGCTTTATGGCTCTTTGGGTTTTCTTTATTTTATCGATGTTTCTTTTGGTCAAGGTTCAGGTTTGACAGGCGTAGGTAAGAATTGGAAGAATGCACTGGTCGAATACTCTTGTTTTTAGGTACTGCTTATTTTCTTATTTTTTAGGACCTATTTTTATTTTCCAAATTCTGCCCAGGCTAATCTGACCCCGTCGCTGTTTGGTATTCCTTGTTTATTTTTATGGTTTGTCCCAATATAGTTATTAACCGTTTCTATAATCGTGTCATTTAGTATTACGTTTCCAATTTCTTGTGTGTTTGTCATTATTTTTGTTTTGGAGTAATTCATTATTAGACCTACTTTTTTGGATTCTCTTATTAATTTACTAAGCACTTTTTAAAATTTATTTAGAACAGGCCCTCAAAGTATGGAAATGGAAATGCAATGGTATGGGAATACCTCTCAATAATAATAATAATAATAATAATAATAATAATAATACCCTATACACCCTATGTTTCGCAGACGATCAAATCGTAATAGCACAGAATCATGATGATTTAAGCTATATGACTCGAAAACTTATACAAGAGTATAAGAAATGGGGCCTCAAAGTCAACATAAAAAAAAGTGCATGTGAATTGGTGGTCTAGCACAAGATATTTACTTGGATGATGGAACAAAAATTAAACATTGCGAAGAATATAAATACTTAGAAATGAAAATAACACACGATGGGATACTCAACACAGCAATCAAAGAACAAAACACACAAGGCAGAAAAGTTATCTCTATGATGAACGGAATCTTATGGGATCAAACTATATCGATAGCTAATAAATAAAAAATATATAATACCATCCTTAAAAGCATTATACCATACGGTAGGGAAATATAGCAAATAAAACAGTCTACAGAAAAAATACTAATAACAACTGAGATGGACTTTTGGAGAAGATCTGCGGGTAAATCAAGAAAAGACAGGATACACAACGACAGAATAAGAGATATAATGGTTGCCAGACACTCGATTGTTGATGATATAAGAACAAAACAGTTAATATGGTATGGTCACGTCCAAAGAATGTCAGACGATCGGTTACCAAAACAAACTTTGACATGGACACCCCAAGAAAAGAGAGGAAGAGGAAGACCAAGAAGAAGCTGAAGAGAGGGCATTGACAAAAGATAAAAGAAAGAGACTTGCCGGAGAACTTATGGCAGGATAGAGATGGATGGCGGTTAGGAGTCGGAAGGCTTCGTAGAACGCTATAAGCCGAGATATATATATATATATATATATATATATATATATATATATATATATATATATATATATATATATATATATGAAACAATGTGTAACTGATTGTTTAAAAACCAGCTTACTTTCGCTGTATATTACCTATTTTTATATAGATATATGTGTGGGTCGATTGTACATCAGATAACAACTACTCCCCTGACTATGTGTCGCGACGGGTATTGAATTACATCCAATGTATAATCGTGTATAATACCCCATCTTTGAAAGCAAGATATACAGATGCTTGTTAAATAGAACAAAAGGCTATTGAATTTATTTGCTCGAAGAAACCACCTGTATACTGGTTTCGGAGTGATTGCTCCTCATCAGTACAGGGCAGGTTTTCTCGAACAAACACATTCAACCTTAGACTACCATTAAGTACACATGAAGGACCACGCAAAAGCGTTAGTGGCGACATCTGTACTTTTTAACAAGCACCACCCGGTAAATAACTACCAGAATATGGAGAATAGAAATGTAAAATTTTTTATAGAAAACTGTAGTGTTGGTACACCTGTACACCTGTTTTTTAAAAAATTTTGCAAGAATTTCGTCAGGTCCGGGTGCTTTAATTGAGACAATGCAGCTTCTATTTCATAATTTTCTATTTTTGGTAGTGTTTTTAAAATTACATTCATGATTCTTTTCTTAATATATTCTCGTGTGATAATGGTTGCGTCTTTCTTTGAGAGGTAGAGTTCTTTATAGAACCTTTCTACATCTTCTGATATCTTATCTGTTTCTCTTAGTTCCCTTCCTGTGTCGTCTCTTACTGAAATAAATAGTTGTTTTCTTAAATTTGGTTGCATGAATTTTAGGCTCCTATTTCTCTTAATTACTTTCTCGATTTAATTTTCATTATGTTTTCTTAGGTCTTCTCTTGTTTTTCTTCTAATAAATTTGCTCAATTCTACGTACTCTACTGTGTTTCTTTTATTTTCACTTATTAGCTCTCACCTATTGTTCATCAATTTGATTGTCTCATTATTAAGTCTATTTTCTTTTGCTCTTGTTTTTTGTCACTTTTCATTCCTGCTTCTAAGAGTTTTGCTTTTATTTTTTTATTGATTTTATTAATATCTAGCTCTTCCGTTTCTGATTGATATTTAAAATTATTTCTTAGAATCCGTCTATAATCATCCGCGGTTTGTCTTATTTTGTTGTGGTCGATTGCCGTTGGTTTTTTTATTGTTTTATTTTTCTCAAGTTTGTTTGTTAATATTTTGACTTTAAGTATACGGTGGTCGCTACCGGTTGGGAATTTTTTAAGTGCAGTTATGTCTTCAAAGATTTCTTTGTTTTGGCAAAGAAAGTAGTCTATTTCACTTTTTGTCTCTCCATTTGGGGAAATCCATGTCCATTTTCGATTTGGTCCTTTATTAAAATATGTATTTATTGCATGAAGGTTGTGTTGTTCTAAATGGTTCATTAGTTTTTCACCTCTAAGATTTCTCGCTTCAAGTCCATGATCTCCCATTTAATTATCTAAATCTTCCGTTTTCTTTGCGATTTTTGCGTTGAAATCTCCCATAATAACTTGGTTTTATATTTTTATCTTCTATTGCCTTCTATTACACAATATACCAATAGAGACCCTCAGAGACATTGGGCTGGATGGAAGAGATATTCGTGTTATCTATACTGGAATAAAACATCTATTGTAAAGGTTAAAGAAGTTGATTCAAATACAATCAATATCAAAAGAGGAGTAAGGCAAGGTTGCATCTTGTCTTCTCTTCTTTACTCCGAGAGAATTTTTAGAAATGCCCTTTTGAAATACCAGCGGGCATTATTGTCAACGGTGAGGTCATTAACAATTTACGGTACGCAGATGACACGGTGCTCTTGGCGTCCAATCAGGAAGATCTGCAGGACATCCTTGACAAAGTTGTTTCAGAATGTGCTATGACTGGTCCTGACTTAAACATCAAAAAGACAAAAGTGTTAGTGATCTACAAACAACCTAGCATCGTAACTAACATTACAGTTAGAGGCAAAACGCTACAGCAAGTTGATCAAATAAAATATCTTGGCAGTATTCTGACAAGTAACGCTGATGCCAATCTGAAATATGGTCACGAATTAAACAGGCTCGTACCGTTTTTAGGAAGATGAGTAAAGTCTTATGCTGTAGAGATTTAGGGTTGCCCCTGAGGATCCGTATTCTAAGATGCTATGTGTTCTCCCTCCTATACGGCGTAGAAGCCTGGACACTTAACAACAAAGACATGAAACGTCTTGAAGCAATTGAGATGTGGGCCTATAGGCGAATACTAAAAGTAGCGTGGACCGAAAAAGTTCGCAATTCCGAGATACTCGCGAAAGTACAGAAGAACACCGAGATTATTGTCACTGTTAAGAAACGGAAATTAGAATATTTTGGGAGGCAAAAAATATCGTTTGCTTCAGAATATAATGCAAGGCAAGATAGCGGGTAGACGAGCTCAAGGTAGAAGAAAGACATCCTGGATGAAGAATCTCCGAGACTGGTTTAACGTGAGTTCCAACACGTTGTTTAGACTGGCATTTGATAAGATAAGAATAGCAATGATATTCACCAACGTTCTAAAAGGACATGGTACTTAAGAAGAAGATTGCCGTCGTAGTGTCCTCGTAAGATTGGTCGACTTTTTCTTCCTCATGTGTGGTTGTTGGGGCATATACTTGAATTAGTTTTATTCTTGTTTTTCTTTTAATTTCTATTATATATCCTACTCTGTCTAACATGCTTCTATACTTGACTAAGTTTTGTTTAATGTCCTTTTTAATTAGAAACCCGATTCCTTTGTATATTTTATTTTCTTTTCCTTTGTAATAAAGGCGGATTTTTGAATCTAGTTCTACACACGTTTATCCTCTTCTATTAATTTAAGACAGTCCTACGACAAAAAATTACCCGTTTGCATTAGATAAAATTAAATGGGTAATTTAACGTAACTAATAACCAACTAAATATACTACTAATATTTGTAAAAAAAACATAAAATGTCAAAAAGGTTAATATGTACTCTGTTGCGATTACAGATTGCAACACTTTGGTTAATCTTTCTTTAGTTCTATTAAATTTTATTTGTTTTTGATTTAAATCATTTTTAAGCCATCCCTGAGCGTTCTTAATTAATAGTAATTAATTTTTGTTTATAACATTCAAGTGTGTAAACCGTTAAAATTCGTTCCTCTGACGGCGCAAAGCGGCCGGTATCAGTATCTCTACAATCGCTGAGAGTGGCTATTGTCAAGCTCCAATTTTTTTCACAGCGGTCATTGATCGCTTGTTTTTCTTTTATTCAAAGTTTCATTGTTATGTTTTCACGGCATTCGAATTTTTATTTAATGCTTGCAGCAGTTCATTGGCGGAAAAAGTGCATGGTGTATTTTGAAGAAAGAAATATTTAAGTTTTAAATAAAACGTTTAAAAACCAGAATTTTTTAATTTTCAACCAATCCACTAATTATCGAGGTTAAGTTTTATTTCTTCTGTGTACAAAAAAGAAAATTTACAAAATCTTGATTTTTTCATATTCAAAAGTAAGTTAATTGATCCCTAATTAGACATCTACCTATCCAATAGTGGCGTAGGGCGTTTTTTTATGGTCTCATGTTATTTTACAAAATTTGTTGTTATCAACAAAATAAATTAATAGAATTAATTGTTATCTATATGGCTGTTTGCATTTTTTTAAATTTTCATTTGCCTTTTGAAATTTTAAAAAATGGATGAGAGATGTTAAAAAGGTGCCACTTAGAAACAGCAGAATACCATTTTTAAACCTTCCCCTTGATTTAAAATTAGAAATAATTTTTTTTTACATTTACGCAAACTCATAAGTTATTTGGGCTGGCTGGTTTTGAAATAAAAGCACTATATTTATACGTTAAAATTTATTTGATATACCTCGTGAAATTGGTTGACGAAACAAATTTATAAGGCGAGTGTGAATGGACAAGTCGGTAAAGGTCGACCTCGGTGAACATATCTTGGTCAAATCAACATTGTTTTGAAAAAAGGCCAGGTCAAGAGTACTAACAACCGACAAACATGTATGAGAGCACTGATGAAAGTAGAGGAAGCAAAAGATATGTACAAGAACCGTAGCAAGTAAAAGAAAGTTTTTGCCTACCCCTACGGGAAAAAGGCGTGACTATATGTATGCATGAAATTGAAATTGAAATTTATTAGCAAATTTACTTTGTGTGCGTTTCTTTGAACAAATTACAATTTTGTTAAATGCTAAGTCTTACATAAAATGTAATTAAACCAAGCCTTTGACTGTCAGAGATATTAATACTACAAAGATATTTTGAATAAGTTTTTGTGAGTTTACGTGGTTAAAAGAAATGTTTTATTACCTAATGAAAATTTTAATATAATTTATATTTTTTAGGAAAACTTCCGGATGGCATACAAACTTGGTTTTATTTATTTTGTTGCTGCCATAAACATTATTTTATCTATTAGAATACCCCCAAATCCGTGTCCAAATATATTTAATTATTACAAGAACAGTCAAGGAATGGTATACGGAGAAGTTAGACTGCCATATGATGCGAGCACGGAACTAAAATTTAATATAAATGCCTCATTTTTGGGAAACTTTAATAATGCAGTAAGTAGTCATTGTATTACTTAACTACCATATTTTTAATGAAATTTGTACAAAACAAGCTAAAAGTTACTGCCTGTGGGCTAAAATTAAAATACTGTGAAAGTCTAATTTTGTTAATACGAAAAGGTAAAATATTCAGAGGATTACTTGAAACAATAAAAAGTAAAAATTTTGTTTACAATTTTTTTTTCGTGTTGTTGACTCAGCCTAGTAATCTAATTTTTTAAGTTTAGTTAATTATTTGTGAAAAACACAAATACAGAGTGGGCCACAGATATTTGGCAGTATTCATAAGATTTTTAGGAAATGCAGAAACACGTCGGTTTTTTTTTCAAGGACACATTTTACCGATATTAATATCTGTCATTTGTCAACCTTCCCCCTTTCACTTTCATAACCCATAATTTAAAATAGGAATGTACCATGTTTGGCACCTTATAAGATGGGAATTTAGATGAAGTACTCAGACATATAATCATTCATGATATTTTTTTGATATATACATCGTTCAAATACAATAAAACTAATTTTGTAAAAACAATTTAAAACTTATGAGTGTAAAAATACTAAAATTAGCTAAATTAATTAAGTTACTAGATGTTTCCTGCTACGCTTTGCTGTGGCACATTATAGTTGCATGGATTCGAAATTATGAACAAAACAAAGCATACGTTTCATAGAAGTTTAATTCTGCAATACATGCAGTTGTCTAGATGAGAAGCAATTCGCATCTGAACCACACAATTCTAAAGATAGACCTTGAGCTTTTTTGATTGTAATTGCGAACGCCAATCGAATTGGAAATTGCAATCTTTTAAATTGAAATGGTTTATCGGTCAGGATCACTATTGGAAACGCTCAGACAGTCAAGCCTGGATGACAGGGATATCCGCATTATATCTTATCTTTACTGAAAACAAAAGGCTCATGTTCGGGTGGAGAATGCTCTCTTTGAAGAGTTTAAAGTACGCCAAGGACTTCAACAGGGATGTGTGCTCTCTTTCCTGCTCTTCAATGTTTATTTGGAGAGACTGTTTAGAGAGGCTTTGAAAAATACAAATTACGGCATTTTACTAAACGGCATACTTATTATTAATCTAAGGTACGCTGACGACGCAGTCCTAATTGCAGACACAGTTGAGGGTTTCCAGAGGCTAATAGACAGAGTAACAAAAATTTGCGAAACCTACAACATGCGCCTAAACACAAATAAAACAAAGGTTATTAAATAAGCAAACAAGATATTGATGGACAGTTTTACACAAACGGCTTACAACTAAAAACGGTTTCATCGATAAACTACCTGGGCACATTTCTTAACAACAAATGGAAACAAATAAAGAAAATTAAGATCCAAATTAGGAAGAGTAAAACAGATTTTTATCGCATGAGAAGCGTGCTGCGCAATTTAAAAATAGGCTTGCACCTAAGAGTCAGAGTTCTTAGATGCTACGTTTTCTCAATACTAACATATGTGGTGGAAGCATGGACTCTGACCGACGCTTTCCTACAGCATATGAGAAAACCAATAGAGGTTTTAAACGTAATCAAAGAAAGCAAACTTTCATAATTCGGACATGTTAAGCGAAACCAGAAATATAGCCTACTTCAGATTATTATGCAGGGCAAGCTTAACGGCAAAAGAGGTCCTGAAAGACGACGAATATCATGGCTGCGAAATCTAAGACAATGGACAGGACTGACATCTATTGATTTATTTCGGGCTGCAGCAAATAAAATTAGATGGGCCATAGTAATCGCCAACGTCCACTGAGGATTAGACACAAGAAGAAAAAAGAATGTGCCACGTCTTTTTTTTGTTCTCTAAAGAGTACTCTGCTAGTGGTCTCTCTACTGGCAAATTATGCCCGAGCTCAGCCGTAGAGGGCAGAAGAAAAAAATATAAAAGTGAGCCGCGCCACCGACTTAGACGGTACAAGCCGGAAACCCCTAGGTCTTGTAGGCACCAGCAGAGCCACACGATAAACAACAAACAATTATGGTGAACTAGATAAATAAAACTATATTTACAATTCCTGCAATATATTAATTAAGTAAAAATGATGTTCTGATTTTTTACAACAAATTCTGTATTTTGTAAAGTGGATTAAACGAATTTAATACACTTTCCTTAAAATAATATTTAAATGAATTATAACAATCTTTCAGACAATAATAAAAACCTAATGAGGTACAAAAAAAGAAATGTTCAAAATATTTAAAATTTCAAAAATAATTGGTTTTATATAGAATTCCTGATAGCAAAAGATTAACACAAAAAAAAGAAATACAAAATAAATGGACTTGCAACAAGAATAATAATTTAAAACTCTCACAATAACCACATAAATTATATTCAGTAATATATAAATTCAGATTCAACTTGGAGCCGGTACAAATTTAACGAAAAATAATTTGGTTACTTTTAAACTATTGAAAACGCTTAGATCATGCACATAATAACTGATAAGTTGATAAAATTAAATTCAATACTATGTAACCAATTGAAAACTTCATTAAGACGCCACTGTTACATCGATGATCCAAGAACAGAAACACCAAGTAGTATTTTTAAAGATTTACACTGTTAAAACACTCGAGCTTATTTCAAAAATAATTCTTTTTACGATGGCTGTCCTTCAAAATAGCAATATTGTAGGATATTTACAAATAAGTATGAATAAACGTTCTTACTTGGACACAAAGAACTATTGAGAATATTATTTTAATCAAAGTTCAGACTCGGCATATTATCCAATGTAATAAATAGTTTTCAACAGTGAACCATATTAATAAATTAAAACAAAACTTAATCGCGGTGTCGAAAACAAATCACGTCGTTTAAATATTCTAAAATAAATCACTTGTAACCTGTGGGTATACGAATTCACGAATCCTGTGACCTACTCCTGGAGCCGGTTTGAATTATGGAACAGTACCTGCTACTTAACAATGGCTTCACTCCATCAAATCCCGCACGCGGTCATTTTAACTTGACCTCAATAACCAAAATATCCACCACAAAGGCACGACAAAATGGTCAAGTTAAAAATTAAATGGTTCTTCTTCAAAATCCAATTAAGATGGCCCAAATACAGCCAGATATGAAAGAAAGAACCGTAGAAGTTCTGCTCACGTGTTAATATCAAATCGTTCCAAAAACTCTCACCCGACTTCCACCACTGACACCAAACGAATCATACCCACTTCTCACTCCCAGACCGGATATCAGAAAAATGACGCGGAACCCACGTCAGCCAACCTTTGCAAATCTATGTCCTTCACTCATAATCTCGCTCGTCCGTGTTGATAGCCAGCCCATCGACACAGAGAAGCAAACCAAACAATAATATAGCTGACAACACACGACCATCGAGGCCAAAAATCAAGGCGAAATCTAATACAAAGACTCCCATTCCAATTAACAAACACGTCACAGCCATTAATAATTAAATCCAATCCCTACTAGTATGCAACACTATTTACAACGAACAAAATACGGTATGCAAAACTATTTACTAACACCAGACTATCAGAGGCACAATTAATAATTAAACGGTAGATGGGAAAAAATAGGCACGTGACAAATATCTGGATTATGAAAATTCGAGGACTAAGGACATCTTTAACTTTGAACGACCCCTAACCTAACCTCTACTTACGATTTGGCCAACGGCGTAGCTTAATCACCACGCGATCACACAAAAGTATGTCGAGTAAGGCAAATTTTTAATTTAGATTGTATAATAATCTGAATGCGATGCAAGTGGATTCGTTTTCTTTTTATTAATATACAATTTAATGTTAAACAAGTTATTGTTTCACATGTGACTGCGGTTGTCATTAGCTAGTAAGGCGAGTGTTCCCCCCGCTTCCAACAGATGGCTAAACTAAAAATACGCTTTGATAACACCATATTGACACACAACCTAAGCCTGACATACCTGGGAGTCATCCTGGACAGGCCCTGTCGTTCCGGCAACACCTTACCAAGCCTGCAGCCAAAATAAATGCAAAAAAACATTGAAAAGCTATGCTGAATGACAGCGGCTACATCTTTGAGATGCTCTACCCTGTAATTGGTCCACTCTTTTTCTTCTTCCTCCATTTTTGTAAGGCATCTGCCTTGTTCTTTAATTTCTTAGAGTTGTAGCTGGGATGATAAATTCCAGCTTTCATACCAACGTATGGGTGGACGTCCAGATGGTCTGCTGGATTTTGGGAGACTATCCCTTGCAATCTTCGGCAATCTGTTGTCGTCCATCCGTTCAATATGATCTCTCCATTCGCGACGTCTGTTTCGGGACCATCCAACTATGTCTTGGACATCGCAAAGTTCTCGAATGCTTCGTTTATTTTGTGGTCCCTTAGTGTGTAGCCTGCTTATGGATCATAGAGACCTTATATCTGCTGTACGGATAATCTTTTTTGTTGTGGAGTTTTTGGCTCTTGTTTCTACAGCGTAGGTCATAACAGGTCTCACACAGGTCTTATATATGCGGGCTTTGCTTTCAATGGACATGTGCTTGTTTCGCCATATTATATCTTTTAGGTATCCTGATATTAAAGCTGATTTGTTTGTTTAAGCCGTTACTTCTTCTTAAAGGTCTCTGCTGCTCGTGATGTTGACGCCAAAATATTTGAAACTCATAACCTGTTTTACTGGGTTATTGTATAAAGCCAATTTACATCTTCTGGGCTCTTTTGAGATGGTTAGCACTTTTGATTTTGCTACCGGTATCTTCATGTTGTATTTGGCAACTGTATTTTCGAACTGATAAAGCATTCTCTGCAGGTTGTCTTCATCTTCTGAGACCGGCACATCATTGTCCGCGTAGCAAATTAATTTTAGTTCTTTGTCCCCTAGGGAGTATCCCTTTTCAATCTTTTTTACTTCCGTTATAAGTTCGTCCATAATCAAGTTGAAGAAAATGGGGCTTAGGCATCGCATTGTCTTATTCCAGTTTGCATGGGTAGTCTGCGTGTCTTTCTGCCTTCTACTTGTATTTGGGTCCAGTTGTTAGTGTTTAACTCCGTAACAATGCTTGAAATATCCGGATGCACGTTTTTATTTTTAGGAATTTTTACAATATCAGACAGTCTTACTTGGTAAAATGCTTTCGTAAGATATATAAAACACATATGTGCTGTTTTGTTGTATTCTATAGCGTTTTCAGCAATTTGCATGATAGAAAAGATGAAATCTACGGTTGACCTGTTTTTTCTAAAGCCTTGTTGCTCTTCGCATCTGCCAAGAGAGGATATACCTTTATCTGGTCCACTCTGTGGCAGAATTTTGCATTCCTGCATGGCTTGACAGCACTTACACGAGTAGAGTGAATATTCAACTAAAGGTCAATGAGAATTATTACCGGCACAATAAGATCCACCCCTATCTACTGGCTCCCGATACTGAGCCATATTGCCCCACCACAGCTTCAAAGAAAAAATGCGCTGGTTGGAGAGCATCGCAAAATCATGCAGTCCCCCAACCTCCCCATTCATCTAAACCTAGCAGATCTCAACAGAAAAAGGCTTTGATCACGATTTTGTAGATTAAAACTTGGATGTAGTACGTCTAAACTCTCGATTTTTTTAATCGTAACTGAGTTTGCGTCAAGATTCATCATTCTACTGTGGTCCAAGTTGATGCAAATATGGATTTATAGTAGATTGTAGATTGTAGAAGGGGTCGTGAAGGCCATGTAGCTCGACCTATTAGATCTTTTGTGCATAACCCTTAATCTATTCGAGGTCTGGGATTCCGAGACTTCGTACAAAGTTTATCAGTTTCATGTAAGCTTATGGATAAATAGTAATTTACAAGTTTCGAAAGTAATATTTTACAGGATGAGTAGGAACATTTCATTTATGCGAGTCCCGTAAAATCACTTTTGGATCGTGATATTAACAAAAGCGGTAGTGTTAAACTTATAAATAGACGCATCAGTAATTATTGTACAAAAAAATACTAGTCTTTTAAGATATTAATTTCATTACGGCCCTTTTTAATCTGTAAAGTTATGTGAATTTTGTTTTTTAAAGAATTTTTTACGTATCCTTCTGCAATATTGGTTGATTTTCATCCTCCGTGTATTTTTAAGCTAGTTATATTAACACCACTCTCGCGAGTAAAGTGCGTAAACAGCGCGCTGTGTATTCTTTGGAATTCGGTAAATCTTTAACTTCTGATAATAAGTAATCTATTTCTTTTTTATTCAATACTTTATATTCCTTTTTGTTAATAGCCAATGGATTTTTAGTTTAGGACAAGCAATAACTTTGGAATAGTGGCTTATATTTATATTATTTTTAATATTAATTGTGGACTTAAGCATCGAGTAATTGCTCCAGAGGCTCGAAGACTTTAAGATTTTAGATTTCTTTATTAAATATGCAGGAATCGCTGGTTCATTTATAGTATGCACATTTTTATCATTGCCTTATTTTAAAAATAAATTGTAGAACCATTCGTACCTTTCTTTCACATTACGGGCAATAATTCATAAGTAGCTGCTTTATCAGATCCACTAATTTTATGTGAAATCATTTCAGCCATACTTTCACTACTGATTTTCATTTTTTTTATTTGAAAACCAAAAAAAGACACAGCAACATGTGTCTTAATTATAATATCGAGTTGAAAGTGTTCTTTTTTTTGTTCCACAAGAGGAAAATCTTCTATAGATACTATAGACTATAGACACTGTCTATAGACAGTTTTTAAAAAAGTTTTTTAATAATTTTTAGTTGTTATTTAAACTACTTGTTCTTGATTGTAATTTATTATTGCATTTGCTTATTTGTTTATATAATTTGCGAGGTTCAAATAGTAATTTATATCTACGTTCTGTTTAAATTGTAGTTCGTACGTATCGGCGAAAGCTTCCGCTTTTTCCCTATCTGTGTTAACTGGACCGTTTTTGAAAAATATAGGTGAAATTCCCCTTTTTTTGTCTTTGCATAACGCTTTGGTTAGCTTCCAAATATTTGTTTTGTTATTTGGTTTTGCCAAATTTTTCTTCCCAAGTTTTGTTTTTATGATTTTCTTGTGAACACACTTTTTCTTAGTCTATTTTTTTTTTATAAGAAACCGAATATGTCTCGGTAGTTGTATGGGATTGGGTTTTAGAGGTATTATTTAAGAAGCCTGATTTAAGGCTTATAGAATGTGTGATTTTAATGAATCATGTTGTTTTGGATTTCTTCTGAGTTTTTTAAATGATTTATATTAAGTGGATTATCACTTAAAATAGATTTAAACAGTTTCCAGTCAGTTTTTAGAGTTGTTTTAAGGATTTTTTTAAATTTATGACCATTACAGGGGTTTGGTCTGAAGAAAGTTCGTTTAAAACTTCGAGTTTTATCTCTTTAGCAATGTTTTTAGACAAAACGATGTCTAGTATGTCTGGGGTTCTTATGTGATGATGAGTAGGTTTATCGGGCACATATAAAGCGATGAGGTTGTCGTTTACGAACACCTGCCGACGTTTATCGTTTTCAACCCCAGTCTTTATGTTTGGAGTTGAGATCGCCTCCTATTAATAAAGGGGTGTTTTGTGTAAGAAATGTAAGTAAATTTACTAAAAGGATACAGAATGGATGACCGTGAAATTACTGTTATATGCTATGCCGATGACGCAGTACTAGTTGCTGAAAATGAAGACGATCTGCAGCGACTATTACATCGATTTAACTGCACCCTAAATGACTTAAGAAAACTAAATGTATGACAACATTAAAAACGCCATTAAGGTGCAAACTGGAAGTTGAAGGCAAAGTTATCCAACAGGAAATGAAAAATAAGTATCTGGGCATAGAAATCCCAGCCTATGGTGATGTTGAGACGGAGGTGAGAGAACAGACAACGAAGGAAACAAGAATAGCAGGATGCCTAAATGACACATAATATCGAGATAAAAACATTAAAATAGAAAGCAAATCAAGAATTTACAAGGCAATAGTAGGACCAACTATGACATACACGGCAGAAACTCGACCAGACACAGCGAGAACTAAACAACTTCTGGAGACAAACGAAATGAGAGTACTTCGTAGAATAACTGGAAATACGAAGCGAGAGTATAAGAAGGACATGCAAGGTAGAAAAAATTAATGAGTGGGTTCTCGGCAGTAAAAGAGAGCGGAATGAGCACATTAGTAGAATGGACAACGAAAGAATAGTCAGAACAGCACGCGACAAATCACCAATGGGTCGCAGGAGTTTAGGACGCCCCCGAAAACGATGGAGCGACAACTTAGCAGTGCAATAAGCAAAGAGACGATGAAAAGAAACAGGTGATCCGCCTAGATTAAAGAAGATAGAAGAAGAAGAAGCCTCTACTAAGGCAAATTATCATTGACAAAGACACTATCATTAAAGACAAGAAGACGCCAATTTCACTTATCAAAGAAAAGATACTTTTTCTAGAAGATAAACAATAATCCTATTTTTATGCTTCTTCTGCCAAACCCAACATTTACTACCATACATAAGTACACACCTCTATGCACAGCCAGACGTGCCTTTTTTGACACTTTCTGGCTATTCATAAAGCTATGCAGTGACCCATTCATTCAAACCCAAGGTATGGGGATGTATATTTATTGAGTTGACAATGAAGTTAAAGAAGGATATATATTAATTTTCCTGGATAAAAAAACGCAGAACAACAAAGAAAACTTTATAGTGGAACACTTTAAAACTGAAAATAATTGGAAAACTTTTATGGTTTCTGCGAATTTTGCGTTCAAGGATAATTTCTACAAGCGGGATACAGGAGATTAGAATTTAAAGGAGACGTACCTAAAAATGACAATCCACCATATTCTTTTTTAGATGTAAATAAATCTCAACAAACAGTACCAATATAATCAAAAATAAACATATGGACAAAGGCTGCCCAACAAAATCCACAAATTGTAACGATGCATTCGACTCAAAATTAGGAGGATCACTAGGAACGAAGGAAAACATACGACTCAAAAATACCAGTAAAATAGTAGCAATTAAACCAGGTATCAGTGTCAAAAATCCTAATTTTAGGAATATTATATTTCATCATAATGAAAAATCCATTGAAAATGGCAAAAGTTTAGTAAAAAAAATCTATTTTTTATTTTATAAAGTTTATATAAGAATATCTCGATCATATCATTACTGTTTTAAGAAAGGTTAGGTCAAGAGTACCAAAAACTAATGAGCAATAAAAATGTATGAGAGCACTAATGAAAGCAAAATAAGCGAAAGATGTGTGAAAATTGTTGACTGCACAACAAATTTTCTGTAATAATTTTATTTTGTATTTTAGAAATTAAAATTAGAAATGTTGACAACGGTTGGAGAACTAAACGACTATACCAAAGATGTTGTTTTTAACGTTTATTTTCCATTTGAAAATGTAATCCCAAGAATCACAGCAATTCATTTAAACGGTATTAGTTACTGTAGTGGACCTCCAGAACCATGTAAGATTTTAAAAATATAAAAATTTAATTAAAACAAAAAATGTACAAAAAGTGGCAATAAATGTATTTATATTTCTTTCAAAGCTGTATAATATAAATTTTATGAAAAAACTTTCGATGAATTGGTTTGGTTGGTTGTATGTATTTTATCCTTATACAGAGATAAAACAGCTTTTTATTCCCTTTGCGTCCATCAAAATGCCAATTATATTTCAGGTCCAGTTCTCAATATTAGAAACCATTTTTGACGATGTAGTACATGCTTCTTATACTTTTGAGCACAAGGTTTTAAAGAAGAATAATTCAAAGCCCGGTCCTGTCCGTTCCTACTTCGGTATTTCTCTTGCTATTTACTTCATTGTGTTTTCTTGTGCGGTGAGTGCAAGGTTAAATTTTTAGAATACGTTAACTTAATATCCGTTCAGTGCCAAACCATAGAAAGGATATCGAACGTAAGTAGTCATTGATGTAATTCTTACTTATCACGTACCTAGGTACAATTTGACAGATCTTAATTAGAAACAAACCAGAGTTTATTATAGATAACCTCTTTTTTAATTATAACATTCCATTTAGAACTTCTTTTACAGATTGGGCAAATCTAAAAAGATAAATAGAGATTTGACTTCAAGTATAAAAATTATAAGACTCAGGGATTGATTTTAAATAGAATTAACGAATGTTTTATTAGTACGATATATTTCGATTTACTCCCAAAACAAGACCGGACTTGTTGACCGATATCAGCACTTTTTCTTAGTCATCCCAATTATTTTTACCATAGGCGGCTGCTGATGACTTGCAGGCGTTACTAGATAGGGTTGTGGCTAAAAGCGAAGAAAGAGGGCTCAAACTAATATCAGCAAAACCAAAGCTATGGTTATTAGCAAAAATGGTGAGCTTTCAGCAAACCTGAGTACAGGCAACCAACAGATTCAGCAAGTCTTCAGTTTCAGATATCTGTGATGTTTATTGAACAGTTAGTGGGATAGCACGCAGTAAATAAGGTCCCGCATCGAGCAGGCTAGGGCAGCATTTAGCAATATGAAGAAGATTCTTGTATCTCGAGACTTGTCAATACCCCTACGTATTCGTTTACTACGGTGCTACGTATTTCCAATTCTAAAATATGGAATGGAAGGGTGGATTTTAACAAAGGCAATGTGTAACCGAATAGAAGCGTTTAAGATGTGGTGCTACCGTCGCCTGCTACGAATATCATAGGTAGACAGAGTCCGAAACACAGAGGTGCTTGCCCGTCTCCAGAAGCAACTAGAAGTGATGTTTACCATTAAAAAACGTAAGTTGAAATATTTTGGACATGTTATGAGAGGGGAAAAGTACCGTATCTTACAGAATATCATGTAAGGCAAAATCCAAGAAAGAAGATGTCCAGGAAGAAGACGCACGTCCTGGCTGAAAAACCTGAGAGAGTTGTATGGTGTTCTACAAGCCTGTTTCGTGCCGCTGCTAAAAAAATAAAAAGAAAGGCGGGGTATTCGGAATTTTGTCACAAAAGCGATTCTGAAAGAAATCTTGCTGGATCTCTTGCAAAACGCGTGAAAAATTTAGAGCGTGAATTGTGAAAAAGAAAATTCGCTCTCCCAGTCGTAATTTCCACCAACATACGCCAATGTCAAGGCCTAATTAAAAAAAAACGCCAGGCCAGCCGGATTCCACGTATTTGTAATTCGTTAAATTCCGAAAGCGATAAGGACGGGTATCATATTCATGCAAGGTTGCCACGTGTAGTGGAAAATAATGTTATTAGCGTGTGTAGCGCTATATCAGAAAATGATCAAGATGTGTGTAGCATCTACGATGACGGGGTAGAGCACGATGAACTTGTAGTTCGTAATGACATTACTTTGCCCGATGATGTCATAGAAACAATGGGAGAAGATCCTGACAAAATAAACACCAATGCTTTTACTTTGCATGAATCGTTGGTAACTAGATGAAAGGCAATTTTACTGAATGGCCTAAAAAAGGAGGAGTGTGTAACCCTTCTGAGTAAATATGAAAACCCATCCAATCTAACACATCTTGTACTGTCAAAACTAAATCCAGAGGTCTCCTCAGCCCTATCAAAAAATAATTGAGCTACAGACTCGTCTCACCGAGAGGTACAAAACCGACTCATTATCATCATCATCATCACCATCATTCTTCAGCCATTTGCATCCGCTGTCAGACATAGGCCTCCTTAAGTTTTTTCCAAGTTTCTTGGTCCTGTGCCGCTGCAATCCAGTTGGTGTTGATCTTTTTTAAATCAAGTACTTTTCTCCATATTCTACTTGCACATGTTCCATGCATATATTTTCTGTTGGTACTAGGTTTGTCATTGCCTTAGTTTTGGCATAGTTTATGTTCAGTACAAACGATTTTATTTTGTTTTGGAGTTGTTGCAGCATATCTCGTGATTCACTTAGATCATCCGCAATCAACACTTTATCATCCGCGAATCAGAGATTATTTAGTTGTTCTTCATCTATTAAAAACCCTTGTTATTCCAATTTAGTCTTTTAAAACCGTATTCCAAAACCGCTGTAAATAGTTTTGGTGATAAAGTGTTTCCTTGTTTTATATCTATTTTCTGCGTAGTTTTATGCAGTCTTATAGTCGTTGTTGTATGTTCATATATATTTTCAAAATTTATAGAAAACTATAATATTATTATAGTAAACTATAAACATTTTTTGACAGCGTAAATGGATGTGAAAAATGTATAACTGATTTTTTAAAAAACCAGCTAATTTCCCTGTTTGTCATATATATATATAGATTCATGTGAGTCAATAATGTATCAAAAAACAACTACTCCTCTGGCTATATGCCACGACAGGCATTGAATTACATCTGATACATAATCGTGTATAACCATTTCGGGTAACAATATTCAGATGCTTTTTAAGTAAGAGAAGAAACTATTAGATTTAACCATCCGAAGTTACCACTTATGGACCGGTTTCGGGGTGTGTTGCCCCTCATCAGCATATGGCAGGTCTACCTCGACTGGACACATCAACAGTTTCGACTCCTAGCAAGTATATATGAAGTGCTACGCGAAAAGCGCCAGTCACGACATCTATACATTTTAACAAGCACCACCCGGTGAATAGCTTCTGCGAAGAAGTATTGTAATTTGCAAAATTTATAGAAAACTATAATATTATTATAGTAAACTATAAATATTTTTCGACAGCGTGAATGTATGTGAAAAATGTATAACTAATTTTTTAAAAAAACCAGCTTATTTCGCTGTCTGTCACCTATATATATATATATATATATATATATATATATATATATATATATATATATAAATAGGTATCATACAGCGAAAGTAAGCTGGTTTTTAAACAATCAGTTACACATTTTTACATCTCTTCACGCTGTCAAAAATAAACCCTTTATGGTTTACTGTAATAACACTACAGTTTTCTATAATTATTACATATTATATATATATATATATATATATATATATATATATATATATATATATATATATATAGAGAGAGAGAGAGAGAGAGCAATAATTTTTCATGCAAATGAATCTTTAAATATCCACATTGTCAAAAATGGTATGTAATATTGAGGACTGGACCTGAAATATAATTAACCGATCAAAAGAACTTACCTGAAGTTTGATCTTAATTATATGAAGGTCCAGTCCTAAAATATTACATCCCACCCTCCCCCAACCTATTGGCAGTAAAATGACTTTCTTCTTCAAAACCTTGTGCTCAAAAGTATAAGAAGCATGTACTACATTGTCAAAAATGGTATGTAATATTTTTGGATTGGAACTTCATATAATTACGACCGAACTTCAGGTAAGTTCTTTTGATCGGTTAATTAATTATAACTTATAATTCAGATCACTTATAATTTATAAGTGATCTGAATTAGTCAATTTTTATATTTTATTTTTCTTAACAAAAACGTAAATATACATAATATTAAAGACCACCTGGTATTTAACACAATATATTGTGTTAAATAACAGGTAATATTTTTAACTTTATGTACAGGGTGATTTATAACTATTGGGACATAGGCTAATAGCGGGTAATTTGGACCAAATATAATGATAGAACTAAATGCCATAATAAAATATTGCTGTGGAAAAGGATACAAGGCGTTAAATTTAAAATTTTGTTTTAATTTTTTGCTAATAATTTTACTGTAAATTTATCAATTATAATCAAAATCTGCAAAGAGGCGTAACTTTAGACTTGAAATATTATTTTAAATTTTGTTATAGGGGACGCCATGTGAATAATTCCTGATGATGAAATAGACTGGTAACTTTTTTTGACGAAACTTTTTAGTAATTTTAATTGGAAAATATAACGCAGACATAATTTTTACGTAATATTGGTACTTTTGTTTAAACACGATAATTGCATCGAGAAAAAAAGCAATGGAACAATTCTTTAGAGTATTAAAAGGGGACTTCAAGTAGGTAACAGACAACAAAAAAACTTGTAACGTAATGCTTCTATTTCGACGAATATAAAACAATTTAAATTTAAATCAACTTAAATTAACTGTTTTACGTGACCTTTTAGTGACTTTAATACATTTTCTGGTTCTTTTAATAAAGGACTTTTGGACTTCAAAGAAAATATTTTTCTGTCCCATTATAAAATTAGCCGCATTTTGTATATTCCTTTAGAGTTTGTCCCGTGAATTAATTTCATTGGCATAATCTAAGGACTTTATATGTCTTCATACATAAAAATCAAAAGGGTCATACTCAGGACTTCTTGGTGGCCATTTAAAATTACTTCTACTACTCTGCCAATTCATCGTTAAGGAAATATGTCACTTAGAAGATTTTTAACACCTAATGGGAAATGAAGTGGAGCTCCATCTTGCATAAACCATATTTTTTTTCTTACAGCTAATGACAGATGATCTTAAATATCACTAACAGTATTTTTCAAAAAAAATAAATAAGAATTTCCTTTCAAGTTTAGAGACAGAGCATATGGCCCTAGTAGTTGGTCGCCTATAATGCCACACCATACATTAAATTTAAACTCATGCTGAAAATGTCTTTCTTTGAGATCCAAGAGATCTCTGAAAGATCCTTTAAAAGAAAATTTTAAACGGGAGTAAAAAGATATGGGTGAAAATTTTCTTTTTTTAGTCTAATATCATTTATCATTTATTTATAAGTATTTTAAGAGTATTTATATAAATTTTTAGGTAAAAATATTCATTAGAACCAAAGTTATAGCGCTCTAAAGACACCTCCCTCAAAAAAATGGACGATCACTCCCTCCACGAAATCGGCTAATCTGAATCTAAAAAAACTGGCAGTGTTTAAATTTGTAAGATTATATCCATGGAATAAACTTTTATAAATAGAAAAGTTTAAAAATTGGATTTTTTAACAAAATATTTCGAATTTAATGTATTTTTTGTTATTTAAAAAAAATAAAAATATATAAAATTATGGGGTAATAATAAATTATTTTGTGCGTCTATATATGCTGAGTCGACTCCATTAATTTAAATTGAATCAGCCAAGCCATTTTTAAGATAGTTTTTGATATTTTTCTACAAGCGCTTCGCGTCCAGTGGGGCATCTCATGATTGCCATTATTTTTAAAATTGCTTGGAACCCTTTGTTGAATATTATAGCGGCCAAAAACGTTGCAATTTCAACTATTTTAACGCCAGAGTAAAGGTGTTTTGAGGCAAACGTCCAAATCAACGAATTAAGAGATTCGTTATTGTTCTGCGTTTCTGAACCTTAACAGTTGGTTAACAATTTATCCTTTGACTAATCTTCATGAACAAGTTTAATAACTTTTAAGATTTCGGGTAATAAATGAACTTTTGGTATATTTCCTCAACGGAAATCTGGATGGTCGTCGAATAGCTAACTCGTAAAACTTGGTCATTTCTGTGATTACTTTACCAGCACCTTTTGCCACCGATTCTTTATTATTTTTTTTTACACCACGGAGTCGTGTTTCTATCCTCTTCTCGACATGACCAACGCATTCTTTTTTGTTACATCACTTTCTTCATACGGCTTAGAATCAAAGTTCCATTTAAAAGTTTTGCAATCCCCATCGCCAATGTATGTAAGGTATTTTACTTCATATTTATCCATAGATCTTCCAAACATTTGTGTGATGGCAATAATTTACATTTTTCCAGAGCTTCCGATATGATAAATGGAGCATTCATTCATGTAAGATTCATACCACATTTCATACTCCATTGATTTAGCTTTTTTTTATTGTTCCAATTATTACACCCAGCGCAAAAACTACTCCAGACCATGGTATATTAAACTTTCCCGATATACTTCCCAATTAACGTAGAAACACCAAATAAAGATGAAAAGCCTCGCTTCTTTCAAGTACCGTCACCCGATAACGTCAACTCATCATGTACATTTCCTGCTTCTTTATTCATTGTTTTCTCTTCTTTTTCTTATATTTACAGTGTCTTGCTTTATCCAGCGTTAAAGACTCCTATATTGACTACTTCTTTGTATTTATCTCTATCTTGAGCTGCGTGGAGAAGTTCCTCAGCAGTTAAACCTGTCCATTGTCGGAGATTTCGAACTCAGGATAGCTTTTTGCGGCCTATCCATTTCCCCCCTCAATCTTGCCATTAAGAATAAGCCGAAGCAGACTATAACGTGGTCCACGCATCACATGTCCCAAGTTTTCCAGTTTGCGGCGCTTGATGGTAGTTAAGAGCTCTCTATCGTGCCCTATTCTGATGAGTACATTCTTGTTGGTAGTTCGGCTTGTCCACGGAATTTTGAGTATCCTTCTGTACACCCACATTTTTAATGCACTCATGCGGTCAATAATTTTTTGGTGAAGCGTCCATGTTTCGCAGGAGTACAACAGAATAGACCAAACATAGCACTTGGTAAATTTTTCTCGCAGATGAATGTTAAGTTACTTGGCACAGAGTAGCGGCTTGAGTTTCAGAAATGCTCTTCTAGCTATTTCTATTCTAGCCTTTATTTCTTTGTCTGGATCCATTAACTGATTGATCCAGTTCCCAAGAAATTTAAAGTGCTGAACTCTTTCTATATTCTCGCCATCAAGTGTTATTCTTTCCGGGCCAACATTCGTTTTGCTAACAACTATAAATTTAGTTTTTTGACATTGATTTTCGGTCGCCATCTATAACTTTTTCTGTTTATCTTATCTAACATACATTGTACTTCTTTCAATGATTCAGCTAGGAGCACAGTATCATCTGCGTATCGAATGTTACTAATAATTTCGCCTCCAATCTTTATACCTTCACCAATTGTGTTGCCCCTTTAAATATATTCTCCGTATAGAGGTTGAAAAGTGTAGAAGATAAAATACACCTCTCTTTATAGGTATCTGAGTGGTCTCCTCTTCATTTAGTGTTACCGTGGCAAATTGATTACAGTAGAGAGAAAATAACAAACGTATATCATTATTATCGAGAGGTATATTCTGCAGAGTTTGTAAGAGTTTGTTATGCTGTACGCGATCAAAAGCCTTTTTGTAGTCGATAAACATAGGTACACCGGCTTACTTACCTCCCAACGTCTTTGAAGTAGTGTGTTCATGCAAAATAGCGCTTGTCTGGTGCCTAAGCCGCCTCAAAAGCCGAATTGTTCTTTACTCATGCTGTCTTCGCATTTGTTGTGTATACGGTTTTGGACAACACGAAGTAGAACTTTTAGAGGGTGGCTCATGAGACTTATCAGTCGAAAATCATAACACGACGAGGCATTACTTTTGACTGGTTTCATAAATATCATTGAAGATACGAGTTAGAACTGTAATGTTTTCGTCGTCCAGTAATTTGAGCCACTCTCTTGGTATTTTATCTGGCCCCGCAGTTTTTCTAGTTTTTAGTTGCTTGATTGCTTGTACAACTTCGGACCGTGTGATGCTTGGGCCCTGTTCAGCGTCATTTTCGTAGTCTATGTTATTCTCCTGATTATCTTCAAATAGTTGACAGATGTATTGAGTCAATTTTTCTTTAATTTCGTTTGGGTTTAAAATAAGTTTTCCATCAGCTTTCCTTAGAATGTAGGGTATCTTCTTGCGTTGTATGCCAGTGATTTCTTTGGCTTCCTTGTGAATATTTAATTTATCATGTTTCTGTTGTAGCTCTTCCATTTTTTACATCGAGCTTTCATCCAATTTTCCTTAGCCTCCTTGATCTTTCTTCAGATCAGCTGATATGTTGCTTTGTATTCATTCTCGTTCTTGTCCTTCAGCTGCCTTCGCTTGCCCATTAGGTCTAATATATCGTCAGTCATCCATTCGTGCTTTTTTACTTCTTTGTTAGCTTGTAAAATTTTGCCTGCCTCTAACATTGCTCCTTTCATGGCTGCCATTAGGGTTAATCCTAGCATGGCTTTCCTCGTGTATGTGCCTCTTCTAAATTCCTATTGGGAATTTGAAATACCCGAACAAATATCCATAAGACCGCAGAAAAGGTTTACGCCTTTATAACCAATCCTTTATAAACGCATGACAAATAATTAATTAATTAATTTCACTTGCGTGTTGAAGCATTGAGCACGAGCTTATAATTTTCTGTTTTTTACAGTTACAAAACAAATCTAGGCCATGATAACTTGATTGCAAGAAAAACACAGCACCTTTACAATCTTTACATATAAAGGCGGGTTTATATATAAAATAAAATAAGGAACAAAATAAAATAAGTAAGATAAACATGCCTAAAAATATGAAAGCGTTTATACAAGAAATAAGAATTAGAACAAAAGATGGGCAAATTTTATCTCTTTGTCTTATTTTATTTTATTTTATTTAAAAACTGATAATGCGCGTGAACCAAATTTTTTCTGTTCTAAATGTTTCGAGTTCACAATCAACCAAACCTAACCTGATAATATTATTTGTGGAGGTATTTTTGATTTTCCTTTTATGGCCCGTATATTTATTTCTTAAAAGCTTACATTTGTGTTCAAAAGCTTCAGCTACAGAAAAAGTGATTTAAAAAACGTTAAACTCTCTGATTTTGTGGCACTTACGTGCTTTCTCCATTATGTTAGCAATTGTGAGCAAATCATTTTCTTTCAGTCGGCTGTTCTTGTATTTTCCATCAGTTTTTGCATACAACTGAGGAAAGGTCGATACCTGCTCTATCAACATGCCATTATCCATTATCATATTTTTTAATAGAAAATGGATGGTAGATATATATATATATATATATATATATATATATATATATATATATATATATATATATTTATATATAGTTGGATAATTTAAGATAATAATGAAATTTTAAAAATCCATATTTGAAATAAAATAACAAATAAATTTGAAGATTATGTACTGTTATGCACAAAACACAAAAGTCATTGTCAAAAAAGCTGCGATTTCATTGGTTTATTCTTATTTTATTTTATGTTATTTCTTATTTTATTTTATTTGCTCTATAAACTCTCACTATTCTTTACTTTATCAAACCGAGTTACTCCGGCTATACTTCTCAGACTGCTCATATCCGCAGCATTAATTCTATTTTCATGCTTCTTCTGCCAAACCCAACATTTACTACCATACATAAGTATAGGAACCAACACACCTCTATGCACAGCCAGACGTGCCTTTTTTGACACTTTCTGGCTGCTTATAAAGCTTGTGCTTGTATAAGTATATATTTGTATACAAGGGTCTTAGGTATCAAGCCGACAGCAAACAATAGGGTCGACCTCTTAGCTCTCAGCTCTGCGCTCCGAATACCAGCCTCTTCTAACTGCTGTATTTTTAAAATGGCTTCAAATTTTAAAATTTACATAACCTTCATATTAAGCAGACTTACATGCCATAGAGATATGTGCCTAGGAGTGCACCGAAAGAAACACCCGAAGGTCAGAAATCCATTTTTTATCAGATATCAGATATCAGATAGCCAAGCAGCACTAAATGCTCTGAATTCATACACTTGTAAGTCTAAACTGACTTGGGACTGTAAACAGTCCCTGAGACAACTGGCAACGAACAATCAGTTTACTTTGATTTGAGTTCCAGGTCACAAGGGAGTTAAAAGCAACGAAGAAGCAGACTGCCTTGCCAATGAAGGGGCAAATACACAATTTTCCGGCCCAGAAAACTTCTGTGGACTTTCCAAAGCCCACTTGAAAAAAGAGGTTCAATGCTGAGAAACAGATCAAAAGAAATCTCACTGGCATAAAGTGACAGTACAAAGACAAACGAAAAGGCTAGTAAGCCTGTCGCCAAGGAAAGCTAAAAAGCTTCTCGAGTTGGACAAGAAAGACTTGAAACTGGTGATGGGGCTTCTCACTGGACACTGCCCTCTGAGGTATCACCTTAAAAAGATGGGCAAAACAGAGAGTGATAGTTGCTGCTACTGCAATATCTTTGCTGACACTGCAGAACATTTGTTTTTCGAATGCCCAGCGCTTTTCTGCAAAAGGCTTAATTTTCTGGAAGGGGCCTTCCTAAAGCACTTCGATGTCAGAAACTTATCCCCCAGGAAACTGATAAACTTTGCTTGAAGTCTCGGAATTCCGGGCCTTAAATAGATTAAGGGTTATGCACAAAAGATCTAATAGGTCAAGGTGCTTGAAATGTTGCATAGCCTGCACGACCCCCCTACAATCTACAATCTTACCACCATATTCTAGATATATTAAGGTAACAATTTATGCAAATAAAATCGATTTTTTGAACCTATTAAACCAGAGAACCCCCTTACTGCAAAAAATGAAAACAAAATTTTAAATTTAACGCCTTGTATCTTTTTTCACACCAATATTTTATAAAGGCATATTTTGTCCTATCGTGATATTTTGGTTCAAACCTCCCGCCATTAGCCCATGTTTCAGTAGTTACGAATCACCCTGTATATGTCATGAATATGTTTATACAGGGTAGCCAAACGAAAACGAAATAGTGCCATTTGCAAGACCTTCGTCAAGATTTTAGAAAAACGCCAAGACCCGTAGATTTTGATTAAAGGACACTCTTTTCCGGTATTGTTGAGTTGCTTTCTAATTACATAAAATAAAATACTTGGAAGGTGACTTTTTGTGATTATTTTTTATTGACAACTTCGTTCTGACAAAATCTTGCGTCATAATGACAATAACACCATACAAAAAATATAACATATACAGTATGAGACAATAAAGTACAGCATGTCCCAACATTCTCCGGCCCCAAGCTTATTCCTCACCCAACCTTGCTGGAACCTTCAAGATTCGACCAAACCTTGATCTTTCGACTGGGTTTTTATTCTTCTTTTCCTTTTTCTTATTCTTTTGTTTCTTTTCTGTAGTGATAACTTCTTTACTGTTTGATTCTGATGCTGTTTCTAATTCTAATGGATAGATCCTTTGGAATGGCCTAATAGTGTACTAGAGCATATAAAAGTTAAAAATTTGCAAAAAGATGGTATAAAAGAGGAGTTCGTTAGAAAATTGATCAAAAAATTTGACAGTTTTGATAGAGCATGTAAGGTTAAAGAATTGTGGAAGCCATTCAAAGAAGAAATCGTGGATATTGCTATTAAAGTGTGTGGTGTAAGTAAAAGAAGGAAAGGATGCAAGTTACAGAAAATGTGCGTAGAGGTTCAAACAGCAGTGTCAGAGAAGAAGAAAGAATGGCTGGATTGGCTAGCTAAAAAAGGCAATCAAAGAACGCAAAAGGCTACGATTGAAAATGTAAACAAGGCAAAGAATGAATATAAAAGGTTCAAAGGTGTGGCAAAAGAAGTTGTGGCAAGAAAGAAGAAGAGTGATAAAGATGAATTGACGATTTCCAAAACAATAGTTAACTTTTCCGGAGGTCCATAAGAACAGCCAGAGGTAAAAATACTACATTGCAACTGAAAAAATCGGAAATCAAGATGATAGTATGATAAAAGGAGAGGAATGCGCATTAAAGAGATGAAAGGAATACTTCGAAAGTTTATTTGAGAAAGAGGATACAAAAGTACAAGCACCATTCGAACACATAAGTAAAAGTTGCAATGAAAGAGAAATAAGTACGAAAGAAATTGTGAAAACGTTGAACAGTATGAAATTGGATAAAGCTACTGTGTACGACAGGATAACAGTTGAAATGCTAAAGGCTGAACAAAGCGTGGTAACTAGTCTGCTGTGCCACATTTTTAACCTTTGTTGAAGGAGTGTTAGCGTACCAGACAACTGGTGCAAAGCCGTTATCGTGCCGCTTTACAAGGAAAAAGGTTCGCAGCAGGACTGTAAGAACTACCGAGGTATTAGTTTACTCAGCATAGTCGGCAAACTTTATGCAAAGATATTGTTTAAAATAGTGACGAATGAAACTGAGAATTACGAGGTATAGTCAAAAAATTCTTAGCTAGAAGTCAGAAGGTCTATTGCGCTTTTATAGAATTGAAAAAGGCCCATGACAGAGTGGTAAGGAGTAAATTGTGTAGAATAAAACCCGAAAAACCATTCACCAATAATAAATAGTCATTTTTATGATCTTATACAGCATCTTAAATTTTAAATTGAGTTTTTGTCGTCACATTTTATAGTATTTTATAAAAGCTTGCATTTTTATTTAATTTTCTAAATTTATTGCCTACAATTATGCTAAATATAAATATCTTAAATAAATCAGGCCAGCTGTAATTTGTAAGTATATTATAAAATATATTATATATTATTAAATATATTATAAATAAAATTGTTAATCTTTAAATTATTTAGAAAAAAATAATACTAAAAATTAATTTTATAATAATTTTTTATTACCCATTAAAAAATTATAATTTGCTGTATTGCACTATACAATTTAAAATAATATTAAATTTGCTATCCCAATTTAGTGACAAACTCATGCAAAATATCACATGTTATCACATTATTCCTCGTAATTCCTGACGCCTTTATTACTGAATCACGTGAATATCCTTCACTGACTTTGAACCCAAGTACACAAATTCTACACAATTCTATGTATGGGGTGAACGGTAGTTTAATATAAGCACTGAAATCACTTTACGAGGATTCCACCGCTTGTGTCAGGATAAACGGAGCTTGCACGGAATGGTTTAACATTAAAAAGGGTGTGAGACAGGGATGTGTGGCTTCGCCATGGCTATTTAGCTAATTCATAGACGATTGTTTAAAAGATTTAAAAGAGAGTGCGTATGGATTGAAAATGAATCATTTAATCGTCAAATGCCTTCTTTACGCCGATGATCAAGTCATATTAGCTTGATCTGAAGAGGAGTTGCAGGCGATAGTTAATGTTATGCATGATGACCTGAAAATTAAAGGAATAAAAATAAATGTAAGCAAAACGAATGTAATGGTTTTTGAAAGAGAAGAAAACATGACAAACTGTGAAGTTCTGATTAAGGGAGAAAGAGTGGAACAAGTAAATGAGTTAGTATACTTAGGTTCAGAGTTTACGAGAGATAGAAAGTATGACAGTCACATTGAGCGAAGGGTGTTGGCAGGAAAACAAATAAATGGGGCACTGCATAGCTTTATGAACAGTCTGAACAAAAAGTAACAAAAAAGGCACATCTGGTTGTGCACAGAGGTGTGTTGGTTCCTTCACTTATGTATGATAGTGAATGTTGGGTTTGACAAAAAAAGCATAAAAATAATATTAATGCTCCAAAAATAAGTAGTCTGGGAAGTATAGCCGGAGTGACTAGGATGGATAAAGTAAAAAATAGTGAGATAAGAGAACGCTGTGCTGTTTAAGAAGTTGTGGTTACAAAGATAGATGGTTTTGGACACGTAGCAAGGATAAATAGAAAAAAATTACAAAATAAATTTATAAGGCGAGTGTGAAATTACAAGTCGGTAGAGGTCGACCTCGGCGAACATATCTCGATCAGATCAACATTGTTTTAAAAAAAGGCCAGGTCAAAAGTACCAACAACCAACGAGCATGTATGAGAGCACGAATGAAAGTAGAGAAAGCAAAAGATGTGTGTAAGAACCGTAGCAACTGAAAGAAAGTGGCCTCTGCCTACCCCTACGAGAAAAAGGCGTGACTATATGTATGGAGCAGTAAAAAATTACCTTCATAATGAATTTTTAACATTGGATTAGCCGAGGTAGTCAGTATGCTTGTTCAGCACGTAATCCAGACCATAACCCTATGAATTTTTTATTTTGGAGGCTTTTTAACACAATGGTTTATAACAAAGCAATAAATACTCGTGACGAACTTTGGCGAAAAAAAGTAAATGCTGAAGATGTACTCAGAAATGATAACATACTTTTTAATATTGGAAAATCATTTAAAAAACAAATACAAAAATGTGTTGAGGTCAACGGTGGCCACTTCAAATAATTGTTGTACCTAAAAGCAGGAATAGCATTTAATATTGAGCTTATTGTGATAAATAATTTTCATTTATTTTAGGTGATCCTCACTAAGTATACTTTTACCAAAAATACATTCATTTTTATTTGCGCGTAATCATTAATCAATGGAAATATTGTATCAACGATTTATTAAATTATAAGGTTTACCTGCATCTGCTAGGTTGTTAAATCAAAGTGAGAAATCAATTTCATTAAATTATTTAGTCGAGTATTTTAATCACGATTATCTCTAAAACAGTTAATTTTGCGAGATGAAACAGGTGTTGGTACCTTTTCTTAGTGGAAATGATTAAAAATTCATTTTTGATAATTAAATTCTTCAAAAAATGTAGCAAAAAAAGTTACTCAGTATAGCCTACATAGCGCCCTCTGTGTGCTAGACTAAAACCGATTAAAAATTTTGCTTTCTCAATATAAAAAAGTTTTATTTACCAACTATTAATTTTAAGTGTTTCCTCAAATTTATTAAAGTTCTGCTGGTGTTTATGTATTTCAATCGCTTCTGTATGTCCAAGACGGCAGATGGCTTTGTGTTCTTTGACCCTGGCGTTAATGGACGGTTTAATTGTTCCAAGTGCATGGAATACGATAAGTTTAAACTCAGACCTACGAAGGCTAATAAATCCAAAAAACCATTCACCAATTTTTTCAAATATTTATGTTAATACGCTTTCTCTAAAGAAAAAAATTATATTTACTGGGCTGCCAAACTGTACCAAGCAATGGTTGAAATTCCTTTTTCAATACACGGTTATATTCTACCCTACTTCGATAATAGTGGACTGGTTTAAATCATGGGTCGCTGGGTTTTTAAAATTTTTATTTAACACTGAAATATTTCTCTTTTTAAAATACACTATGCACTCGTACCAGTAATGATTTGCCTTTTTACGTAAATTCACTAAAAGAATTGAAAGAAATAACAGATGTCGAAATAATTCAAACGTCGTGAATAAAAGAAAAGATCGTTTAGATCTTGAATATAAAGAATATTGTCCGTATCTGACGGCTTCTTAAAAGATACCACTGTCTGTCCGACTCGAGACAACGCGGTGAGAGGGAAGATCTGTTTCGGGCAGAGATATCGCTAATCTAGAGGTTAAATTACAGCCATTTGCGGTTTGAAACATAACATAAATTGCCTGAGAGTGCTCAGGGATAGCTCAAGACTAATTTAAATCTAAACTAAGAAACATTAATAAAGTGTTGTAATCAGTGATTTATACACAAACAGTGTTGCCACTTTTTGTCAATTTATGGAACACAAACAGAAAAGTACATTTATTGACCTTGTTTTAACCCAATACTTACAGATAATTTTTTTTTTAATTTTACCAGCGATTTATTAAAGTACATTTTTTATAAATATATTATTTTTTTAAATATTTTTTAATCACTTGTAACCTATGGGATTCAAATTACTAAAGACTTTTTGGAAAATACTGGCAGCTTTAACTTTTATTTGTGTAACTTCAATGTTAGGTATTTTAGACTCTTTGTATTAAAAAAATATTGTATTTTAATATTTTAAAATGAGCACCAAACTTATTTTTTAAAAAGGTAACCCAAATCAACCATATTTTAAAGTGATTTAGAATGGTTGCAATATTTTGACATTAATAAATAGTTAAAAATACAACATTCTACGAAATGGTTGCATATACATTATGAAAGTAAAATAATAAAGAAAAATAAAACAAAATGTTAATTTCGTTCTTTTAAAAGTTTTTGTCATTATTTCAGTAATTATAAATGAATCTGGCATAACAGGCGTATGGAATCAATTTTCATTCAGCTTTAAAAGAGGACCACCGGGAACTTATAATAAAGCATCATCTTTGGAGCCGGGAACATCAGATAATGATATACCTATTAAAAATCCTAGCAAATTGTTTTACCAGCAACCGTTAACAACAACAACAACAGCAACGACTTTACCACAATATATGACGCAATGGATTCCACCAGTAAAAGAATTTCCAATTTATACAACAAAAAAACCAATACAAACGTCAGTAATACCGCCTCTTAAAATAAACTTGGACCCTGAGCAGATTTCAATTACCGAAGATGAACATAAGTATATTAAAATAGCATTATATATAAATAAAACTTTAACAATAAATGTTCAACACATTGATAAAGCAGGACAAGTAAATAAAGTACTTCTGAAAGTATAATTTTAATAAAGTCTTAATACGTATACTCCGAACTTATAATTTTCCTAAAATAATAAAAAAAACAAATATAATAAAAAAAACCGGTCTAAAAAAATCAATACGTTTTTAATAAGGTAAATATGTCTTTAACAAAAAATTGTTGTACTGTTAAAAATATTATTACTATTGGGCTAATAGTAATAATATTTTTAACGTTTTTTAAAAAAAAAAGGTATAATCACTATATTTTTATTATTAATATTATAATTAAACATTAATGAAAAAAATCAAATAAAATCAATTTCTAAATACATAAAGGTATCGAGGTATCTGTACACAATTTTTTATATTTCTTTTAATCCCCTTTAGGAGAAATCCAAACCTTTAATAGAAATATCATATTTAAAGTTTTGCTAAAAAATGTAAAAGCATTATGAGTAGTAGTAAATTCTAACCGTGTAACAGACTATATTTTCTTCACGACCAAAGAATTTAAATAAAAAATACTTTAAAGAACTTAAGTTATTTATTGAAACAGATATGTATTAATTGGTACTTTTTTTTATGACTGCTGGAACTAAGCCACTAGTCAACAATTAATTGGTATTAACAATAATATTTATTGTGTTGGTTCAGTTATTAAAATGGAATACCGGTGCATTTAAAATATTATTTGTAAAGTTTTTAAAACAGATTGATTGGATCAGGCAAATGTAACGTTCGTGTAATAGAAAGAATTAAAGGTTTATTTTTGGGCAAGTAGGTTTTCTGTTATGTTATTAGTGTAATTTGTAATCTCGGAAGAAGTATTTTCAAATTCTAAACCTTATTCACTTAAATTCTCGCTAATTTTTATACAAAATAAAAAAATAATTTTTAAGAACGACGCGTCGCCAATTTAATTTAAAACTGACATTTACATCAAAGAGTTTATTTGACACCCCTGGCAATCGCTATTGTTTGAAAAAATTACGAAATATTCATACCGTAACAAGTGATAAAATGAAAATACTCACTCTAGAGTGTGAATGATGTCATAATAATATTAAAAATAATTTCATAATGATATTTCAAGTATGGTCAAGGAAAATAGTAATTTTCCTCAAATAGCTAGAAAATTTTGACATTCCAGACAAAAGTCAAGATTTCCTAACCGATATTCATTTTCATTATACCTACCTGAAAACATTATATTTGCATGCCTATTTAGCACACCGAAAGTGGGCTTTTCCGTGCACCCGCTCGGAATTTTTTTTACGGTGCACTAGTGTCATCAGCTGCCTACCTGCATGTCAAAATAAAATAATGTTATTGACAGTTCTCTAGAAATCACAAATTTTTCTGTTTATTTTCTTAACAATGGGGTAAATTACGCTTGTTTTTTGATATTTTTAGTAATAATATCTTAACAATTTGTGGTTTTTAGGAAGATATATTGAAAAGTATCGTTCATTACACGTCCATAAATGCTTTTTTCGTGCTTGCACGACTTTTCGTGCCAGAAGTGCCTTTTTTGACACTTTCTGGCTGTTTATAAAGCTACGCAGTGCCCAATTAATTTGTTTTTTTGCCAATACCCTTCGCTTAATGTCACTGTCATACTTTTCATCTCTCGTAAACTTTGAACCCAACTACACAAATTCATTTACTTATTCCACTCTTTTTCACTTTAACAAAACAACAGTTTGTCATGTTTTCTTTTCTTTCAAAAACTATTATTTTTGCTTACATTTATTTTCATCCCTTTGATTTTCAGGGAATTATACATAACATTAACCATCGCCTGTAACCCCTCTTCAGATGACGCTAATATGACTTGATCCTCGGCGTAAAAAAGTCATTTGACGATCAAATCATTTACTTTCAATCCATGCGAACTCTCATTCAAATCTTTTAAACAATCGTCTGCTGAGTAAACTAATACCTCGGTAGTTCTTACAGTCCTGCTGCGAACCTTTTCCCTTGTAAAGCGGCACGATAATGGCCTTGCACCTGTCGTCCGGTACGCTACCACTTCTCCAACAAAGGTTAAAAAGGCGGTACAGCAGACTAGCTACAACGTTTTGTCCAACCTTTAGCATTTCAACTGTTATCCTCTCGTACCAAGCAGCTTTACCCAATTTCATACAGTTCAACGTTTCCACAATTTCTGTCGTACTAATTTTACTTTCATTGCAACTATTACTTATGTCTCCGAATGGTGCCTTTCTCAAATAAACTTTTAAAGTATTCTTTTCATCCCTTTATTACGCATCTCCTTCTTTTACCACACTACCATCTTGGCTTCTGATTTTTTCAGATGCGAGGTAGTATTTTTACCTCTGGCTGTGCTTAAAAGAGTTTAATATTGTTTTGGAAACCATCAGATAACCTTCTATTAAATTCATCTTTATCACTCTCCTTCTTTCTTGCTACAACCCGTTTTGCCACACCTTTTAACCTTTTATAATTATTCTTTGCATTGTTTATATACTTAATCGTTGTCTTTTGAGTTCTTTGATTGGCTTTTGTAGCTAACCAATCTAGCCAGGCTTTCTTCTTCTCTGACATTGCTTTTTCTTCGTTGTTTGTCGTTAATGTAATTCATAAGTTTTAAAATGGTTGTGCGTGTGATGCAACAGCTTTTTACGATGTTTTCTTCAACTATATTCTTTTTAAAGTTAATAGAAACGCTTCAGTGAACAAGGAGGAGAGTAACTCCAAGTTCACAGCCTTGGTAGCCATACTTACGAAAACATTTGATAATTGGAGCTTTTCTGAGGCGTAAGGACCTTAAAAAAAGGGACCACCGTAGTCTACTTCTATTTTCTCAAAAGGTCTAAAAAAAGTAACTCGGTCTGGAGGTAAATCGGACATAATTTGTCAAGCAGCTACGGCACGGAAACAATTCATGCATTCATGAATTACTTTTTTTACTTTTCTAATTCCATTTAGAGGCTAATATTGCAAACGAACATTAGCAAGGACAGTTTGGGCACCAGCTTGACCCAATTGGGCGTGATGTCTTTTGAGCATGAGAAAAACTACAGAATTCCTTGTAGGGAGAAGTACGTAGTATTTTTGGGGTTCGGGGACGTCTGCGTAATGCAAACACCCTCCGCCGCTAATAAGACCTTGCTCATTCAGAAAGGGGTTAAGTGCTAACATATTCTTGTCAGAAATTGGTTTGGAGAATTATAACTCAAAAATTTCTTTAGAAAAGTATTGGGACTGTAAGTTGCGAACGACCAGCACTAAGGCAGAATTTATTTTGTATATGAATAAAAGAACGGACAGGTTGGTCCCCTTGTTTCTAGAGTTAGACAAAAAACGGGAAACATATGCAACTGTATCTAGCAATTTGGTGAAGGATAAGAATCTTTTCAGAAATTTATTCCAAAATTCGTGTTTAACTAAGTACTTGTTACTAGCACTTGTGGCTTTTTTGTTTTTGCTCAGGTACAACACTTGACCCTGGGAGAGTAAATCAGCTGGATTTTTGGAAGAGCAAACATGTATCCATTGAGCATGTGGCAGGGAATTTTGAATTTGAGAGACTCGGTTGGCCACAAAAGTGTGCCTACGGGATGGATGCAATTGAATTCAGTTCAAAGCTATTCCATCTTTACTGTTTTCTACTATCAATACGCAGTTTGTTGTTTTTCATTTGTTTGAAGTGATAACTTTTTATAGTAGGCTGTAAGCTTTTTGGGCGCGTGACCGCGTTCCCAAAAGCGTAGAACAGTAATATTAATTTTCTTGTCAGTAATTTTATTCTTATGGTAAGAATTATTTTTTATTTTTTAGTTTGATTAACTCTAAAAGCGTGTTTTTTAGTTTTTTTTAAATTAAAATTTATATTAGTGTTTTTAAAAAATACTATATACACTATACTTTTATGCAACACAAAATACAAACTACCATTTGTATTACTGCTACCATTTGTATAACTGCAAATTGCTAGTGGTGCCATCTACTAGATATAAATATATATATATATATATATATATATATATATATATATATATATATATATATATATATATATATATATATAGGCAAACTACTTATTTTGGAAAGTGGAAAACTGTCGCGTATTTTTGTTTCGTTAAAGGAACTGCGCGCAAGCGTTTTCTTTGCACTAATCTATCTCTCTTACTCTCACGCAAAGGATCCCTAAGGAATTTTATAAATGCTGGCGAAAATAATCAGCATAATATAATACTTAAATCAAATTATTATCGTCGGTATTTGACAAATGTGCGAAGTTTAAATTAAATCTTATTGCTTATAGTTGGGCAAAATTAAGACGAAAGAGTGAGCTACAAACAAATATACATGCAAGCATACAAAAAACATACAAACATACAGGTTAAACTACTAAATGCGTGTTAAAAAAAGTTGTATAACTTGGGGCTTTAAACCTAAATACACACTGACGTGCTAAACAGATAGCTGTACCATTCAGCCACCAAGCACTTTTACTTCATGTGTCCATGTTTAGATATACAAATTATATAATTGTGACTTTATGTTTATTAAAGAATGTTAATTATTATACATAAGATATATATTATATTAAATAAATAAGCTGTTTACTTTCTTAAACCTTTTTGATTTTGTCACTTATTTACCAAAAATTTTTTATTTATTCACAATCACTTTAAAATAAACTTTAAAATAAGCTATGTTTTTAAATATACAGGAGTTTAAGTAATATATTTATAATGTAACAGAAATTTTTAAAAAAATACCGGTGGTTAGTCATTTGCAAGTGCACGGAAACTACAAAAATTTAAAGATTCTATCTTTACTTGAATTTAAAATTTAAAATAAAAAAATTATTTTACTCGCCAGCTTTTAGGGGTAATATCTCAAAATGGGGTGGGCTAAGGACATTTTTCTATAGGAAAGATCCATCGTAAATTTATACCTTCTGAATTTTTTTGCATATACTTAAAAACACCCTGTATATTATGGATGAAATTACAATATTTTTTAAATTGCAGATTTATCAATGAATTCTTCAGCGATTCAAGATATAAAATGATTGCAGACAAACAAATTAAATGTGGTGTATCCAGTGAGGATTACCTTAAAACTGTTGTACCATTTATACTCGGTGGTACTGATACTTCACCGGGTGAATTTCCTTGGCTCGTTGCAATTTATATAAATGATGGATCAAAATTTGACTATAAGTGTTCTGCCAATTTGATTTCTGACAGACATGTAGTAACAGGTATTTTATTATTTTTTTTGTCAACATTTTGATCATTTTTAAAGCAGTTGAAACAAAATTTAAAAATTGTAAATTTATATTAATTTAAATTTATTTGTCAAACCAAAATCAAGCGTACTCCTTTATACACTGCTTTTATTTTAAAACCAGCCAGTCCAAATAACTGATTTTCCGTAAATGTAAGAAAAACAAAATACATGTCAAATTTAAAATTTGTGTGAGTGGTTTTTAAATGTTATTCTGCTGTTTCCAAGTGACAACCTTTTAACATCCCCCACCCTTTCTTTAAAATATCAAATAACAACCTCTACCTTGTGATACATCAAACGAAAAACCCAAATCAATAATATAAACAACAATTTGTTTTATCAATTTTTTTTGCTGATAAAAAATTTTGTGAAATAATATGAGACCATAACAAAAATGACCTACGCAACTTTTGAATAGGTGGATGTCTAATTAGGGAGCAGTTAACTTACTTCTGAATACATGTCACCATTTTTGACATTTTTTGTCGTTTGTTTCTTTGCCTAAAAAATATGAATAGTGTATTTACTTAGTTATTCGTGACGTTAAATTAGCCATTATTTGTAGCTGTAGCATCTTGAGTTATTTAAAAATGGTGTAGTATCTGCGAAAACGAATAGAAATAATATTTATTTACGGTCATCTAAACAAGTGCGCTCGAGGAACAGCTCGAGTTTTTAATTAATGGCATCCTGATAAAAATATAGGCCCCCGGCCCATTAAAGAGTTAGTACGAAAATTTGGAGAAACTGGATTTGTTTGTAATAAAAAAAAATCCTAGAGTTCTCGACATAGCTTAACAAATTAAAGTACTGGGTCATTTTGCTATAGATCCTACCTATACTATTCAAGAAGAATCAAAACTTACAAATATTTCTGTTGGTTTCATACACAAAGTGTTTAAATTTTATACGTATTTTCCTTATAAAATACAAATTTATCATTAGCTTAGTAAAGACGACTATGACTGCTTAAATTAAATTTTGTGAAACATTGCCCTAAAAATATGACTTTATTAGCAAACATAATTGTAGGTTAGGCCGCGATCGCATTTCCAACAGAGTTAAAACATCATTAGTTTGACGTAAATCTAGTTTAGGCCAAATCTGTTTCGATGATGTGCATGTGGGTTTATTTCGCCACCTCAAATTGGCTTTTTAAACTACTTTGCTGTGCAGTAGAAACTGGCAGTTTAAAATTGGTACTCCCTTCTGAGATAAGACCGATACAGCTTGGAGGGTGGGGCCCTCTCTTGCTAGCTCTTTCGGCTTACAGTTACCTGGTATGTCCCTGTGTCTGGGTACCCAGACAATGTGAACACCAAACTTAGTTTCTAGCTCATTCAGGGCGGTACAGCATTGCAGGTCAAGTAGATTGAGTTTGGTAATTTGATAGCAGCCTGGCTGTTGCAAAGAATAAATATCTCGCTAAACCTTTGTTCGTTGTGGAGTATTCAGCTGCCTCGGTAATAGCTGTCATTTCGGCTTGATACACACAACAGTATTTAGGCAAACGAAACGACAGGCAAAGTGATGGGTCTTTTGAGAAGACACCGCAACCGATTTTTCTCTATAGTTTAGAGCCGTCCGTATAAAATACTGCGCTTTAAGGTTAAACTAGATCCTTGGCCCAATCTACTCTGGATGGGATTACCAGGGATAGGTTGCCTTCGAACGTAGGGGTAGGTTTAGTGTAATCAGTGTTTTTTGTGCACAGGTCGTATTCTCTTAGGATTCTAGTGACCATAGTGCGTTTCGGTCCATGGGGTCACAGCATTGAGTCTAAGAGCTGCACTAGCTGCGCATTCTTTCCCAAACAAAACTACTGGTAGTAGATGTAGAATCGTTCAAGTGCTTTTATTGGGGTGGTCTGTAGACAGCCTGTGATCAGCATACATGCCAATCTCTGAAAATTTCCTACCTTTGCATGGTTGACTCCCTACTCTAGTGCTGGCCGCCATACTAACGATCCATACATTGGAATCGGTCTTATGACCGTAATATAGATCCAATGAACAACATGGGGTTGCAGCCCCCATTGGTGGCCGATGGCCCTTCTGCAGGTATAGGTCGCCACAGTGGCTTTTCTTATTCTTTCCTTCATATTCTCCCTCCACAACAGCTTTCAGTCTAGGATCAGGCACAGGTACCTAACTCGTTCCGAGAGGTTAATAGTTTGTCCTCCAATTTTTGGAAGGGCCAAGACGGGAATTTTGTTTCTTTTCGTAAAAAGTACTAGTTCTGTTTATTCTGGGTTTATGCCCAGACTGCACCATGTTCTTCAATAAACTAGTTCATTAGGTGAATTTTGCATAATCTAAAATAGGATCTCCGGGAATTTTCCAGAGACTGGTAAAACTGGGTCATCAGCGTAGGCCACGATTTTGCAACTGGAGTTTTCCATTCGTAGCAGAAATTCATTGAGTGTGGATTCCACAGTAAAAACAAGAGTATTTCGCCCTGTGGGGTCCTTTTGGTGATGTATATCCTTATAAAGCATCCAGAGATTTCCGCTTTAAATTCTTTAGTGCATAGTATGTGACTAATGAATTTTACAGTCAGATCGTCTAACTGCAGATTTACTAATGCCCGTGTTATTGCACTGGAAGTTAAGTTGCTAAATGCCCCCTTAATATTAAGAGAGGTTGCTAATAAGTACTCCTTTAGATGGAAAGATTTCTGTACTAGACTTTGATGGGCTGTCTTTACTGATTTTCCCTTACAGTAAGCGTGTTGAAAGTGGAAAAATTTTCCTTTATCCAGGAGACCTTTGATGTAACCTTTGTAGTGTCTTTAGCAAGAAAAACGAAAGGATGATTGGCCTCTAGTCTTTTGGGGTACTGTTTAAGGGCTTTTCTCCTTTAGGGATAAAAACGATTCTTACTTTTCTCCACTTAAGTGGTATACATGCTAGGCTTAGACATGCCTTGTATATGGCCTCTAGTCACGGAATAATAAGGTCCAATACTGCTTGTAATTCCGCTGGTATTATGTCATCCATACCTGGTGACTTGTACGGTTTAAAGCCCGTTATGGCCCATTAAATATTTCGTTGTGTGATGATCAATGGGCCGATTCTGAGCGCGTTGCTGTTTGCCTATGTGTTTTGGTACCTTTTCTGTTGTTGTCCAGAAAAGTGGGTATCTACCAGGTGTTTCATCTACCGTGACTGTACAGGTACCATCAGGTTTTTCAGATAGCCCGGTGTCACTTGGTTAGTGGACATGATTCATGAATCTGTTGTCTTTTGTCGCACTTTTAATGCTAGAGAAGAATTCAGACCAGAATTTTTTTTAGCAAGCATTACGATTTTCTTAAACGGGTTCAACTCGTTCTTATAAGTCCCCCACTTATTGGTTCGCTTTGCCTCGTTGAACATTTGCCTATAGCGCCTCATAAGGTCAGCTATTTCAACTGACCACCACGGGGGCTTAGGTTTACCACTGGGATTTCCGACGACACAAGTGGCATTCATTTCCCTATTGCAAAATAATTCAAAAATAACGAAATAAACAACCTTTACCCCGGGAAATAGGAAAAATGTTGTAAAAAATATTTAAATATCAATAAAAGGCAAAATATTTTCTTCCTCACTTTCCAAAATATATTAAACAGCATATAAAATTAAAGATATTTTTTTAAAACAAAATATTTCTTGGCTAGAAGGAACCTTCAAAATTCCCATGGTACAAAACCGACAAGGCCAACCACGTAAATTATATTTTGTTTTACATTATATTTAAAATAAGAAAAATTTTTTGTTGTGTTCTGTGTCCCCATAGCATGACAAAGGATGATTTTCCAAATACTCTAATTTTTCATTTAATTTTAACAAATTTGACAATTGCATCTGCTCGTATAGATATAAACGGGTTACTATTCTTACATCCGAGGTGCTCAATGAAGCTACAAAAACCAAAAAACACCTTTCTCTTACTAAAAAAGTTCCATTTTACAAAATTTTAACAAAATTTTTTTGTAGTGCTCTATGTTAGTAATATGCGGAATTCTGCGCATAATTTTTTAAACGTTACGAAGCTAAAGCAACAAAGTAATAAATCCAACAGAACATGTTACCGGGACGAACGGGAAAATATAACGAAAAAGGTTTTAAAAACTAAAAACTCTATAAAATTTCTCTATGAAATAAATTTTTTTAATGATCCAAACATTACCAAAAAAATAAAAAATCAGTTTAAAAAGTATAGTAATTTATTGACTTTTACCTAAATTATTGGCATCCATCACTTTTCACTTAATAACTTGGTTAGAAAACAATACATCCACTTTAAAAGATTTTTTTATACTGACAGTGACAAGACACTCACGAAATTGACAATGGAAGTTTGAATATTTATTTGACAATTGCCAGACAACGACAAACAATGCGTTGGGTGACATATTGTTTTGGGACTGTATACTTGAGTGAAAAATAATTTGTTTTGTTTATTGGTGTATTTTCAAAAGTTAACTTATAACCGCCTAAATTGTTTAAATCCACCCATGTGCACTGTAAATAGGCGAAAAGCCTTTATCACATGCATCCTGCCTGTCGCAACAAATGGTCTTGAGACAAAGACTTTAACCAAGAAAAACACCAATAATCTTGAGACAAAGCAAAGGGCCATGGAACAGGCAATGCTTGGCGTTAGCTTACGAGATAAAATCTTCAATTAAAAAATAAGAAGAAGAACGAAGGTAGTGGATATAATACAGCGAATCGCTGAGCTTAAGTGGCAATGGGTTGGAGTGTCGGCAGGCCACAGAGGAGATGATTATATGATGTTTAAAAAATAGCTTGAGGAAGATACAACAAAAGACAGAATAGCATGAAAACAAAGGCCTTTGTCCAGGAGTGGATAGATAGTGGCTGACGAAGAAGAAGAAGAAATATTTTTAACGTTGGATAAACCATTAAGGAATTATTTTAATTAAATAATTAATTACAACTTTTATCCAAAATAGCGGATCTCACCGATCCCTCAAAAGGTCGAAAACTGGAAGTTATAATCAGGGCTCATATTTAAAAAATATGTATCAAAATCGTGATTACCTCAAGTTTTGGAGAAAAAAAACCCCACTGTTATTAATAACTCTTTGCAACATTATAAACTTTAAATAAAAAAAATTGTTTAATTAAATTATTGTTATGACTTGTCATTTTAATCAATTTTGGTTTTTAATTTTAAGCTGCTCGTTGTGTATTTGACAAGAATAGATCAATAAAAACTGAAAATATATTGCTTGTTATGGGTATTAATGATTTAAATAATTGGGAAAATGCCAAAACAAAAAAAGCTATGCGTGTAATTGTGCATCCGGATTTTAAAACAAATATAAATTCTGCACATGGAGATCTAGCTCTAATTACTATGGGTAAGTAAGATAAAAATTATTTTTGTACTTTTATTAACCTTCATTAAAAAATAGCTTTTCTATTATTTTTAAAAGACTATGTTAATAGTTAAAATAAATAAAGCAAAAGAGAAGTAGTGAATATTATTTTATTGTATAACAGCTTTAGCTAAAGCTAAAGTCGAAAGTCAATTAACTGCATTAATCACTAATAAAACAAATAAACTAACCTTTTTTTAATAAATATTTGTAAATTAAAAATATTTTATTTGTCAGTTAATTTATACTAACGCTTATTCAAAAACTACCATTGAAAAAAAATTGTAACGAAAAAATTGTCGTAAAAAACACAGAGTGATTTATTAAGAATGTCCAATCTCTGAATTGTATATTTTATTCCTCAAAATATTGTAACGTTTTTACTTTAATCAAACTCGGGGTTTGAATTTATATACACATTTATTTATAACTTTACAATTTATATCAACTAGCATACACAATCGTTAGCTATAGAGAAAAACTGACTGACTTTCGCGAACGAAGGCCAATTTATATTTTACGCTGAATCGAGAAGCTTCTAGCCGTATTCAAACTGTTCTATCGAAAATTCCAGATTGGTCCGGAAGGTACTGGAACATCCCTGTCATTGGCTGTGACGTCCCTTACTGCCCAGTTTGCTTACTTTCATTCCAGTGGCTTATCACCAAATCGTTACACTGCTTCCTCCTTTATTCTGGTCAGAAATTGTTTTTATTGCGTTTCCCGGTATTTGTTTCTGATGGCGAAAGCGACTTGTGTCTTCAGCCCTGAAAAAGCAATTTAAGAAAAAGTAACAATAACAAGTAACTTTTAACATACTTCTCACAATCTTCCAGTCCAGTTCTTCCGACCCATGGCCTTTCTTGGGTACAGCTAATTTCTTTATTTCATAATAACATAAAACTCTTTAAATTGATTAAAGCATGTCAAGTATTCTCGTAGGTTGTTCTTTCTTGCAATGATTTTTTGGTCATAAAGTAAAACAACGATCGGTTGTCATCTTTCAATCGTAGCACTTTTGGGCTAGGCAGTGTGCAATAAAAACGTCTTCTGGAACTGTAAACAGATCTTCTTTTTGCGTAGCCCGACATAAAATCTCTAAAATTCGGTTAATGGTTGTCCACGTTTGGTTTCTGTTAAAGAGTTTTTGATTTTTCAACATTATTTGAGCCAGTATTTGGTGCAAGACGATTTATGTAAACTACTTTCGGTTCCCCTCTTTGCAGCTTTTTAATCCGGTATATAACGTCATTTATTCTCTTTATGAGTTCATACAGTCCTTCTTATTGCCTTTGAAATTTAGGTCAATAGCCTTGACGTTGTCGTGGATTATATAACCAGATAAGATCACCACTTCAAAATTTCCTTTTGTGGAGCGAAAATAAAAATGATCTTTCATCCGATCACTGGCTATCTGGATATTTCGTCGGGCAAGGTCGTGTATGTCATCCATCTTTAACTTTAATTTGTCGACGTGGTCTTTGCCTGTCACATTTTCTTTTGAAGGTTTCCAGCCAAACTCAAGGTCACATGACAAACGAAGTTCACATTCGAGCATTAAACAAGCGAAAGTCTAGCCAATAGTTTCGTTGGTAGCCGATCAGTAGGCCATCAAAAACAAAAGAATGTACTGGTCCCAATCCCTCTAATGTTCTGATACCAGCTTGGAAGGATGTTTGCCTATTCTTCGGTTCATCCTCTCGACCATTTCATCTGACTAAGGGAGCAAGGGTGTCGTTCTAGTCTTGTCAGCACCAATCAACTTGCAGACGTATCGGAAAAGTGCCAATTTAAAATTTTGTCCTTGGTCTAAATGGATCTCTTAAGAAACACGGAAATGGCTAAAGAATTCTTTAACTTGTATGTTGACCACAGTAGAAGCTTCTTGGTTTGGAATTGCATAGGCTTAAGTCCATTTAGTAAAATAATTCATGTGTCTCATGGGTGTCCTCTTTTTAACAAACTGGACCATTGCCTGTTACACACAACTCGCATTTTCGGCACCACCTTCGTACATCTTCTTTACAGTTAACCCAATGAAACTGCTCTCAAACCTTTTGTAAAGTCTTTGTAATGCCAAAGTATTTCCCTAAAGAACCATTGTGTAACTGAAGCAATTCTTTTGACACTTTACTTCTAATTAGCTGTAGTTTGAATTTCGTGCCATCCTTACTTTTAAAGGTTTCATACCGAATATTATATTGCAGTACCAGACAATTCCATTAGCTCCAATATGATTTGACTTCGGGGCTACATACGCTAATTTCTTGCCGTGACGGTCTTTCTCCTTGACGCTTTTAATCCAGAACACGTTTTAAACATGGATTGTTCACTTGAGCATCTTGTATTTGTTGAGGTTGCCACTGATCACTTAGGACAGCAGTTCTTTGAACATGGCAGAGTCGATCCTCCAACTTTGAACAGTGGCTGCAATTCGCACTGCTTCGCCTTCTTAATAGGGCGTCAGCATTTTGACAGGTTTTTTCTGCCCTATGTTCAATGTCGTAGTCATATACTTGCAGTCGCTCTAGCCATCTTGCTTTTTGTCGCTCTGGATGACGGAATTGCAAAAACCATTTTAAGGCTGCGTGGTCGGTTCTAAGAAGAAATTTTTGGCTGTACAGATATTTGTGAAAATGTTCACAAGCCTTCACTACGCCAATAAATTCTCTTTTGGTAACACAGTAATTTTTTTCTGCTTTCGACAGCACTTTACTAAAGTAGGCGATGCTTTTTCTGGTCCATTTTGAAGCTGAGAAAGGACTGCTCCTATAGCGGTATAACTTGCATTCGTGTCCAAAACAAACTTTTTATTTTCTCTGGGGTAACTCAATATCGGTGCTCTGATAAGAGCTTCTTGTAGAGGTTTAAAAACTTTCTGGCATTCTTCATTCAACAAGTATTTTTTTCCCTCTTTTATTTGCTTTGTTACTGGTTAAGCAATGTGAGTGAATCATTTGACAAACCGTCGATAGTATGTACATAAATCGAGGCATTCTCTTCGTCTTCTATCCATTCAAAAAAGGGCCATTCGGTTAATAAACAGCTCAACTCTCACAGATACCCCTCATACTCTAGAACATAGAAAAAGAGTTGCAGACCAGTCATTACTCTACATGGCAGATGCTCCAGAGAAATAAAAACTCTTGTACCACCATTGGCCACATTCGGCTGAAGAACTCGGCACGCTGATCGATCTCACCCATTTATTCTCAAGATTGACACTACAAGGACTAATCTCTATCAAGAATCCTTCTTTTACAAGGCTGCTACGGAATGGAACAAGCTTCCAAAATCAGTTTTTCCAGAGAACTATGATCTGCAACTTTTTAAAAAGCAGGTACACAATCATTTTCTTTCAATAATACCTTCTCCTTCTAATAGTCGCAGTGCGGGCCATCCGCGGCCCACACGATAGGTCTACCCTTTTTGCGACTATTTTCATAAAAAAAAAGAAAACTTCTAATTTCATATTTATCCCTTGGTACTGGCCACTCTCGGATTACTTTGCTTTTTTTCAGGATTAGCTGTTACACCATTACTAGATACGATATGGCCCAAGTATTTAAATTCTTGCCGAAATATGTGAATATTCTGTCGGTTCAGTTTTAAATTAGCTTCTCGTTATCGTTTAAACACTTTTCTCAGATTCTTGGAATGCTGGTAGAATGCTTTTTCCACTTCAATTACGTCATCCAAGTACACTAAACATGTCTGCCATTACGGAGCATTACATAAGGCAAAAGGTATAACCGTAAATTTTCAAAGACCTGATCCCATCGAGAAGGCTGTATTCATCCTATTAGCAGGCTTCATTTCTAGTTGCCAGTAGCCAGTCGAGGGTAGAAAACCAATGAGACCCGGAGAGAGTATCCAATGTTTCATCAATTCTGGACAAGGGATAACTGTCTTTCTTAGTCACTGCATTGAGCTGGCGTTAGTCAATACAAAAACGTGTGGAACCATCTTTCTTCTTTACCAGTACGACTGGCGAGGTCCACGGGCTGTTTGATGGTTCAATGACCTCTTGTCTGCCCATATCTTGGATAATTTTATTAGCTTCTCCTAGTTTTGCCAATGGAAGTCTTCTTGTATGTTGTCTTATTGGTTTAGCATCTCCGGTATTGATTTTATAAGACATAATACTTGTTTCTCCTTTGTTCTTTTGATCAGTGGCAAAACTATTATGAAATTCTGCAAGCATGGCTCTTACCTTTTTTGGTTTGTTCATTTTCAAGATCTTGGCAACTGTTAATAACCATGTCTATTAGCTTCTTTAAATACCTGGATTTTGAGGGTTTATCAATCGAAGTTACACAGCATATCGATGTTACAGGAGAACACTGCCCTACCACAGTTTTTCTACTTAACTTAATAAGAGTTTTTTTCACATTCATAACCCTAACAGGGACTACGTCTTCAACTCTTACAGGAGCTTTTGCAGTTATGAATTTTTGATTGTTTACATCCTCGACCATCCTTAGAGTTTCATCGTTACAGTATCCTTTTAGACTGGTTATTATAATCTTCTCACTATGGCCGGGTATAGTTACGTCACAAGTAGTTATTAAGCGGACAACATCATCTTTAACTTCATGAATTGGGAGTTCTTCATCGTCGACCTTAAGGACTCCGTTTTTTACATTTAACACAGCCCCAAGTTTCTTTAAAAAGTCCATCCCTAAGATAAACTGGTCGGACATATCAACGACTAGTATGCTGTGTTTAGTCATGGCGTTGCCAATGAAGAGGGGAACATTGACTTCACCATATGTTTTTATTGTCTCACCGGTCACCGTTTTAAGTTGTACTGTTGCTTAAGACATTGTGTAATGGTCTTTTACTATTTCTGGTCGTGCAATGGTTTTTGTTGCTCCCATATCTATTAAAAACGACTTATTTTTCTCGTCGATACGACAATCAATATATAGACTATGAATTCTACCAGATGACGTTATGTTGACAGTAACTATAGGGGCTTTGATGATGGCCTCTCCATGTCAACTCGCTCTAGTTTTTCCAACTGTTTTATAGGTTACTTGCAATTTAGGATGAAGATAAAATAGTTTGCCACAATTCCTCTTGTTTCTTTGGCATCGGGTTTTGGATTATTTTTTGGACCATTTCTTTCAGGTGTTCATCGTTTTCTTCGTTATCTTTTTTGATGATTATAACTCGATGTCCTCTTGAGGTTTGACTAGCGGTTTCATGCTTCAAAGCAATAGCAAGTGCTTCGTCTAATACTTTTGGTCTGACCAATCGTAGAGCTTTCTGTATTTTGTTCTTTCTTTACCCATTGACAAACGCATCTACCGCTATCTCTTTTAGGATGATATCAGAAGCTTCAGGGTAGGCTAACCGCACCATACGAGCAACATCCGCATTGAATTCCTGCAAGCTCTCACTTGTAAGTTTGTTAACATTTTTCTTGGCCTTTAGGAATCGAACGTAGAATATCTGCAGTATCATGATGTAAGGCCGCAGTCAAAGAAACGGCTTTCTCTTCTTAAGTCCATTGGTTGGCTGTCGCAACTGCTTTAAATTACCTGAGATATATGGACCAGAAAGGTTTTCTATTAAACGGAGGCAATTTAAATCTTATATGATGCGTGCTTTTTCCCTTTTATCAATTCTCATTTAAGTGCCGGACCTGGACTAACTGCGTTTGTAGCCGTATCACAGCAGTTGGTATTAGCGCTTAGTTATCAAATTTTCCAGATGCTTGATTTTTTCCTCTAGCTCACCTACATTTTTATACATTTCGTCAAATGATTTAAAAACTTCTTCGAATTTCTAACTAATCTTACTAAACATTTCTTCGAATATTTTATCAGTTTTTTTTTAAACTTACTCGAATTTTTCATTAGTCCTTCTTGAACTTTTATCGATCATTTTCGAGAGTTCTCTAAAAACTTCTTTCAGTTTCTCATCGTTTTTTAAACTTTCATTAATTTTATTATTTAATTAAATTTGTTGACACATATTAAATATAAACGTGTGTAGGTTTTTACACTTATGTATGGTAGTGAATGTTAGGTTTGGCATAAGAATAGGATTAATGCTGCGGAGATGAGTAGTCTGAGAAGTATAGCCGAAGTGACTCGGTTGGATAAAGTAAAGAATAATAAGATATGAGAACGCTGTGGTGTAAAAGAAGTAATGCTTATATGGTTTGGACACGTAAAATAGATGGATGAAGAAAGATTGACGAAACAAATTTATAAGGCGAGTGTGAATGGACGGGCGAACATATCTCGATCAGATCAACATTGTTTTAAAAAAAGGCCAGGTCAAGAGCACCAACAATCGAAAAACATGTATAAGAGCCCTGATGAAAGTAAAGAAAGCAAAAGATGTGTGTAAGAACCGTAGAAAGTGGAAGAAAGTAGTCTTTGCCTACTACTTCGGGAAAAATTCGTGACTATATAATAATGTATGTATAATAAATATAAGTAAGAATAGTAATAGTAAACTGGATATCAAAATAAAACGTCACAATTTAACACTTGAAGAAAAAACCATGATCAGAAATGTGTTTAAATGACTTCGAGCCAGAGAACAAAATATGAATGTTAGTGAGTTACATTATGTAGAATTTTGAAAAAAGTTTTCTGAAGCAGATTGGCTTGCTAAGAAAAATATTAAATTCAATGAACCAATTTTAAAAATTAAATTGCTAAATTTAGCACGATGTTAAAAAGATCCATATTTATTAGATAATAAAGTGAATATCAATAGAGGAGGCAAGGAGATATTATCTCGCCAAAGCTCTTAACCTTAGTGCTTAAAAATGTATTCAGCAACCTCAGCTGGTGCAACAAAGGAATTACCATACAAGGAGAGAAATTAAATAATTTAAAATTTGTAGATAACATTTTATTATTTGCATAAAACGAGAAAAAACTACTAGAAATAATAAAAGACCTAAGCTAGAAGCAGAAAAAGTAGGGCCTTAAAATGAATACGAATCAGATTAGGATGGGCGGCATATGGAAAGTTAAAACACGTCCTAGACAAAAATATACCACTAAAACTAAAATAAAAAATCTACATTGAATGTATTCTCCCTGTGGTAACCTACGGCGCAGAAACTTGGGTGATAAACAAGAAAATAATTCATAAAGTGCAAGTACATCAAAGAGCCATCAAAAGAAAATTGTTGAAAATAAATCTGAAAAATAAAAAAAAACAAACAAATGGATCAGGAAGAGGACCCATGTACAAGATATCACCCAAAGAATAACCTCCCTTAAATGGAACTGGGCAGACCACGTGGCCCGACATGCCGAATATTGACGTGGTAGAATAACAATATGGCGACCATTGGGAGAGAAAAAAAGCGCAAGAAAACCCAAACAAAGATGGTTTGATGACATGAAAAAGACGGCAGGCCTGAACTAGTACCATATAGCCCAGATTAAAGAAACATGGAATCATATGAGAGAGGCCTATACTTAAAGAGTAAAAAATGGCTAAAAAAGAGAGAGAGAGAAAAGTTAAATTGGCACAAGAACGAGGCGTAATTGTACTTCGATTGCCACGCTACCACTGTGAGTTAAATCTAATAGAACTTGTATGAGTTCAAATAAAACATGAAGTAACAAGAAACAATGTTACTTTAAAATTAAATGACGTAAAAAATCTACTTAGTAGTGACATCAACAATGTAACCTTGCAGTCGTGGATAAAATATATCGAACATGTAGTGAAAGAAGAGCAGAATATGTAGAATTTTAATAATTGCATTGAAATTACCATCGAACCTGTAGTTGTGGATCTAGTCGAAGATACTACTAATGAATCTCAAAAAACTGTTGCAGTTTATAACAGGGATAAAAAAAATATATTATGCATTTAAATGTATCTAACTTAAAACTAAAAATAACAATAGGAAGACCTAATATGTAAGATTTTTTTCGTATTAAACATATTCGATAGATATTATTATTGCCGGTTTTCCTTATCTTGTGCATCTTTAAAATAATATAAGAATTTTTGTGACATCTAATTCGTTCTAAAAGTCTGAGGATAATTTCTAATAATATAATAATAATAATAAGTCGGTAGAGGTCGACCTCGGCGAACATATCTCGATCAGATCAACATTGTTTTAAAGAAAGGCCAGGTCAAGAGTACCAACAACCGACGAGCATGCATGAAAGCCCTAATGAAAGTAGAGAAAGCAAAAGATGTGTGTAAAATCCGTAGCAAGTGAAAGCAAGTGGTCTCTGTCTACCCCTACGGGAAAAAGGCGTGACTTTATGTATGTATAGCGTATGGATAGCGTCCACGCAATTCGGATTAAGAGACGCAGTCGGGACAAGAGAAGCTTTATTTAGTTTACAAGTTCTCGTCCAAAGAAGCAGAGATATGGACTGTGACATTTATGCCTGTTTTGTGGACTATAGAAAAGCATTTGATAGGGTTCAACATTACAAGATGATAGAAATTTTGAAAAAGACAGGTATAGATGATAAAGACCTAAGAATAATCATAAAACTATATTGGAACCAGATAGCAAGTGTGAGAGAGGAAGAAGACCAAACTGAGACAGTTAAGGTTTTACGTGAAGTAAGACAGGGATGTGTATTGTCGCCACTATTATTTAATATTTACTCCGAACACATATTTAGAGAAGCCATGGACAATACACAAGAAGGAATTCTGGTAAATGGACAGCGCTTGAATAACATCAGATACGCTGATGATACAGTAATATTTACCGATTATATAGAAGACCTAAAACAACTAATGGATAGACTAATAACCAGTAGCCACCAATATGGACTGGATATCAACATGTATAAGACTAAATATATGATCATAAGCAAGAACAAGGTTTCCACTTTACGGACAGATCATGTAACTAACATTGAAATCCTTAGAAAAATGTCAAAAGAAAAAGAAATCATGAATATAATTAAAACAAGAAAAACAATATCTAGGTCACATCATGCGAAATGAAAACAAATATAATCTCTTGCAGTGCATATTACAAGGGAAAGTGAAAGGAAAGAGAAGCGCCGGAAGGAGAAGAATCTCATTTGGTGAAATAGATATAGAAATTAAATGTCAAATCTTAAAATGCACGATAAACAGTCGACCAGCACAAAATATAATAAATATTCGCGTAAAACACTCTAGTAATTATTTACGCAATTTTAATTCAAAAACATAAAAATAGTTCTCTAAAAAAACTGATTTTGGAAACTTTTTCCATTCCGTAGCAGCCCTGTAAAATTAGAATTCTTGATGGAGATTGGTCCTTGTAGTGTCAATCTTGAGAGTAAATGGGTGAGACTGATCAGCGTGCCGAGTTCTTCGGCCAAATGTGGCCAATGGTGGTACAAGAGTTTTTATTTCTCTGGAGCATCTGCCATGGAAATATCTGTAAATTAATGACTGGTCTGCAACTCTTCTTCTATGTTCTAGAGGGTGAAGGGTATCTGTGAGAGTTAAGCTATTTATCAACCGAATGACCCTTTTCTAAATGGAATCTAGAAGGCGAATAGAATGCCTTGGTGCTTAACCCCAAATGTGCGAGCAATACTCCAGTAGTGGTCGGATTTGAGCCTTGTACGTCGTCAACAGTTGATCAGGAGTAAAAAAATTTTTAACTTTCCACAGAAAAACTAGTCTCTGGCTTGCTGACTTTGCGATGTTAGCAACATGGTCATGCAAAACATATTATGGGACACCGTGACTCCCAAAATCGAGATGGAGGGACTTGATTCAAGGGTATTTCCGGACATTGTGATGGAATGATTTAAGTTATTCACTTTCTTGTAAAACGTGACGCTTTGTGTTTTCTGGGCGTTGAACTGAACAAGATTGTTGGTTCCCCACTCGACGATTGCTTCAAGATTTTTATTAATGGAATCAACCTGTTCCTGCCTGAGTCTTTTTGTATCTTTCACCAAAAGTGATCGATAGGATGTGAAAGTTGAGACAAGTGTGCTATCGTCTGCGAAACTGTAAATGGGGTTCGTGGTGGTTTTCAAAAGGTCGTTAATGTGTAAAAGGAATAAGGTGGGGGACAGGATGAAACCTTGAGGGATCCCGGCTTTGGTTTTAAATGCATTAGAAGAAATACCGTCAACTGCCACATGTAAGGAGCGATCTTGCATGAAGCTCAAGAGCCATTGGCGCAGTTTGGTTGGGATACCGTAGGCAGATAATTTACTTAACAATGCCTGGGAGTGTTTACAGCAAATATTTATTATACACTATATTTTCAGAACTTATGCATTACCCTTGTATTCATGTTGTATACTTTCTTATAAATCGGTTTCTTTATCATTTATTTAGTAACTCTTTTTTATATAAAGGTAAACATTTTTTTTTGTAAAAAAGTTAAAATACCAATTTAGTCTTGCTGTTTTTACTTTGATGTCAATTACACAAAATTTTTTGCTCTTAAAATTTTAAAATACGTGATTACTAAGGAATCGCCATTTGATTTCTGAGCTGGATCGTGCAAAAATGATTGTTTTAGTTTAAGAAGGCCATTTACAGCAGGTCGTGGCGGATAGAGTAGGTGTTTCTCAGAGTGACGTGTCCCGATTATGCAATAGGATTTGGAGACCAATTCAGTACAAAAAAGGCATCGCTCTGGTAGACCACGATTAACTAATAAACAACAGAATAGATTCATAGGAATTTCCATTAGAAAGAATTACTATATATCTGTTTCAGCCCTCCAAAGAGAGTTCAGATATTCCACAGGAGTCAGAATATAGTTGGCTACAATTAGAAGACGAATTATTCAGTCAGGTTTAAGGTGTCGTCGTCCAATTAGAGTTCTCCAACTACAACATAGGCACGTTTTGCAGCGCCTACAAGGGGCTCAAGAACACATAGAGCTCCCTCTGCAATTTTGGAATTCTGTACTTTTTTCAGATGAGACCCAAATCTGTCTATCTATCAAGTGATAGCCGGCGTATTCGTGTTAGGCGAGAGCCAACAAGAGCTGCACAATTAGCTCATGCCCGTTCAAGACTTCCTTTCTCTGGTATCAGTGCTATGTTTTGTGCAGGCATTATGGCAAGTGGTCGTACGGAATTGGTGCTCATTGACGGGACTATAACAGGACCAAAGGTTTATTACACAGGTTAAAGACTGTGGCGAGGGGCTGTGGGTGAGGATTTTGTGTTTATGGGCGACAAGGCACGCCCACATAGGACTCAAAAAGTGAATGACTATCCTGAGACACAAGGAATTCGTCGTTTGGAGTGGCCTGCAATATCGCCAGACATAAACCCAATTGAACATGCCTGTGATATGCTCTCCAGAGCTATTCTTTCTTGAAGAAATCCTCCCAGAACCCACCATAAACTAGCAGTTGCCGCAAAAGAAGAATGGGAGAATCTGCCACAGGAAGATATTAATCACCTTGTTTCCAGAATCAGAGCTCTAATACAGGCTTGATTTGACGCCCATAGTAGAAATAGCCTGTATTAAAATTGTGAAAATTATTTTTTAAATGTAATAAAATTTTATTTTTTTTTTTTTTATTAAAAAAAAACTACATCTGTTCCAACACCAAAAGCATCTGCCAACGAAATAATTTTTATTGCAGAATTAATCTATAAATGTAGTTTGGTACAATGTTTAATAATAAGGGAGATTTTAGGTGATGCATAACTATGTGTATTTTGTGCTGGTCGACTAGTTGCATTGACATTTCTCTATTCGGCCAAACTTTTTTTATTTTATTTGTGGAACCTATAATAATAATATTTATTTTTTAGATAGCTCTATAAGCTTTTCAAATGTTACGAGGCCAGTTTGTTTATGGAATAAAGATAGCAAATTGTTTCCTACTACTAAGAAATCTGGCGTTTTAGTGGGCTACGGCCAAGACGAAGAATCTCAAAAGAATAATATGAATTATTCTTTTAAAGCTAAAAAAGCCTTTTTACCAATTGTGTCTCAGGATGAATGTTTTTCCAGTCGACTTGGATTTACATCTGTTACTTCTGAACAAACTTTTTGTACTAGTAAGTTATTTATATAGATTAATTCATTTAAGATTAATGTTTGCGTTTGTATTAATAACAATAATCCAACAAAATTAATTTTTAATAAGATAAAGGTTTTATTATTGTATTAATAATTTTTTGTCTCAAACCTAGCGCTGCCTGGCAACTTTTTTGTCAGGGGATTAATAAGTTTTTAAAAGTTTCTATATTAAATAATAACAAAAAAAAACTAATCTTAAATAAAAACTTAGAACAATAGCGTGACACTTTTTAGAACGGACATTGGACACTGTACATAGCAACGTGTTGTATCGGTTGACTCTCTGGAGATACTGCTGACATCTACATTTTTGTTACCAGAACCTTTAAATAATTTTAAATTTAACGAATATTCATTTTTTTATTGCAATAATAATAATGTAGCGACACCACCTTTCCGAGCTGAGGGTGCAAAATCATACCAGCAGCGAAAGCGCACCCGGGAGAGGAACGCTTGCTCCACTCTTATGTCGGCCGTGGGCTCTGAAGGCTAACCATCTGATAAGCCCAAATACTTTGGTTCAAGACAACCGAGGACAGTGCCCCCACAACCGATGCCATTCGGATAGGGATCAGAGGCAAGGTGGTGGGGCCAAACAGGACAGGGCCAAACAGGATAACGACCGCAATAAACAAGAACGCTTTGAGTGGACCGATGATCTCAGAGACGACCTTCTTTATGTATGCATCCTTCTTGGCTCAAAATCTTCAAAATTATGTATCCCACCTGCGCGTAAGGCAGTATGTAACAGTCTCTTCCCGGCAGAACGACCAGGTGAAGAAACACCAAATTTCACCCGTCTTACCAAATGACGAAGGAAGGGACCAAGTACCAGAGGTGAGCCAAATCAGGAATCGCAGGATTCTACTCAACATAAAGGCCCTGCGATCACAAGACCTGACAAGGATGAACGAGTCACTTCGTGATACAATTCCAGAAGAAGCAGATATCTGGCAGATCAACTGTGCCGTGTACGACGCCGTTTGGTCCTCTCAGTCGGAGGCCAGTAGAATCGGCCTCTCCTGTTAAGAGGGCGGAACGACGCATACAAAATATGGAAGCAAAGATCCAGTCGGCGAGACAACACGTTTCCCGTATCCAGTGTGTGATGGATTACGCGGAGGCCAATAGGCTCTTCATGTCAAAAGTGCGACGAATAGCCACCTGACAGTGCTTGCCGTTATCAAACAGCACTGCCTGGAGAGGATACGGATGTTAGTGTCTGCCAAGCAGCCTATGGCCTGGATCCATTATCGATAGGCATTTGATACAACGTCGCACGAGTTACTCGTTACCTGCTCAAATGCATTTCGGTACCCGAACCGATAGTGAGATGCATTAATCAAAAGATGCCGCTGATGCACCTGCTTTCAGTATGCACAATTTATGCAGTTTTGACCTATATCCTTAGACACAATGTGGCATTACAAGTGGTTTACTATCATCTAAGGCACTCGTACGGTATTGATGAAACTCCAGTGTTGCCCTAGGCTGCGGGGGATATTGAGTCCGTTGTGGAGAGTTAAAGGTGTCAGGCAGATACAAGCCAATAAGCCTGACGTAGTCCTCCTCGACCATCTAACTAAGACGATGTTCGTGATCAAATTTTCGGCACCAGCCGATTCGAACATCGCCACAAAAGAATTGGAAAAACGAACAAAATATAGAGACTTTCTCTTCGAACTCCGCAGACTTTATCCAGACCATTCTGTTAAAACTAGTCAACCTGATAAAAGGCTCTCCACGACACACAATGCTCTCGGAACTACAGAAAATACCAGCTTGCTGACAAAAGGCAAACGTTTTAGCTGGTGCAATGCAGAAGGCCGTCATCCTGGGATCATTGCGTCTGCTCAGTACACACTATATCCTGTCCCAGTAATCACTTACCTCACGGCGTGGGGAGTAGTCACTGGTTTCAGCTCGGCTTTTCGAGTCATGACTGGGATTACTGAAATTAAATCTTTAATATTAATAATACCGTCTTTATTAATTTTAAATTAAATAAAAACAAATATAATTATAACAAAATATAAAAAGATTAAAAATAAATGGCAAAGTTTATTTTGAATTATGTTTCGGGCACAATCAAAAATATTCTTCCACTTAACCCTATACTTTCATTTATTTAAGTGTTTTTTAAAATTTTCAAAAATTCACCAATTTATATTTGACTGTGTATTGTAAACTAGTCAAATTCTGCCAAAAAAAAAAATTAAAGAAAAACCAAAGATACTTTAGAAACAATAATAATAATAAACTGGAGAGTGGTTTATTCCCAAATCCTGCCAACAGCACTCATACAATGTCCATTGTGTCTTCCCGTGATAACAATTAGCAATCTGCTATACCTTGTCTTTCCACAGTATAGAAGCAGGACTTCTTCTTCTTCTAGGTGCCATGACCGTTTAACGATCGTTGGCGATCATTCTGGCTATCATGTTTGCAATCATTATTTTGTTGGTAGCCGCTCGGAAAAGTTGTATAGTGGTGAGACCAAACCACTGTCTGAGATTTTTAAACCAGAAAGTTTTTCGTCTGCCGGGGCGTCTCTTACTATTAATCTTACCCTGTATTATAAGTTGTAGAATGTCATACTTTTTTGGGTTTCTCATGATATGTCCGAAATATTCAAGTTTTCGTTGTTTTACAATATTGACCACTTCTGTATCTTTATGCATTCTTCCAAGCACCTTCTCGTTTTTGATTTTTTCCCAGGAGCAAGACGCCAATTGGTAATTACCTTGGTTGTTTGGGCTTAAGCGAAGTTGAGCCCAGCAAAGTCAGCCTTAGTGTGACGTACGCCAGACATTGGCCAAGGACATGAGGGCTAGTTTCCACCTCTCCACACAATCCACAATTAGAGCTGTTGGTCAGCCCCAGATGCTAGTTTGGCGTCCTTCCTCCGTAATGTGTCTGGCTAGGTCCTCTCGGGAAGAGTCCTCTATAAGGGCACTTGCCTGTCTACACTTGTCTCTAAATTTTTTTACAGTACATTAATTTTTGGTCCCTAAGCCAGTCCCGGATTGCCATTTTATCTAGACTAAAGGAAATCACTTTTCTGTCTGTAGCCCTAAGTCAATATATTAGCTGCAGTCTGTTTAATTCAAAACAATTTAAAAATTTCAAACCTTTTAATTTTTTTTTTTTAATTTTAGGAACTTCAGATGGTAAAATAGGACCTTGCTTGGGAGATAGTGGCTCCGGACTTTATTATTTCATAAATAACGCTTTTTATTTGCGTGGATTAGCTACTGTTATTTTTGAAAACAATGGAATTTGCGACTTATCACGTAAATATTCTGTATTTTTTGATGTTGCCAAATTTACAAATTGGATACAATCCAATATGATATAAAATAGTAACGTGATTTAAAATCTAGCTTATAATTTATTATATAATGTAAAGCACTAAATTAAGAAATTACGTTAAATTTGTTAGTATTATCTACTCTATAATGTCTACGTTAATAAAAGTGTTTTTTTTTTTAATTCTGCAATTATTTTATGTTTTCTTTGTTTTTGTTTTTAACTATTTACAGCCAATACAGCCTTAATTATATGGAAAACACAGATTAATTCAGCTATGAGTATTTTATGTACTTTCGGTTTCCAACTGATAGTGACAAACGAAAAATTTGGATATCTGTCCTAACCTATTTTTAGTTAAATTTTATAATAATAGATAATCATAGACAAAAAAAGTTTGTCATCACAAATGTCATTGTTGTCAAAACCTGATTCCAAACAAATAATTTGAGGGTACGTTCTTTGTTAATACTTTGCGAACTACCTTTTTTAATACAGCCTAATAAAATTATAAATTTAAAGACAAAGACAAATACTTTATAAATGTATAAATAATACATAATAAAAGAACATACAGTGCTTGTATTTCAACACCAGTCAGTCCAAATAACTTAAATAACTTGACTTGAATGTAAGAAAACATAAAACAAGTTAAATTTTAAATAAAGGGAGAGGTTTAAATCATTTCTGTTTTTAGTGGCACCCCTTTAACATTCCACACCTCTTCTTTAAAATGTTAAATAGCAACCCCTATCTTGTGAAATGAAAACCCAAAAAAAATGCAAATCGGCCACATAAACAACAACAATAAATTTATTTTGCAAATAACATTAAACAGCAAAATTACAACAAAAACTTAAATAAAGTTAATTACAAACAGCTTCTTAAATGTATTCACAGTAACTGTTCTAAGTGTGCACCGTTATTTTGTAGGCAATATTATAACCTATTTTCAAATTCTTCTCGAACTATTTGCTTAATTTCGCCAGTAATTCGTCTTTTAAGGAGTAGTTTTGTAAACTAATGTTTTTAAATAGCCCTATGTAAAAAAATCAAGTGGTGTTAGATCTAAAGATTTTGCTAGCCATTCTATAAAACCCCTTCTGCCAATCCAATGTCTTGAAAATCGTTCGTCTAGCCATTGTCTTACAGCTAGTGCGTAATGTTTATTAATTTTTCTTTTTAGTGACTGAGTTATAAGTGGATCATTTCTCACTTGAAAACAGCAGAATAAGATTTTTTAACCTTTTGCCCAGGGATATGGTTGAAAACAACACCGGCGGGAAAGGCGAAGAAGAAGGACTTTGGTACAGCGGTCCCGGCGCAAGTGGCATAAGGGGCACCCTCTTGTCCCTAAGGCGGACGAACTCAATTTAATAAATAAGTCAACGGCATGAGGATCAGGCGCTTAATCGATTCCGGGTCGGTTAGTGTGAAATGTGCGACGGGCCTGCTGATGTGAGCAACCAGGCATCTCCGAAATCAGATTCATTTAGGAACATGGAACGTTCGAGGCCTCCTCCAAACCGGAAAATTACACATTCTGGAAAGAGAGATCAGCAAAAAAAACTTATCAGTATGCGGAATTTCAGAGACACGCTAGAAAGAAAATGGTCATTTTAACATAGCTGACCACACTATCTACATATCGGGAGCAAATGATACTGGAAGAAATAGAGTCGCATTTTTGGTTAACAAGAAGTACAACAAATATGTAGAGAGATACGAGGCCATCAGCGATAGATTAATTAGAATATCATTTAACTCCAAACCAGTTAAACTTCATACATCTGTCAACAACTGATCACTCAAATGACGAAGTGGAAGCTGATTGTAAATAACTAGAAAGAGTCATTTCGAACATACCGCAAAAGAACCTCCTAATTGTAACGGGTGATTTCAATGCCAAAATAGGAATTACCAAGAACGATGACCACATAAGAAATATTGTATGGAAATATGGACTGGGTGAAAAAAATCAACGCGGTGAATGACTTATCCAGTTCTGCACAGATAATAATAAGACAATCTCAAACACAACATTTAAACATCATTCTCTACGTCTATCAATATGGACATCAACTTCAGGCCTGTATAAAAACCAGATAGACTATACTCTTATTAGAACGCACTGGTGGACATCAGTCATAAACACTTGCGCTCGACCTGGTGCAATATGCGGTTCTGACCACAAACTTCTAAAGTCTAGCCTTACCATCAAACTTAAGACTTTGACTATCTTCAAGCCTAGTCAAAGATTACCGACACTTAAAGAGAGAGTTTTCCAAGAAACACTGCGTACTTCCGGTTCCGCGCTTACTGAAGGAGACTCAAATCAAACGTGGGATGCGATCAAAACATGAATCGTGTCTGGTGTGAACAAAACCACGAACCCAAAACCGATAAAGTAAAAACACTGGATGACGGAAAGAACAATCGGCCTAATAGATGACCGGGGAAGACTAATCCTGGCCAAAACTATTACTCCGAAGAATAAGAAAGCTCTTGACAAAGAAATTCAAAAGTCTTACAAAAACCAGCACATCGCAAGAGTATGCCAAGAACTTAAAGAACATGCAAATACAAACATATCCCACAAATTATATGATACAGTAAAATATTTATCTGGAGAATTTAAGCCGCAGACACAAATAATAAAAAATGACAACGGAGAGACAATTACGGATGCCAACAACATAGCAAAAGTATGGAGACAAAACTGTGAAACACTTTTTTTTACTGATAAAACTGAAGACCATGGTCTACCAAAAATTGATGAGATAAAAAGAATCCCTAATTTCAAAAGCCGAAGTAGAAAAAGCCATAATACATACATACATACATAAAGTATGCCCGAGAGGCAATTACTTTCTTTTTCAATCTTTCATCCACAATTACAAAATCAATTATACTTCTCTGGTGTCCTTCCTGTCTTGTGTACAAGTGGATTTTTTTATGGTTAAAAATTGTGTTTGTTACCACAAGATGCCGCTCCAAACATACTTTCAGTAGACTTTCTCCGTTTTCATTTACTCTGCCGTCACCGTACATTCCCAGAACACTGTCATATTCATTACGCTTTACTCCTACCCAACTATTAAAATCACCTTACATTACAATTCTTTCATTCTCGTTACACTTATTTAAAATATCTGTTACACTATCCCAAAACTCCCGACTTTCTTTTTGGGCTTTTAAAGATTGGTTCCACTGCGCATCTTGTGGGGCTTAATCCCCTAGCAAAAAAATACGAGTAAGACCAACCTTTAGCCTTACCCAGAGGAGTTTTACACATTAAAAGTCAGTCACACATTTATTCATTTTAGCAGAGAGTATCACACCAACGCCTTGAGAACCTCTGCTGGTTTCCGGAACTCCTGACCAGTAGGCTGTATAAGGTCCATGTGTTGTGGTTTCACATCCTTTCCGCTTGGTTTCATTTACACAAAGAACATCAATCCGTCTTTCTTCTATCATCGTGTAAATTTTATCAATTTTATCATTCAATCCTCCCCTTACATTCAAAGTAGCAAAGTAACTGTCCGCAGTCCTCGTTTAGCCATCAGAGGAAGCATGACGTGATAGGTGGCGACGCCTATCGCTATCGTGTTGGTTATAGTCAATACGACTATTACTCATAGCTTTCCATAAGATAAATACAATTTATACTAAAATAAATACACAACAAATAAAAATTAAAGTTAAATAAATGTCAAAGAAAATCTTAATCTGACAGAACAAATAAAATTTTAAATCTTTTAGGAAATATATTAATCGCACTCACGGAAAACTTCAGCAAACAAATTTATAATAAAATAAATGTATAGTAGATTTAACCAAGCCAGATTTAAATTAAATTTTAAAAAATTCAAGTCGACAGACAATAGAAAATTGGTGAATAGGCAATTAAATATTAATCTTAGGGATAAAACCGATCTATTGAATGCTTCTATTTGCTGTAATAGAGAACTTCCCGCGATTGTACAATATATAATTATTATTGGTTTCCTCCTTTTTTTTTCATAAATTATATTATGAGTCCGAGAATTATAATTAATAGTAAAACGGAATAAATAAAACTTATCAATTAAAATAATTTAAGTCACTTATCTTTTTGATGCTCTTTTGGACTCTGGCAACCAAGTCGTTTTAGTCGAAGGCTTTCTTATATTTTTCTTTTATTTATTTGCCAGCTTAACTTTTACTGGGAATATTTTCAAAGTCATAGCGGTTCTTACTTTCTCTTTTTTGCTTTTTTTTTATTTGGATGTTGTTTTTATATGTTTTTATTGGGTTTGGTTCTAGCAGCTCTTTTACTTATCGGGACAATTAAGTTGTGTGTACTATCGGAAATATTACTAACTTCCTCCGTAGCGACTTTAACACGACAAGCGTATTTGACGTTTATTTGACCATACGCCTTCTAAAAAACAACAAAGCACCTAGCGATGATGGCATACCCACCGAAACAATAAAAGCCATGGGCGAGCTTGGTGTTGATGCAAACTACAAACTGTGTGTTTTAATCTGGCAAACTGGGGTATGGCCAAAAGAATGGTGTGAATCGGTGTACATGCCGCTACACAAGAAAGGCTCTCCTACAGACTGAAGCAACTACAGAACAATAGCGCTTATGTCACATGCAAGCAAAATTCTGCTTCATATTATAAATAACTGTTTAAAACCTTTTTTACTTCCACAGATTCCCGACAAACAGACGGGATTCATGCCAGGAAAGGGAACAAGGGAACAAATTCTGAATGTAAGACAAATAATAGAAAAAGCATATGAATTTAATGTAAAAACTTATTTGTGCTTTGTCGACTACAGCAAGACATTTGACTGTGTAAAATGAAAGAATTTGTGGTTTATCTTGGAAAACATGAGAGTAACAAAACATATGATTTTTTTGCTTAAAAATCTCTACGACAACAGTTGCGGGAAGGTGAAAGTCAACAACACGCTATCTAATTCTTTTAGTCCAAAGTGCGGTGTAAGACAGATCTGAATTGTGTCGTCTATACTCTTCAATATATATGGAGAGTATATAATAAGAAAAGTTCTGCAAGGCTAGCGAGGGTTATTAACCATAGGAGGAAAAAAAAATAATAAACTTAGATATGCAGATGACACCTTAACACTAGCTCGTTCTGAAAAAAAACTCACAGAAATCATGGGAAAGTTGGACAAGATTAGCAGAGAACATGGTCTTACGTTGAACAACAAAAGACAAAAAATATGATAATAGACCGCAACCCTGCCAATGTTGGACAGATTGATGGTTTTGAAGTGATTGAGAAATTTAACTATTTAGGATCACTGATCACAAACAAAGGCGGCTGTGACGGAGAAATTAAATGCAGGCTGGTCATAGCACGTAATTCAACAATAAAACTAACTCGAATATGGAATGAATCTGCAATATCTCAACGCAACAAACTGAAATTATTAAACTCCTTGATCTTTTATATTGCCACATATGCCTCTGAGACATGGACTTTAAAAATGGCCAATTAAAGAATAATAGATGCTTTTAAAATGTGGGCCTACAGAAGAATGCTGTAAATATTATACACAGAACACCGTACTAATGTATCAATTCTTAAAAAACTAAAAATCACCACAAGGCTATCAACCAGGATAAACATCATATCTACGGTATTTTAGACACATTTTAAGAAGAACGAATGGGCTGGAAAAACTTATTGTGGAGGGAAAAATCAATGGTAAACGACCAAGAGGAACGTCTCCGACGCGCTGGGTGGACCAAAACAAAAAGTTCATTGGTCACGGTATGCAAGAAGCTTTTCTTGCAACTCAAGACAGAGAAGGATGGAGAAGAGATGGACAAGAGAAAGGACAAACATATATCTTTTAGGGATAGGCAGAGACCACTTCCCTTTACTTGCTATGGTTCTTATGCAAATCTTTTGCTTCCTCTACTTTATATAAGTTATTAAATAGTATTAATAAATTATGTATGTTAAGAAACACTGGCTATGAGGACCGTGTCACAAAAGGATGGCAGAACTGTAAGCAATTAACAGGAATCAGTTAAGAATCACTACGGGGCTCTTGACTGGTCACGCACCAGTAAAGAAGCACCTCAACAAAATGGGACTGTATAATGGAGACCTGACCTGTAGATTGTGTGGCAAGGATCCGAAAGCAGTAAAACACATACTGTGCTGCTGCGAGGCACTGGATTGCAAAAGACAGGCATTGTATCAAACGCTCTCTCGCTCTGACAAAGATGTGCAGAGTACCGGTTCGCCAGACGAACCCATTTACTTTTAAACTCTCTCTCGCTCTGACACATATGTGCAGAGTACCGGTTCACCAGATGAACTAATTTACTTTCAAACTCTCTCTCGCTCAGACACGTGCAGAGTATCGGTTCGCCAGATAAACAAATTTACGCTCAAATGCTCTTATACTTTGACACAGATGTGCAGAGTACCGGTTCGCCAGATGAACCCATTTACGCTCAAACGCTTCTTCGCTCTGACACAGATGTGCAGAGTACCGGTTCGCTAGATGAACCCATTTACTTTCAAAATCTCTTTCGCTCTGACACAGATATGCAGATTACTGATTCGCCAGATGAACCCATTTACGCTCAAACGCACTCTCGCTCTAACACAGATGTGCAGAGTACCGGTTCGCCAGATGAACTAATTTACTCTCAAACTCTTTCTCGCTCTGACACATATGTGCAGAGTACCGGTTCAAACGATGAACCAACTTTTTCTCAACCTCTCACGCTCTCTGACACAGATGTGCAGAGCACTGGTTCAAAGAATGCAACATTTAATTTGCAAAATCCCTCCCAAGCTGTTAGCTCTTATAAGTCAAACGTAAACGCCATCAGTTTTTACCCGAGTTATCTGACAACCAGCATTTAAGCGAAAATGTCAGAAACCCAATTCGGAAAAAAGCTTTATGGTCATCCAACGAAAGCTTCGATTTTTTTACATTTGTCCCAACGGACTAAGCCCCCCCTTCTTTTGCCACAACTTTGAACCTATTAACTCCAAACATCAACCCTCTTGGTTCCCAGGTAGAACCACCTCAAAAACCTACAAAAGCCTAAAAAACAGCTATGTTTGTATTAAAACGCCGAATTAATTTTTGGAAACCAATTTTTAACAAGTTTAATCATTGGTCTAAACTAGATCGTTACATTGCATTCCTTTTCCGATTCATCAACAACTCTCGAAAAAACCACATTAAACTTCAAGGGTCATTATCCACTACAAAGTTGCACATATCCTTTCAGTTCATCATAAATAAAAAATAAACCCAAAGCAGGTTTTAAAAAATGAAATACAATCTTTAGAACAGCAAAAGATCATTATAAATAAGCAAATTTTATCCTTGTCCACTTTACTTGAATCCAACGGTCTGGTAAAAGTCGGAGGCAGACATAGACATTCTTCGTTATCATTTAACCAAAAGCACCCCATTCTTTTACATAGTGCAAAATAACAAATTTGATATTAGCATATAAACACATCCGCTTAGGACACAGCGGTCCTTAAAACCTGCTTTTCAATCTCCGTCCTCGGTATTGGCCCCCCAATGGTCTGAGAGAGATAAAAAAGATTATAAACACATGTTTAATTTGTTATAGGCTAAATGCCAAAATGTTAGATCAAATCATGGCCGATCTGCCATTAGCTTGCATTACTGCTTCGAGACCTTTCCTTATGGTAGGCATAGACTTCGGAGACCCGTTTATGCTAAAGGCTTCGAAATTACGGAAAGCTCCTGTGCTAAAATGCTACTTATCAATTTTCGTTTGAGTCACCACTAAAGCTGTCCATTTAGAAATTGTCTCTGACCTGATCACTGATGCTTTCTTAGCAGCCTTAAAGAGATTAATTGCCCGTAGAGAATGCCCGAAGGTCATCAACAGCGATAACGCAACTAATTTTCAAGGAGCCAGTAATCAGCTAAAAAAAATGCATCAGTTTCTTTCAAACAGATCAAACATGTAAGAAATTCAATCATTTTTAAACACATGTCACGTGCCTATTATTTTCTTCTCCTATCTGCCGTTTCAATAGTCTGCATTTGGGTTCGTTGTATGTAGTGTTGCCTATGTAGTAGTGATAGAATTCGATTATTGATAGCTGTGACATTTTTGTCTCTCTTATTGGACTTCGCCTTGATTATTGGCCTCGATTGTAGTGTGTTGTTCAATATATTATTGTTGGTTTGCATGGTCTGGCAACTGATGCGAACGAGCGCGTTTATGAACTAGGGACTTATACATGGAAAGGTTGGCTGACGCGTGTCCCGGGTCATTTTCTTGATGTCCGGTCTGGGAGCGAGGAAGGATCATTTTTCGTTTGGTGGCAGTGGTGGAAGTCGGTTGAGAGTTTTTGGAACGGTTGAATATTAACACGGGAGCGGAACTTCTACGGTTTCTTCTTCCATATCTGGCTGAATTTGGGGCCATCTTTATTGGATTAGGAAGATAAACCATTTAATTCTTAACTTGACCATTCTGTCGTGCCTATGTGGTGAATATTTTTGGATATTGGTGTCGAGTTAAGATCACCACTTGTGGGATTTGATGAAGTGAAGCCATCGTGAAGTACCACGTGCCGTTCCATCCACATCGACGATAAATTTCAGCGTTATAAAGACTTGCCTGGTAATTTTAGCAGAAATTATTGATAATACTATTTGGTTTTTCGGTTCTTGGATCATCGATGTTACCGTGACGTCTCAGTGAGGTTTTTAATTGGTTACATGGTATGGAATTTAATTTTATCAACTTATCAGTTATGTGTTTGATCTAAGTGTTTTCAATAATTTAAAAGTAACAAGTTATTCTCATTTAATTTGTACCTGTTCCCAGTGACGTTCCAATAAAGTTTTCAATAGTTTAAAAGTAACCAAATTATTTTTCGTTAAATTTGTACCGGCTCCAAGCGGAATCTGAATTTATATATCACTGAATATAATTTATGCGGATATTGTAAGGGTTTAAAAATATTATTTTTGTAGCAAGTCCATTTATTTGGTATTTCCTTTTTTTGTTGTGTTAATCTTTTGCTATCAGGAATTTTATATAAAACCAATTATTTTCGAAATTTTAAATATTGTGAACATTTTCTTGTTGTTGTTTTTTTTTGTTATTTTAATTCTCTTTTGTACCTCATTAGGTTTTTATTACTGTCTGGAAGATTGTTATAATTAATTTAAATATTATTTTAAGAAAGTGTATTAAATTCGTTTAAACCACTTTACGAAAATACAGAATTTATTGTAAAAAATCAGAACATTATTTTTACTTAATTAATATATTGCAGTAATTGTAAATATAGTTTTATTTATCTAGTTCACCATAATTGTTTGTTGTTTTTCGCGTGGCTCTGCTGGTGCCTACAAGACCTAGGGGTTTCCGGCTTGTACCGTTTTAAGTCGGTGGCGCGGCTCACTTTTAGATTTTTTTTCTTCTACCCTCTACGGCTGAGTTCGGGCATAATTTGCCAGTAGAGAGACCACTAGCAGAGTACTCTTCAGAGAACCAAGAAAAGACGTGGCACACAACAGAAACAGATTGAAAATTAATTCCTCCACGAGCTCCACATTGGGGTGGTCTGTGGGAAGCAGTGATAAAAAGCACCAAATTTCTTCTAATCAGGATCATAGGAAATTCAGTGTAGACCTTTGAACAATCGGCAACAGTTTTTGCCCAAATCGAAGCAATATTAAATTCACACCCTATCACAACACTGTCAGCTGACCCTTCTGACTTAAACCCCTTAACTCCAGGGCATTTTCTCATCGGAGCCCCTTTAACTGCTCTTCCCGATCCGGACGTAACTTCCGTCCCCGAAAATCGTGTTTATTTTTGGCAACAATGCTCACGCTCTCAGCAGCAGTTTTGGAAAAGGTAGACCACCGACTATTTAAATCGGCTTCAGAATCGCCAAAAATGGCTGATCTCTAATCCTGAACACTCAATTAATGATCTCGTTCTTGTCAAAGGAAAAGATACTCCCCCTATCAAATGGCCGCTTGCCAGAATCGTAGAAATTATTCCTGGAAAAGACGGCTGGTCTAGGGCTTTATTGCAAAATACATTTTAAAATTAGTTTGTTATATTTACAGTTATTTAACAGTTAGTACAATTATTAAAAATTGGAGGAATATTATTAGAACTATGAGAAACATTTTAAAAAACATGCGAGGTAGTAGGGTTATTTTGTTGAATATTTTGTACTGTGAAAATTTTATTTGCCACCTTGTTAAGAAATTCTTCGATACATCCTTCAGCAACGTTTAATGATTTCCATCTGCCATGCCTCTTTAAACTAGTTTTGTCGGCACTAGAATCTACCGATATTGTTGCAGAAGACCAACTAAAGCAATATATTCATTCTGTCGGATTTTCCAAGTTCAAATAAATAGCAACTATTTTAGGCATTTTTATAAATTGATGTTTTTCTGCTACTTATCTATAACCCTTTCCACTTTGATATTTAAAGAAAAATCGGTCACTGTTCATATTTTCTGGCCTTAACAAAACATATTTTCGATAAAGATTCAAGTACATATGATTAACTACAAATGATCTTTGTTTTTTGGTCTTCGGATCAGGTATGCTAATTAAAAGCTTAAATTTTAGGTCTTCTACACCGTGTAGAGTCACTCGGACGAACTTATACATTCTACAGGCTCCAAAAATACCAAATAATAAAGCCACCTAAAAATGAATAATTTGTAATCTAAATAGAAATTAAAACCTTGCAAATTACCTTAATCATATAATTTTCTTTATCTGGAGCTTCCTGGATAAATTTTTCGATTTCTTCCTTTGTTAAAATTTTAGATTTCTTTGTCCTATAACCTTGATCTTGCCGTTTTAATAAAGAATAAAGTTTTGAATATGTAGATACATCTACATTGTGTTTAATTGCAGGGGTTGACTTTAACATTGCATAATTGGCTTACAATGTTAAAGATTTTATCTTTAAACAAAGGTCTAAAAAGTATGCCATTACAACATTTTCAGTTTGACAGGAAGTCACTCAAGTACTTGGGTCATGTTGTTACTGGCTACCAATACCGAGAAAGTGAAGTCCATACAGGAATTTCCACCTCCGACCACCGTCCGACAACTACGGCGCTTCTTGGGAGTAGCATCGTAGTATAGACATTTTGTTCCCGGATTTTCGAACATAGCCGCACCGTTGAATTGTTTGTTAAAGAAAGGATACCGTTGGCAATGGACAAGCGAACAGGAGAAAGCTTTTAACCGCCTGAAGAAATGCTTAACAGAAGCCCCTGTCCCGGCCTGTCCCGACTTTGAGAGACCGTTCGTATTTCAGACTGATGCAAGCGATTAAGGGTTGGGAGCCTACTTATTCAGAATAAGAAAGATGGAGATCATATCATTGCCTATGCCAGCCGAACCCTGACAACTCCAGAGAAGGCATACTCAGTGACCGAGAAGAAATGCCTGGCGATTGTTTGGGGCATAGAAAATACGCGTCCATACTTAGAAGGTTATCATTTCACCGGCCTGTCCGATCATCAATCACTTAAGTGGTTTTATAATATCCAAAACCCAAGTGGAAGACTAGCCCGTTGGAGTATGTACCTCCAAAAATTTGACTTCGAGATCAAGTATCGAAAAGAAGTACTGAACCGAGTAGCTGACGTATTATCCAGACATCCTGTACTAGCTGAAGCAGACCTAGCCACCGTCGAAGGTAATGAAACCTGTCCCTGGTATACGAATAAGAAGACCGAAGTCCTGAATAATACCGCTGCCTACCCAGACTATTGCATCAAGGAAGACTTTACCGTCATTTCTGGGAATCCACCGACTTCTCAGAACCAGAGCTATCCGATCCATGGAAGTTGTGCATCCCGAAACCAGCCCGTACAGCCGTAATAAAGGAGAACCACGACGCTTTCACTGCCAGACACCTCGGGATCGCCAAGACCACCGCCAGAGGCGAGTCGCTACTATTGGCCAGGAATGTTCCGGGACATAGCTAAGTACGTCCGAGGATGTCAGTCTTGTCACAGTTCAAGACATCCCAACAAAAGAGACCCGGCAAGATGCAACCGTCCGTGAACCGAGAACCATGGGAAACGGTGAGTTCCAACCTGGTTGGACCACTGCCTCGCTTGAGTAAAGAAAACAACTACTTGGTGGTATTCCAAGTGAAATGGCCAAAACCCCCCAAAAGTTATTTTTTCCATGGAAGACGAAACTACAGAGAGGCCCTCAGTCTCCGGCGGCTCCAACACTCCCAACCAAGGTAGCAGTCGGAAAAGGGTTGGAGCAGAGGGTGCTAAGAATCACTGGAAAGGATCAGGCTACCACAAGGAACGACAAATGCACATTGCTTCATATAACGTGAGAACTTTTATATCGGACCAGAAGATGGTGGAACTGGAAGAGGAACTGGAAACAATAAAGTGGGACATTATTGGCCTCAGTGAGGTAAGAAGGAAAGGAGAGCACCAGATCTTCCTTAAATCAGGACATTTATTTCATTTTAGAGGAGAAGACATCTCAAATGGTGGAGTGGGATTCATCATACACAAAAAACACACCCAAAATATAATTAAAATAGACAGCATAAGCCCGAGGATTATATACCTTATTTTTAAACTAAATACAAGGTTCAGCCTCAAAATAATACAGAAGTACGCTCCAACTACTACTCACTCGGACAAAGAAATTAAAAAATTTTATAAGGACCTAGAAACGGCATTACATGCTACGCCAACGTACTACACAATACTCACAGGCGATTTTAATGCGAAAATGGGTTTCAGACAAGATCATGCAGAGGTAGCAATGGGTAAATGTGGATACAGAGAGAGAAATGAACGAGGACAAAGACTACTAAACTTCTTGCATCAGGAGAATCTATACATGATGAACTCTTTTTTTGATAAAAAACCCCAACGTAAGTGGACATGGATAAGCCCAGACAGCAGAACCAAGAATGAGATAGATTTTATTATGGCTAACAAAAAAGAAATAATCAAAGACATCGAAGTGCTCAATAGATTTTCGATAGGTAGCGACCACAGATTGATCCGAGCAAAGGTACGATTAAATGTAAAAATGAAAAGAACCAAGATGATCCTAAAATCACGTAAGAAGAAATGGATTCCCCCAGCGAACAACGACAAATATGAAGATACACTAACCAGATATCTGCAAAATTTAGAGAGCAATCTGGAGGATATTGAGCGAACAAGTAGTGAAATAATAAATGCACTGAAAGAAACAGAAAAGGAAAACTAAGCCAAAATACCAAAGAGCTCCTAAATAAAAGAAGACAGCTGACCGAAAAATATGACTCCAACTACACAACACTAAAGAAATTAAATAAAGGCTTTCACCGATCGATTCAAAGAGACATAAGAGAAACCAACACAAGTGAGATAAAAAGAGCTATAGAAGAAAACAAAAGTCTGAAAGTTTTGAGGCGAACTACGAACAACACAGGCAGCAAAAACATGTACAAAATAAAGAACAAAGAAGGAAACATTACTACAAATAGAATTGAAATCATCGAAGTCCTTTTATCGCGAATTGTATAAGAGGAACGATGAAAGCCAAGATCAACCCATACCCAAGATCATAATCCAGGTATCAAAAGAAATGCCAGTAATAACAACATTCGAAGTAAGGACGGCACTTTCAGAAATGAAAAATAACAAATCCCCCGGTGACGATGGAGTGGTGATAGAGGCAATCAAGCTGGGCGAGAATAAAATTATCCAGACTTTGGCCAGACTTTTTACCAAGAAACCACCCCATCGCATTGGAACAATGCAGTAATGGTTTTATTACACAAGAAGGGAGATATAACAGACCTGGCAAACTACCGCCCTATTAGTTTACTGTCACAGATATACAAGCTCTTTACAAAAATTATTACAAAGAGACTGAAGGCTAGATTCGACTTTTATCAGCCCAGAGAACAAGCTGGATTAAGATCCATCTACTAGTGATAAAGAATTTGATAGAGAAATCTACAGAGTATAACAAACCCTTGGCACTGATATTCGTAGATTATGAAAAAGCCTTCGATACTATAGATCAACAGAAAATGCTAGCAGCATTGACTGAGTGTCGAACAGACCATCGCTACATCTACTTAATTAAACATATCTACCAAAATGCCACGGCTAGTGTAAGATTATCCAAACAAGAAACAAACAAATTCTCTATACAGCGAGGAGTACGGCAGGGAGACACCATCTCTCCAAAGTTATTTACGACACTTTTTGAACATACTTGTAAGAGGGCAGATCTATACGAACATGGTATCAACATAAATGGAGAGAAGCTTGGTCATTTGAGATTTGCAGACGTCCTCATAGCCGATCGTATGGATGATGCAACAGCAATGTTGGAAAAACTCTATCACGCTTCCTTCGAGGTCGGACTGAGAATCAACATGACCAAGACACAAATAATGACGAACCTGGTGCTAAACAGTAATGTTTCTATCGCTGGAAAGGATATCAATCAGACTGTGTCATATAAATATTTGGGACACGAAATTAGACTAGGCAGGGATAACCAAACATGTAAGCTCCCCCGTCGAATAGGATTAACCTGGGCAGCCTTTGGAAAATTAAATAACATATTTAAGTCGCACTTGCCAGTATGCCTCAAAAGAAAAACCTTTTGCTACTTTAAAATGGAACTGGGCAGGACACGTTGCCAAATTATCTGACAACCGATGGACAAGACGTATCGTCGAGTGAAGGCCAAGGCAAGAAGCGTTCCGCAGTAGAGGCCGCCCACTTACCAGATGGACTGACGACCTGAAACGTATTAGTAGAAATTGAATGCAGGACGCACATAATAGGGACAGATGGAAAAGACTGAGGGAGATCCATGTCCAGCAGTGGACGCGTATGGGTTGACGATGATGATGATTCCAAAACAGATTCACCAAGTGGGTCCAGTGCCGTCCTACACGAAAAGCAACGGCAACAGCAGTTAGTCAGGCCCTCTATGAAGAGGTCGTCGTTCGTTTTGGCTGTCCGAATACCGTAATAACCGATAATGGGACCCAGTATACCGGAGCACCGTTCAGAGACCTGTTGAAAGAGCTAAAGATTGGACATCGTCTTACCCCTCCGTATACACCGTAGGCTAACCCCGTCGAGAGAACTAATAAGACGCTAAAACCATGATATCTCAGTTCTGCGACGGTGACCACCGAAAATGGGATCAACACGTACCTGACCTGGTGTTCGCTTACAACACCGCCCGTCATGACTCCACCGGATATACTCAGGCGTTTCTAAACTTTGGAAGAGAGTAAGATGTACCCTGAGCCGTGTACCTTCCGGAAGAACCCGTAGTCAGTGACTTAGAAGGCCAACCAGAGGAGGTTAAAAATAGAACGCAACGATTGCATAAACTCCGGGAAGTATTTCAGCTTGTACGCATCAATGTGGTCCATGCTTTTACCAATCAGAGTCATCAGAGTCCACAGACGAGAATGGCGATGCCATGTAGGGGACCGCGTAATAAAGGAACACCACCTATCATCCGCTCAAAAGGGGTTTGCTGCCAAACTAGCCCCTTAGTATTCTGGGCCTTATACCGTCACAAAGATCATATCCCCAGTAATATACGACCTGAAAAATAACACTGGCAAGAGACTTCATCGTATACATGCGAAGGACCTGAAACCCGCTCATCCACCAAAGGAACCTCCAAGTGACGCCGTAATTTCTCTTTTAAAAAATGCCAAGGATAAACACATGTGGATGTCCACTTGCACAATTGCATGGAAGACTACAGTAAATGGTTATCGAGGACTGAAAATATCCCGACCATACCCGGACACCGCCAGACGAGTCAAGAGGACCGCCACCCGAAGTCCGTCACCTGAACATTATTTTCTTTAGTGGAATTTTTTTTGATTATCTTGTTAGAGATATGTAATTTTTAAGTATGTATTATAAAAAAAAATAGGTAAAATTATTTTTTTTACCGAAACAAGGGGGGTGTGTAACAAAGTTACTATTAATATGAGACATACATTTGAGTAGTGGTCTAATTTACGATTAATTTTTTTATGAAAGGGAACGCAGGCCGTTGTTTATTTCAATAATTAAAATAATACATATGTGAAAACGGGTCTTTGTTGTAATTCACCAACGTCTCTGCACACACCGTTTTGTGCATGTGCGCACCACTTAATAGGAAGAGTGGTTAAAGCGAGAGTCAAGCTCGCGGAGAGAATCACTTGGAAAGTTAGTAGCTATTCAGCGAAGAACCAGCCCACCACGGAAGACCAGAAGGACCAGCCCGAGACCGACTACCGAGGAGAGGAGAAGAGAGACCAGTCAAGGAGAGGAACCGAAGGAGCCGTCCGGCTGACACACCAAAAGCCGCTGCGACACCGGATTGATCGAAGAGAGGAAACTGAGTGTAAGGGTATTACTAATATTATTTTCAGGTCTATTTTTATTTTATTTAGTATATTGGTAGGAACCCCGTCCGGTCTTTTCAATACGGCCTCCGATATCCGCTGGGATAGAGCCCCGGTATTTAAGGACGTTTTTGTCGAGATACTCGTGTGGTTTATCTCAGGGACATGGAGAACCGTTGCTACCAATTAATAAGAGTATTTAATAATATTATTTTTAGTTTGTTACCATTGGGACTGGCGTGGTGACGCCGTATAACATTAATATTTTATTTTACTTTATATATTGGTAGGAACCCCGTCCGGTCTTTTCATTACGGCCTCCGATATCCACTCCTAATCTATATAATATATTATTATTAACAGTAATTATCTTGCAAACTTGCATGGCGCAGCTTATACAAACTAACCTCAAGAAAAAAATCTAATACAACTTTTAATCATAAATCAAAGTGAATCAGATTTAGAATTATAAAAAACTTTTCCCGAGATTACAAATTACGCTAATAACTCCACAGAAAACCTTCTTCCTCAAAAATCAAAACAGGAATTTGAAAAATATTATACCATGTTAAAAGATTGGTAACAACAAAAAGGAACAGAATTCTTTTCAAAAAACGTTTTTATTGCATTTTGGTAAATTATTAAAGAAATGGAAATCATTCACCATATGGAAAATATACTTCATTATAAACGTTATAAACTTTAAACGTAAAACATAATATCGATATTTCCAAATACAAAAAATTAAAAACTTTGTTAAAATGTTCTTTCAAAAATTATCTACCTTAAAAATCAAAGATTTTTATTGAACAAAATATTTAAGATTTTTAAAAAATTGCTCCAGATAAAATATATTTAGCAACAAAGGTAATAAATATTTTTAATTGTGTATCAATTTCGATAATATTTAAACTTTTAGGTTGGTGTTTTGAAGGTTTGCCGTAAAAATGTACAGTATAGTATTAAAAATTTAAGCTATTAAAGATTTGGGATCCTCATAATCAATTTATTTCCCACACAAAAACAAAAAATTCAAGAGTGTTCATGATTAATGAATATTTTTATAATATAAAAATAAATTGGGCTCTTAGAACTTTAAACATCCCTTTTAATAATTTTTTTAAAATTTAAAAAAAAACAAATGTACAAAACAAGTAAGCAAAATAAATAAGCCGGGTAATATGCCAAAACAAATTGCCACATATCTTAATTTAAATAATCCACAAGATTATACTGGGCACTATTTCTGTCGAACCTCGGTCACTACATTAGTAAATACAGGTGCAGATGTAATAGATAGATAATAGATGTTAGAAGTCTACTAAAGTAGCAGAAGGCTACATAAAAAGTTTTAAGCCAAACAGAATAAATATAGCAAACCAATTAATTTCTTTAATAAATAAAACTAATTAACCAGAAAACATTCCCTTGCTATCACTCGCGCTCAGAATATTCCACTTGTATCGAATTTTTTATGTAACCTAGTGACATAATCTACTATTCTCCACGACCAAACTTGGAATATACTCATTATAATATTATTTTTAATAACATAATGAGAACATTCACACTCTAAAGTAAGAATATTTATTCTGTAACAATTGTTTCTTATGGGGTTTACATGTATTTTCATTCCATCGCTTGTTAGGTTATGAATATTTATTAATTGTTTTAAACAACAGCGATTGCCATGGATGTCAAATAAACTCTTTGAAGTAAATCAGTCAGTTTCAATATAAATTGGCGACGCGTCGTTCTTACAAATTATTTTTAATAAGTTTTTTAAAAAAAAAGTGAATCAGATTAAGAATTTAAAAATACTTCTCCCGAGATTACAAATTACGCTAATAACATAACAGAAAACCTACTTGGCCAAATAATACAATATAATTCATATATATGTTTTAATAAATAAGTTAAGTTCTTAAAAGTATTTTTTAATTAAATTCTTTGGTCGTGGAGAAAATATCGTCTGTTACATGGTTAGAATCTATTATTCATAATGCTTTTAAGTAACCATTACATTTTTTAGCAACATTTTAAATGAGATATTTCTATGAAAGGTTTATATTTCTCCTTTAGGGGATTAAAAGAAATAATAATAAATTGTGTACAGATACCTCGATACCTCAATGTATTTAAAAATTGATCTAGACGCTTTTTTTCATTAATGTATGAATATTAATTATATTAATAATTAAAATATAATGGTAATATTATTTTTTCTTTAAAAACATTAAAAATATTTTTACTATTGAGCTACAGTACAACAATTTTATGTTAAAGACATGTTTACCTAGCAAATACCTTGATTTCTTTAAAATGGTTTATTTTTTATTTTTTTTGTAATAAATTTGTTTTTCTTATTATTTTGGGAAAATTATAAGTTCAAAGTACGTCTTAACACTTTATTAAAATTATACTTTCAAAGGTACTTTATTTCCTTCTTTATCAATGTGTTGAACATTTATTGTTAAAGTTTTATTTATATATAATGCTATTTTAGTATACTTTTGGTCATCTTCAGAAAGTGAAATCTGCTCTGGGTCCAAACTTATTTCAAGAGGCGGTATTCCTGATGTTTCTATTGGTTTTTTTGTTAAATAAGTTGACAATTCTTCTACTGGTGGAATCCGATGCCTCATATAATGTGGTAAAGTCGTTGTTGATGTTGTTGTTGTTAACGGTTGTTGGTAAAACAATGCTGTTTTAGTATAATTATGGTCATCTTTGAAAAGTGGATTCTGCACAGGGTGCAAATTTATTTTAAGAAGCGGTATTTCTGACGTTTGTATTGTTTTTTTTGTTGTATAAATTGACAATTCTTTTACTGGTGGAATCAATTGAGTCACATATTGTGGTAAAGTCTTTGTTGTTGATGTTCCTGTTGTTAACGGTTGCTGGTAGAACAATTTGCTAGGATTTTTAATAGGTATATCATTATCTGACGTACCTGGCTCCAAAGCTGATGCTGCATTATAAGATCCCGGTGATCCTCTATTAAAACTGAATGAAAATTGACTCCATACGCTGGTTATGCCAGATTCATTTATAATTACTAAAATAATAACATTTAAAAATTTAAAGGAACGAAATTAACATTTTGTTTTATTTTTTCTTTATTATTTTACTTAATGTATACAGTGTGGAACAGCCAAATGGAATAAATTCGATAACGAATAAATGAGAGCGTGTTGGGAAAAATGCTTGGACATGTCGATTTGTATTTTTAGATGAGAAAATTCTAGACATAACTCATGTACAATGTTCCATACTTATCGTTAACTGTTTCGGAAATATTAAGTGTTTTCAGATATATTACAAAAATTAACATTAAAAAAAGAAATTTATTATATTTCACAAATTTGCTACATTACACTCAATACTTATTACTCATTTAGCTCTTAATATTGAGAAAAAAAGCAAAAACTATTAATGCGTTTCTTTTTACTGATATGAATTAAAAAAAATACAAAAACAGTTTGGTTTATTTTCGTATAAAACTCATAGCCTTAGCAACTTGTTTGTCTGCATAACAGTGGTGATCAGTGTCAGTGCTATTGTCGTTTGAATTTCGTTAACTGTATGTAATATTAGAAAAATGGTTCATTTAAGAGAAATGCACAAAATAACCATTCTACAAATGATTGGTTATGGAGATAACACACGGACACAAATGGAAGTTTCTCGCTTATTTTACGAAAAATTTCCAAATTTACCGCCTATATCCCAAGGAACAATTAGCAAAATAGAAAAACAGTTTCGCGAGCTTGGTCTTGTAAGACAGACAAAAAAAGTAGTTGCCAATGAACTAAGCAATGATGCGAAATTGGATTTTATGCTTGAGTTTTAAGAAAACCGACATAATTCTGGTCGAAAAGCACTGTTCAACATTAGCCACACATCAATTTTTCGAATATTAAAGGAAAGTAAAATGCATCCCTATAAAATGATGCCAACTTAGGAGCTCATGAAAGACGATTTCGACAGGAGAAAGTATTTTTGTGAACAAATGATGGAAATGTTAGTTAACAATGTGATTCAATTAGAAGATGTTTTGTTTTCTGAGCACATTTACACTTCACGGTCATGTTAATCGTCAAAATTGCCGCTATTGGTCTAATGAGAATCCTTGGGCAGGAATTGTTGGAAATTATATCGTAGGTCCCTTTTTCATTGATGGAAACTTGAATGAAAATAAATATTTAGAACTGCTCTAAAATAATGTCGTGCCAACTTTGACAAACTTATATCCTGATCCAGCAAACCCACAAGTTCCTGCCAATATACTATGGTTTCAGCAAGATGGAGCACCGCCCCATTACCAAATCAATGTCCGGCAGTACTTGAACCAAAATTTTCCAAATCGGTGAATAGGGAGCGCGGATCGATAGAATGGCCAGCACGATCTTCTGATCTGACGCCATTAGACTTCTTTTTGTGGGAATATGTCAGAAGTATTGTATACAAAACTAAACCAATCAACTTACATGACTTAAAAAGACGAATCACGCTTGCGATTAGATCAGTCACGCCTAAGATGTTGAGTAACGTTAAAAGACATTTTTATTCCAGATTAGCATGTTGCCAAGACGTTCGCAGCGAACATTTTAAACATCTCTTACATTGAAATTAATGTTTTTTTTTTTTACATTATTTGTGAAATAAAATAATTTTTTTTTAATGTCAATATTTGTAATACATCTGAAAACACTTAATATTTCCGAAACAGTTAAAGATAAGTATGGGACATTGTACATGAATTATGTCTAAAATTTTCTGAAGAATCCAAAACATAAATAATATACAGAGAGTTGTATTTAAAATAAGAAAGTTGGTATTGGCCACTGTCACATAGCACACCCTATATAATTATTTTTTTGAAAAAAATGCGCATCTAAAAATACAAATCGACGTGTCCAAGCGTTTTTTCCAACAGGCTCTCATTTATTCGTTATCGAATTTATTCCATTTGGCTGTTCCAAACTGTATGTAATCATTTCTTACAATTTCTTTTAATTTTAATTATTAATATCAATGTATTTTAACCATTTTAAACTACTTTGAAATATATGGTTAATTTGGGTTACCTTTTTAGTAAGTAAGTCAAGTGCTCATTTAAAAATTTGTATATCCAATTTTTTTTAATACAAAGAATCTAAAATATCTAACATAACAGTTACACAAATAAAAGTAAAAGCTGCCTGCACTTTCCGATAAGTCTTAAGTAATTTACAAATGATAATTAAAAAATAAAAAACAATAAATTTATAAAAAAATTTCTTAAATAAATCGCTTACAAAATTAAAACTTGTTTGTAACCTTAAGTAATTAGTTAAAACGAGGTCAACAAAGGTACTTAATTGTAAAATATTTCAGTGTCAAATACAAATTTTTAAAACGTAGTGACCCATGATTTAAACTAGTCCACTATTATCAAAGTAGAGTAAAATTTTCCCAAATACTAAAAAAAATTACAACCAGTACGTTAAAAACTTTAAAAAAAAAACCATAAAAGTATGGTCTAAAATACGTGCTGGACAAGCATATTGACTACTTTGGCCAATCAATTCATACATACATACATATAGTCACGCCTTTTTTCCGTAGGGGTAGGCAGAGACCACTTCCTTCCACTTGCTACGGTTTGTACAAACATATTTTGCTTCCTATACTTTCATTAGTGCTCTTATACATGCTCGTTGGTTGTTAGTACTTATGACCTGGCCTTTCTTCAAAACAATGTTGATCTGATCGAGATATGTTCGCCAAAGTCGATATTTACTGACTTTTTCATTCACACTCTCCTTATCAATTTGTTTCGTCAATCTTCCTTTAGCCATCCTTTCTATGTGTCCAAACCATCTAAGCATGCCTTTTTCTATTTTTGTAACCACATATTTTTCACACCACAGCGTTTTCTTATCTCACTATTCTTTACTTTATCCAACCGAGTCACTCCGGCTATACTTCTCAGACTACTCATCTTCGCAGCATTTATCCTATTTTCATGGTTCTTCTGCCAAACCCAACATTCACTACCATACATAAGTAAAGGATCCAACCTCTATGCACAGCCAGACGTGCCTTTTTTAACACTTTTTGGCTGCTCATAAAGCTGTGCAGTGCCCCATTTATTTGTTTTTCTGTCAACACTCTTCGCTCAATGTCACTGTCATACTTTTCATTTCTCGTAAACTTTGTACCCAAGTACACAAATTCATTTACTGTTTCACTCTTTCTCCCTTAATAGGAACTTTATGTTTTCTTTCCTTTTAAAAACTATAACTTTCGTTTTGCTTACATTTTTTTTTATCCCTTTGATTTTCAGCGCTTCATGCATAACATTAACCATCGCCTGCAACTCCTCTTCAGATGACGCTTATATGACTTAATCAACCGCATAAAAAAGGCATTTGACGATCAAATCATTTATTTATAATCCATACGCACTCTCTTTCAAATCTTTTAAACAATCGTCTAAGTATAAGTCAAACAGCCATGGCAAAGCCACACATCCCTGCCTCACACTTAAACCATTCCGTACAAGCTCCGTTTATCCTGACACAAGCAGTGGAATCCTGGTAACGTGATTTCAGTGCTCGTATTAAACTACCGTTTATCCCAACTTAGACAATGTCGACCACAATTCACTCCTCACCACTCTGTCATAGGCCTTTTCCAAGTCTATAAGAGCGCAATAGACCTTCTGACTTTTATCCAAGAATATTTCGACCATACCTCGTAATGAAAAGACCTGATCCAAACATCTCCCTTTTCTTTTAAATCCTTTTTGCACATTCCATATCATCTCAGTTTCATTCGTGTTTCTTTTAATCAATATCCTTGCGTACATTTCCGACTATGCTGAGTAAACTAATACCTCGGTAGTTCTTACAGTCCTGCTGCAAACCTTTTCCTTTATAAAACGGCACGATAAAGGCCTTGCACCAATCGTCTGGTATGATACCGCTCCTCTTTAAAAGGTTAAAAAGGAAGTACAGCAGACTAGTTACCACGCCTTGTCCAGCCTTCAGCATTTTAACTGTTCAGCAGCTTCACCCAATTTCATACTGTTCAACGCTTTTACAATTTCTGTCTTTCCAATTTTACTTTTATTGCAACTTTCACTCATGTCTCCAATTCAATGTTGCAAAAATTTATTATAAGGGCAATTTTTTACTGCTCCATCTTGCATAAACCACATGTGGCTCACGATTAATAACAAATCATTTAACATGTCTATGAATTTAATTTGAAGAAAATTGAGACAGGGCATTTAAGTTATTTGGTAACTTATGTGGACCTAATACATGGTTTTCGATTATACCCCACCTAACATTAATTTTAAATTCGTGTTGAAAGTGTCGCTCGTTTCTAAAATTAAAAATTTCTTGACGCGTGTAAATTGCCTCATTAGTAAATAATATTTTCTTAATGATTAATAGGTCATTATTGTTTTTATCTCGAATAAAACGAGCAAACTAATCTCGCTGGAAGGTCCGCTGGCCACAAATTTTTAACAGGTGTAAAATGATATGGATAAAGTTTTTTTTAACGTAACAATCTAAAAATTATTGTTTTTCTTAAACTAGTAGCAGCAGCTGGTCTTCTAGAACTTGCTTCTTCCTTTTTGATAACGCGAACCAATAATTTATATTCTTGGTCGACCGTTATATTTTTTTCGGAAAAAATGATCTAGTTTCACCCTATCGATCATAGAGGTTTTTAAACAATTTTAATTTAAACCTCCTTTGTTTGGATACCTCTTAACATACCTTCAAAAAGCACTACGGCCATTAAAGTTTCCTTGTGCATCAAGACACACCATGTCACGCATTTCTTTATTTGAAAACAAATTATATTGTGGAATTTCTACTTGTATAACATAAAATAATCTCAGTTAAATATAGAAGTTTTCTGTTAAATTATTTGTTTTCCAACGCCTCCTATTATAGTAGATACTTAATAAAAGTGTATACTTATATGATAAGCCTAGTCCTGACCTACAAACATTTGCTCGCAAACATTTAAACATCTGTATACAAACTAAATAAAAGATATTTAAAATGTGTTTAAAACATTTAGACAAATCTTTAATGTTTTTTGTTTTCCCGTTAAAACGGGAAACACGTGTTTTTATACTCGCCAAGAAGTAATTCTGGACGCGTTCTAAGCAAATGTTTGCTTAGTGGGATGATTGTAATCGACTCAGTGATAGCGCTTTTTCGTGGTTTTTAAAGGTGTCGTATAGAAATTTATTAAAATGTGGAATCAAGAAAAAACACTTTTCCTCATTAAAGACCTTCACAGTACACCATTCTTATGGGAGGTAAAGTGTGTGGACTATAAAAATCGGAATAAAAAAGTGGCAAAAAAATACAAAGTCAGTGCAGCAGACATTGATAAAAAAGATTCAGGCATTAAAAAATCAATTTCGCAGATAGCATAAAAAATTATTGGACTCCGAAAAGGTTTGGCTTTGAAAGGCTGTTATTTTGAATGCAAGGCTATGAATCTAAAGGTAGTCGTTCAACAGGTGTAGAAAATGTAAAGGAAACTGGAATAAGAATTTTATTTTACTGTTTCTTATTTTCTTCTCCATAAAATATGCATATTTAAAAAAGCTACTGAAAATATTAAGCAGAACTATTTTATATCATTTATTAGTTTCGGCTGATAAGTTTTGACAAGTAACAGAGCCTTGTGGAGATATAAAATATTCTTTGAATTCATCTTTTATTTCTTGCACTGTAACTGGGGGTTTTCTTGCAACATTTTGCAATACAGGCAATGCTTCTCTTTGGACGTCTTGTCTCCATGAACCTGGGATAATTAAATTATTATCGTAATCCTCAGTGTCAGAAGTTCCTGGTGGAAACTATTTTCCTTGCTCCAGAATGTCTGTAATTAAAAATTCGTTTGGAATTGAACCAGGTAACTAACCAGGGTATGGTTTCATAATGTTTGTCATTAAGGCATCATTAGCGGCAAATATAAACGGCACATATGACCGACATGTTTCTTTCTGTCTTTGGTCTGGACACAATTACTACCTTGTTTAAACAAAATTATTATGAAAACAAAACATCATACACAACTGTTTAAATGTTTTGTTTGCAAACAAATGTTTTAAAACACTTGTTTGCGGGCAGTGTATGTAGGTCTGGACTAAGCTTTAAGCGTCAAATATTTCATTAAAAAAAATTTAATGCCGTTAATGTATTCAGAAATAATAACATACTTTGTAATAGAAAAACATCCGATAAACAATATATTTCATTTAATTTAAGTGGTCATCACTAAATACTTGTACCAAAAATACATTTATTTTCAACAATCTAGGTACATTTTTATTTGCGCATAAAAAAAAGCATTTATGATAATTAATCAATAAAAATATTCTGTCAATGATTCATTAAATTATTATAAACCGTCGGATTTTAATACGAAGTTTAACCACGATTTTATCACTTATGCATTTTTTTGTATTGAAAATGTCATATAAGATGCAAAAAAATGGAAATTTAGAGTTGAAGCGTGTTGCATTTTTCTGAAAATCGATTTTTCCTTATTACAAAAAATTTGTGTCGGGCAAATAAATTCTCGCTTATGCACTTTTATAAACCGATAAGGGTGTATGGATTCTATTTATAAAAATTTATGCATTAGGGTTACTGGTGCCCTAAGGGTGTTAATTCTGACCTAAACATGTAATGGTTATAGGTCAGTATCTGTGATTTTCTCCTTTATGCTACTTAATTAGTTTGTTAGTTTTCACGATAAGGAACCTGCAAAAAGGCATAACTGCAGGTCATGAAAACGAAAAATTGAACCTCTGCGTGACTGAAGTCCGTTTCCCCCCCCCTACTATTTTATGAACCACCCGGTATATCGCAACGAAATTTGAAGGGGTTCAAAAAAGGATAAAATCTAGCTAAAAGTTTCATAATGGCGGCTGAGCACTATCTTGAATTACTTTTTTAAATAGAACACTCTTATATTATTCCATTTTCAAAATCTATTTATAATCCTTAACATTTTTTTTAATACACTTTACTCCTAAATTTTATTGATTTCAAAATATTAACGTTTGAAAAGTGACATTTTAATTAATTTATAAGCAGTGTATGTTTCCCAGAAAAATGCACGTTTTTTCTTAATGTAAAAGTCAATAAACAGAACTTACGATACTGGAGCGATACTAATCCGCATATTTTTAGAAAGGGACATACCCAGTTTCCTGAAAAAGTGAATGTTTAGACGGGGATTTTGGGCAATCACGTTGTTAGACCGACTTTCATCAGAAGCAATCTTAAAGGAGATCTTTACAGAAATCTTTTAGAAACTGAAATTGAACCTCAAATAAGATAAATTGTCTTGATGAAAACTTTCCTGGGCGATGGATAGGTCGCAGCGGAAGTACAGAATGGTCACCAAGATCTCCGGATCTTCTTCTTCTTCTTATGACGCCCTTTTCTTTCGAAGGTTGGCGATCCACATAGCTAACACTAATCTGGACACAGCAGCTCAAAAGATTTTTATGGAAGTGCACCCAAACCATCTTCTGAGGTCTTTTAACCAGGAGTTCTGACTTCTACCAACAGATCTTTTTCCTTGAATTTTTTTTTCAATTATTAGTCTGAGCAGTTCATACTTATTGCATCTCATAATGTTGCCTATGTATGTAGTTTTTTTTTCTTATATGAGGGCCATTAATTCTTTCGGCTTCTTCATTTGTCTAAGCACTTCTTCGTTGGTAATTAGTTGGACCCATGAGATGCGAAGCATACGGTGATATAAGTACATTTCAAACGCATTAATTTTCTTTTCAGTTGCAGGATCCAGGGTCCAGCATTCATATCCGTATAGCAACACACTGAAGAAAAAAATCTTCTCATGTTTGTGAAAGTTTTCTTGGCTAGTTAGATTCTGGAACAGATCTCTCGTTTCGGATCGCACCACGCGTTGACTATGGTACCCAGATATTTAAAACACGAGATTGCCGTTAATCAAAATTGTTTCAGCAGTGGGTCTCTTGGATAAGACTAGCAGTTTGGCCTTTGATGTATTTATGTCCAATCCATGATGCTCACTATATTTAATTATCTTATTCATCATATTTTGTAGGTCTCATATGTGATCGGCAAGGACTATGGTGTCGTCTGCGTATCTGATATTGGTGATACTTACTGCATTTATTTTGATACCTCCCATGTCTTCCGCTAGATCTTCTTTGAAAATTGCCTCCGAATAGATGTTGAATAGGAGTGGTGACAATATACAGCCCTGTCGTACGCCTCTTCGGATTCTCAGTGTCAGTGTCCGGATCTTACACCTTTAGATTTTTTTCTTTTAGGGGTATCTGAAGTCAAAAAACTACGTCACTGAATGCTAATCAATAGAAGAGTTGGAGCGAAGAATAAAAGGAGCATGTAAAGAAATAGATAAACAGATTTTCATTAACTTGAGCGAAGCTATTTATAATAGGGCAAATATTAATATTCAAGTAATTGTAATGGTTAAATAAAAGACATAGGAAAAAACCAATAAATGAGTATACAAATTACAAAAATAGCGGCGGAAGAATGGGAAAAATATTTTGGAAAACTCTACACTCCGACAGAAAACAACTTACCACCACAGGAAATACAGCCTGACATTGGAAATGTTAACGAACAACAAGAAAAGACTATTCCCTTGGAGAAAATACGATACATGGCCCAAAAACTAAAAAACAGAAAAGCCTCGGGCATTGACGAAATTAAGAATGAGATGATCAAATATGGAGGTGAAAGCTTATTGGTCGAATTACAGATTTTCTTCAATAAAATACTTACTGTCAAGGTTGTTCCATCCGGATGGAAAGAGAACGTACTGATATCAGTTTTTAAAAAAAGTGAAAAAGCAGACCCTAAAAACTATCGAGGTATTAGCTTATTGAGTGCAGTACTAAAACTGTTTACAAAAATTCTAGCAGAAGAAATATCTCTAACCGGAATATGTGAAGAACAGCAAGGGTTCAGACAGAACAGGTCTACTATAGATGCTATATTTATAATACGTCAAATTACTGAGAAAGCCATTGAGTTCAATAAAGTAGCCTTCACGTGTTTCATTGACCTAACCCAGGCATTCGATACGGTACGGTTAACAGACGTCTTGGCCCTACTACAAAAGAGAAGAATTCATCCGAATGTAATAAAGACCATCGAAGAATTGAACAAGAACAACTACACATATGTAAGAACTGCAAATAAGCTAAGCAATAAAATACCTATGACAACCGGAATCAGGCAAGGAGATAGCATAAGCCCAATCCTATTTAATATCATCATGGATGAAATTATAAATGAAGTCAAAGTAACTGGGAGAGGATATGGACTGGGAGATAAAGAAATAAAAATCATATGCTACGCTGATGATGCTGTAATCGTATCGGAAGACGAGGAGAACCTACATAGACTCTTACACAAGTTCCAAAAAACAGCTGAAGAATTCAATATGCAAATATCCGTCAAGAAAACCAAATCGCTAACAATATCCAAAGAACCGAGAAGATGTAAACTCGCAATCTATGAGCAGAGTGTAGAACAAGTGATGTCCTTTAAATATTTAGGAGCTAATATAACTAGCACTAGAAATATTAAGGAGGAAGTAAAAGCTCAAACAACAAAGGCATCTCTAATCTCAGGATTCTTAAGAGACATAATCTGGAGAAATAAACACATGAGTACCAGAAGTAAGGTCAGAATATATAAGACATGTGTAAGACCGATTATGTCATACGCGATAGAGACCAGAGCGGAGAACACGACTACAAAGCGACTTCTTAGATCAACGGAAATGCGAATTCTTAGATCGATAACTGGCTATACCTTACTTGACCATAAAAGAAGCGAAGAGATAAGGGAAATATGTGAAGTCCAAGACATAGTAAGATGGGCAAGAAACCGAAGAAGAGAATGGAGAGACCATGTTAGCAGAATGCCAAACGACCGGCTGGCAAAAATTGTGAGAGAAAAGCGGCCCAACACACCACGCCCAACTGGACGCCCACCAAAAAGATGGTATGATAGCTGGTCTTCATCGTCCCAATTGTTTTTGGGCAACCTTTGAGGCAAACACAGGACGTAGTCCTAACGTAAGAAGAAGAAGAAGAAGAAGAAATAAAAGTGTTATTAATACAAAAATAAATAATTTTTTTTACTAATAAACTTGTGTTGAGTGTGAATGAACTCATTCGTAAGATTCGACATTTTCCTTTAAACGGTACTGTTTATCCTTAATAAAGTTTTTTTACCTTTCTTATTATTCGAATTTATTAAGAGATTTAAATTCCAATTAATAACAAGTTTAGTTGGAAAAATGCTTTACCGAAAGTGACTAAAATCCCTTGCAAAATCCATAATTTATTTTAAACCAGAATGTCACTTTTCAAACGTTAATATTTAAAAATCAATTAAATTTGGAATTAAAGTGTACTAAAGCAAAATGTTAAGAATTTTGAGCAGATTTCAAAAATGTAATAATATACAGGGTGTTCTATTTATAAAAGTAATTCAAGATGGCGCTTAGCCGCCATTTTAAAACTTTTAGCTGTAATTTTTCAATAAAAAAATATGTTTTCATCTCCTATTAAAACTATCCAAATTTCGTTGCGATATACTGATTCAGTAAATATTTATATTTTTCCTAACAACGTATAAACATGGTCATTGACATCCTTAGATTAAAAATACTAATGTCCTTGGTTTATGCCAATGAAATTAATTTACGAGACGAACTCTGGAGGAACATACAAAATGCAGCTTATTTTTATAATGGGACAGAATAATATTTTCTTGCGTTTTTCTCGAAAACGAATGCAATTATCGTTTTTAAACAAAAGTGCCAATATTACGTAAAAATGATGTCTGCGTTATATATTCAATCAAAATTACTAAAAAAAAGTTTGCCTTAAAAAGTTACCAGTCGATTTCATCATAAGGAATCATTCACATGGCGCCTCCCATGACAAAATGTAAAATGGTACATAAAATAATATTCTTATTGCCGATTTTGATAATACTATAAATAAATTTACAGTAATTACCAAAAAATGGAAACAAAATTTTAAATTTAACGCCTTGTATCTTTTCCACAGCAATATTTTATTAAATCATATTTAGTCCTATCATCATATTTTGGTCCAAATTACCCACCCTTAGCCTATGTCCCAATAGTTATAAATCACCCTCTACATAAAGGTAAAATGATTACCTATTATTTAACACAATATATTGTGTTAAATAACAAGTGATCTTTAACATTATGTATATTTACGTTGTTGTTAAGAAAAATAAAAATATAAAAATTGACTGAGTCAAACCACTTATAATTAATTGGCATTTTGATGGACGCAGATGGAATGAAAATCTGTTACATCTCTGTTTAAAGATTAAATAGATACACACAACCAACCTGACCAATTCATCAATAGTTTTTTATAAAATTTTTAGTATACAGCTGTGAAAGAAATATAAATACATTTATTGTCACTTTTTGTACATTTTTTGTTTTAATTCGATTTTTATAATTTTTAAAATCTTACTTGGTTCTGGAGGTCCACTACAGTATAAAATACCGTTTAAATGGATTGCCGTGATTCTTGGAATTACATTTTCATATGGAAAATAAACATTAAAAACAACTTCTGGGGCATAGTCATTTAATTCTTCAATTGTTGTAATCATTTCTAATTTTAATTTCTAAAATACATAATAAAATTATTACTGAAAATGTGTTGTGCACTCATTAATATATTTCTATATCTCTATCAATCCGTTTAAAATAACCCAAGTGCTACAGTTCTTACACACATCTTTCGCTTCTTCTACTTTCTTCAGTGCTTTCACATGCTTATAGCTAATTGGTTGTTGACCTGGCTATCTTTAAAACAATTTTGATCTGATCTAATTCTTTTATAAACTTTTATAAAATTGATTTTCTTTATTAATTGCAATTATTTTTTTGCCATTGACTATTTTAAGATTTTGTATTATTTTATATTTATCAATAACAATTAAAGTAAAGGGTAAAATCTAAAATTGGGTTGCATATAGTTTAAATCCATGCTCAAATAAGAAAAAAATCCACTCTTTTTTTTACCTGTCCGCTATTATTTTTAAAACTTAAAAATATGTTTCAGTGATTCATTTTAAAGTAAAATCCATTGCAAATATTATGACATCAGTAGCGGACGAAAATATTTCTTCTGCAAAGAAGGCAAAATAACAAGTGGATGACAGATGAGATTCTGAATCTTATGTACCAGCGCAAAAAAGTGAAAAAAAAAAGATAAGACACAATATGCACAGATTTACCAGAACATCAAAAGAAAAATCAAAGAAGCCAAAAAGACCTGGTTGGAACAGCAGTGTGACGAAATAGAAGGACTGAATAAAAAACATGACATACTTACTATGCACAAAAAATTAAAAGAAGCCGCATTCCCAGAAAAACTGGAATTGTCACCGATGTAAATGGACAAGCACTGTTGGACGTAAATGATAAGATAAATAGATGGCGTCAATACATACTTTTTCCGACGATGAAAATCAACGTCAGTTACCACGGAAACTCCAGGACATCCCATTACCCGTTGGAAAGTTCTCAAAGAAATAATATGACTGAAGAACAACAAAACACCAGGTCCAGATGAAGTTCTTGGAGACCTGGTTAAACTTATTAATGAAGTGCATCTGGATATTATCACGGATCTATTTAACCAAATTTATGACACCGGAAATATTTCTAAGGACTGGCTAATGTCGGCATTTATACCAATTCCTAAAGTACGTACAGCCACAACATGCGAAGATTACAGGACTATTTGCCTAATGAGCCATTTTTTGAAGGTTTTTCTCAAGGTTTATTTACGAACGCACATATCGGAAGCTGGAGGCAGGTATTAGCGACACGCAATTCGGATTTAGAGATGGCTTAGGTACTCTAACGACACTGTTTAGTTTAAATGTTTTAATTCAAAGAGCCGGGGACGTAAATTGCGATATCTTCACTTGTTTTATTGATTTTGAGAAAGCGTTTGATAAAGTTAACCATGATAAGCTAATCCAAATGTTAAATCAGTCTGGACTTGATGATAGAAATATCCGTATTATAGCTTATTTGTATTGGCAGCAAACAGCGTGTGTTTGAGTGGATGATGGGTCGTCGAAGGAATTTTCCGTTGAGCATGTATGTACTGTCTCCTCTATTGTTTAATGTATTCTCAGCAAGACTTTTCAAAGAAGCACTGGAAGATAAACAGTATGGCATCTTGATAAATGAAGAAAATGTCAACAATTTGAGATACGCAGATGACACTGTATTGATTGCTGACAGCGCTGAAAGACTTCAAAGACTGATCGATAGAGCAGTCGACATATTTTAAAAATTTAACATGCGGTTAAATATATCAATAACTAAAATTATTATTGTCAGTAAAAACGACATCAATGCCCAATACTTTGTAAATGTATTCCTACTACAAAGAGTACCAACAATAAAATACTTAGGAGCAAGTCTTAATAAGAAATTGGACCATTCTTACGAAATCAAAGTAAGGATTAAAAAAGCACGATCATCATTCAATCGTATGAAAAAGGTTCTCTGTAGCATGAACCTGAGTATTCATCTTCGGACACGAATCTTGAGATGCTATGTGTTTTTAGTACTTCTGGATAGCCTAGAGGCATGGACGATGTCCGAAGCTACTTGTAAGCGGATTGAAGCTTTCAAGACCTGGTGCTATCGCCGTATGCTAAAAGTTTCATGGACTTATCATGTGACCAACGAGGCTATATTGCTACGCATGTGAAAATACAGAGAACTGCTGAAAACAGTGAAACAACGAAAACTGTCATACTTTGGGCATATCATGAGGAACAACACAAAGTATAAGCTGCTTCAACTTATAATACAAAGTAAATTCGATGAAAAAAGATCGTAAGGAAGACTTTAAATATCATGGTTAAGAAACTTGCGACAATGGACCGGTCTGACATCTTAAGAATTATTTAGATCTGCTGTGAATATAATCAGATGGGCCAGACTAATCGCCGACGTCCACTAAGGATAGGGAACATTGAAAAGAAGATTCATTTTAGTTAAGACCTGGTATAGAACTTACTCAAGTAGTGGAAAGCAATGAACAGTTGGTTCTTAGCGATGGACAAACCTTGTAATCATGAAAAAACTTTTTTATTTATGGAAAATGAGCCCTTTTATTCTAAAAATTGCTGCTAATCTCAAAACTTTAAAATTTTATTCCTAACAAGATCCACATAAAGATCCAATGAGGCACTACGATAAAAAAAATGCTAATTTGATTCTGCTGAAACCACCAAAATACAGTAATGGTAACAAGATTTAAACTAGTGGAACAGATAAAAAACCTAATAAAAAAAACATGGAGGTCTTAGAAATATAAAATGCTAGGTCCAATAAAATAAAGCTCTCAACCTTCTGCAGAACGCGCACAGTCTGTAAGACTAGATCATGACTAATTGGTGCATATTTATGCAATACCACTTATTGTGAGTAACCTTTTAATCTAACTTCGCAACTTATATTCACGGATTTGCAGTATCCAACCGATTCACGTGTTGTTGATTATAGTGTGGTTCGGTGTATTAGACTGTGGTGACCTGACCTGACATATATTTGTTTTACTGTTTTATACCAAAAAGGACCAAGTCCAACATTGTGTGCTATGTGATCCTACGAGAAAGGCCAGGAGAATTTACAGAAGTTGTTGACCTTACCTTTACGATGTACCTGTGGAACCATTATGATGACTGGAGGGCGGATTATATGCAAGGCGCATATATTTTATTTTGTACATATACAGGGTGGGGCACCCCATACGACACGGTTCCTGTATACCAAACCATACATTTGTTCAGGAATGTCTTCATTTCATTAGATGTATATTGATTAAGGCTGCAAAACGAAATTATTTTGGAGTCTACAGGGTAGCTCAAAAAAGTGTGAAATATCAAAGTTATGTTTTTTTTAATAAAACACTTTGTATTTCGTTACATTTTTAAATAGTTAAGGAAAAAATAATACGATTTCATAAAAGGTACTATGTAGCTAACTATAACCGTTCTCGAGTTATTGATTTTTTTATGAAAATGCTAGATACAATTGGAAACTAAATAACATCTAAATGTATAGAAATCATCCCTTCGAATTCTGACCAAGCATAAAAGAGGTTTTGGGCTATTGATTTTAATAAAACCCGTATTTTAATATTATACAGAATGTTCAAAAATCATTGTCACTTTTTTATAATTTCTGACAAAGATAACTTTGTTATTTCAAACAAAACACCCTGTGTTTTTTTGGTCTGATCAATATTAAATTCTATTATCTTTCATTTTATATTGTGGTTCTCTATACCTAACCTAAATAATTTTTCAGATATTGGCTTTATCAAATAGTAGTTCCTATTTCAATGCATTCTTTGACTTAAGATAGCTTTAAAACGACATTTATTCGACTTGTTGAAAAAATTCTTATTACCAGTTATTGTATTTTACGTTATTCAAAATATTCACTGAATTATTACCGTCGAAAATGAAAACTTATCTTATTCAAGAGCGGATCGATATGATTTAAGCGATTGGTGAGTATTTAGAGAATTGCCTTTTGGCGTCGAGGGTGTATGCCCAAAAATATTCAGACTGAAATCATCCAAACAAATTGGTTCTCAAACGATTGCTACATGAATTTCGTAGGACTTAAAATGAAGCTTATGAAAAGGCAAATAGACAAAAACCCATCATTGGAAATGAGAAAAATGAATATCTTGCTATGGGATCAATCATAGAAAACCCTCAATAAGGACTGCTTTTCAAAAAATGACGCCTCAAATATTATTAAGTGTTAAGCAGTCTTTTATAGAGAGAGTGGCTATTTTTATTCAACAGGAGGGTCGTCATTTTAAGCATGTACTTTAAATTAAATACATTTGTGTTTCATATTTTGTTGTTGTTTCAGTTAAAAAAATAATGTATAGTCTGTTTAATCAGAATATGAAAAGTAAACAGTATAACAACTGTCAATGAGAATTCTGTAAGCAAATCAAATAAATGTCGTTTCAAAGCTATCTTAAGTCAAAGAATGCATCGAAATAGGAACTACTATTTGATAAAGCCAATATCTGAAAAACTATTTAGGTTAGGTATGGAGAACCACAATATAAAATGAAAGATAATAGAATTTAATATTGATCAGACCAAAAAAACACAGGGTGTTTCGTTTGAAATACCAAAGTTATCTTTGTCAGAAATTATAAAAAAGTGACAATGATTTTTGAACATTCTGTATAATATTAAAATACGGGTTTTATTAAAATCAATAGCCCAATCCTCTTTTATGCTTGGTCAGAATTCGAAGGGATGATTTCTATACATTTAGATGTTATTTAGTTTCCAATTGTACCTAGCATTTTCATAAAAAAATTAATAACTCGAGAACGGTTATAGTTAGCTACATAGTACCTTTTATGAAATTGTATTATTTTTTCCATAACTATTTAAAATGTAACGAAATACAGAGTGTTTCATTTAAAAAAATATAACTTTGATATTTCACACTTTTTTGAGCTACTCTGTAGACTCCAAAATAATTTCATTTTGCAGCCTTAATCAATATACATCTAATGAAATTAAGACATTTCCGAACAAATGTATGGTTTGGTTTACAGGGACCGTGTCGTATGGGGTGCCCCACTCGTCATCATCATCCAGCCCTTTTCAGGTCCACTGTTGGACATAGGCCTCCCCTAGTTCTTTCTATTCGTCTCTGCTCCTGGCTGATTGTAACCAGTAACTCGTATATACTCGTAAATATAGTTAATTATGTAAAAAAATTATATTAATTAGAGTTAATTAACACCAATTAGTAATTGCATATATTGCATATTTGTGCATGCTTATGCATATTTCATCAAAAGCTGCATATTCTTGTATATTTAAGTTGTTTTTATTGTCATTTTTTTTATTTCTGGAAATACATAACGACCAATACGAAATTATTTGCTACTGTCACCCATCTCGCCCATCTGCTTCCCCCTTTCATGGATTAAATCATTCCCAGAACTAACAATCGATGGCAAAAAAATATTTTTTCGAACCTGCAGTAAAATGGTAAGTTAATAAAATTTTAGTTTAATCATTATTATTTTAATTTTAGATTTAGTATATGCAAGAAAATCATATTAATATTAACAACAAATAAGAAGAAATCGAATTAGAAAGAATTTATTAAGGACTTATGTTAGGCATTAAAACCAACTAATATACCATTAAAAAAGTTAAATATTGGTAATTTAAAATTATTTTTACAAAAATATTGTATACATAATATACCCGACAAGAGTATCTCCAGAAAAAATTATGTTAATTGTTGTTATATCTAAACAATGTTGGAAATGTAAGATATATTTGGATTCGCCCCCGTAGTCGACGAGAGCTTTTGAATATACGAGCACATCTGGGGGCCAGGTATCTGGATAAAGGGACAAGAAAGAGGCTGGGGCAAACTTGATGAAGGGACGACAATAAATAGACGCATTTTTGTTATCGAGGGATAGTTTGAATACGTTTTACCATAAATATAGTTTTTGAGTGAAAAACGTTTTAATTATTTCTTACAAGCAGCGGTGGGATTGGGAACATCTTATTATATTTTTTTATTTTATTCTTTTAAAAAAAAAAGTATTGATAAAAATGTGAAAACGAAAAAGTCGTTATTGTGGACGTAAGGAAAAACGTCGCCGCCGACAAAGAAGTAGTAGTTTGAGTTCAAGTACTACCTCAGGCTCTTCAAATTCGGACCATCGTTCGGATCATCGTCGATAAACTTAAAACGTAAGGTGAAACGTTTGAAAAAAAAAAGTGACATTAAAAACAGAACTGTTTGTGAAGTACGCGTTGGTGATGAGAGTTTGGTGTCAATTTTTGACCCTTCGCGTGATGATTATAAGGCCGAAGAGTGAGTCTGGAAAGTTGAAACTTTGGCTAGTCGATACAAATGGAATGATCACTCTGTTTTTAGACTGATTTTAAACTGTCTTAGGGAAACGCATGACGTTTGCATTCAGGTGAAAACCAGTTAGACAGAAATCAGGAATAGCGTGCTGGACCAGTTTTAGCGTGCTGGACCAGTTTCGTTCCATTTGCTAATTTATTAAAAGACGCACCTAATTACGAAACAAGAATAGGTCAGAAATTAGTATGGAGTTGTTGCGCCCACACTTGATTTCTTACAGACAGATATTGTCACAATGGAGTTGTTACGCTTATATTCGATTTCTTACTGACAGATATTGTCACAATGGAGTTGTTACGCTTATATTCGATTTTTACGGACAGATATTGTCACAATGGATTTGTACACTTATATTTGATTTTTTTCGGACAGATATTGTCACAAAGGAGTTGTTACGCTCACATTCGATTTTTTATGGACAGATATTGTCAAAACATTTTAGTATTACGGTATTTTAATTTTTGTTGTTGTAGTTGTAAATATAGTGGGACAGACATTGTCAAAACATTTTAGTATTACGGTATTTTATTTTGTTGTTATAGTTGTAAATATGGTGGGACAGATGTTGTCAAAACATTTTAGTATTATGGTATTTTATTTCTTTGTTGTTGTAGTTTTAAATATAGTGGGAAAGATATTGTCACAATGGAGTTGTTACGCTCATACTCGATTTTTATGGACAGATATTGTCACAATGGAGTTGTTACGCTCATATTGTATTTTTTACGGACAGATATTGTCACAATGGAGTTGTTACGCTCACATTCGATTTTTACGGACAGATATTGTCACAAAGGAGTTGTTACACTCATATTTGATTTTTACGGACAGATATTGTCACAATGAAGTTGTTACGCTTACACTTAATTTATTAAGGACAGATATTGTCAGGTGTAAATTATTTCTAGGTATAATTTATTCCTTTAGGAACAGATAATTCTATTTTTAGCAGCGATCGGTCTAAAGATAGACCTCTAATGTAGGATGGCCTAGTGTAAGATATATTTGGATTCGCCACCGTAGTCGACGAGAGCTTTTGGATGCACGAGCACATCTGAAGGCCAGGTATCTGGAGAAAGGGACAAGAAAGAGGCTGGAGCAGTCTTAATGAAGGGACGACAATAAATAGACGCTCTTTTGTTATCGAGGGATAGTTTGAATACGTTTTACGATAAATATAGTTTTTGAGTGGAATATGTTTTTATTATTTCTTACAGAAATTGAACAACCAGTCGGCAATAATTTTGTTTATTTAATCGTAGATGAAAGTACCGACAAATGTGGCCGTTAAATTGCCCATTTGTTAAGAGAAATTCTTCATGAAGACCAAATAGGAAAATCATATTTAATTTCATCAAAACAACTTGCAAAAGCTAATAATTTAACAATTACCCGATTTGTACAAGAAGGTTTATTAAATTTCTTTTTACCTGAAAGCAAACTGAAAAAATTTTACTTATGCTGTCAGACGCTGCACCCTATATGATAAAAGCAGTTTAAAATTTAAAAAAAATTTATTGTAACATTATTTACAGAACCTGTTTAGATCACGGTCTAAATCGTGTAACAAAAGATAGAGGAAATCGATTTTTCGTTGTTAACGATTTAATTAGTAATGTTAAAAAATAGTATATTTTTTAACGAGCGTATAATGATAGCTATTATTCTCGATGATGAAAATTTCGAATCAAGCCGCGGACGAATTTTGGAATCATCCAAATGAATAAAAGCCATTATACGCGAGTAGAAGACTATACTCTCTATGACTATCGCAGACCATCACTATTACTCGTTAAATTCTTCATCGAATAGTCGAGATGACAGTTCATCAAAATGAACATGAGATTCGCGATATCGAGTTAGAGGAGCAGAGCCCACTTATAAAAAAGCTGTTCTATTGCAGCTTTCCTATTGGTCTCAGCCTGTTGAATCCTGAATATTGAAATTGGTGATTAATTGTCAGCCGTTTAATAATGTATCAAGATCTAACGTATCTAAGGAATCATATTCATTTATCTATTGATAACGCATATGTAATTATTGTAGAATCCAATGGTCGTAGTGAATTATTTTAGAGTCCAATTTTATAAGGAGCGATTTCCGAATGTTTAATTGCCTCCTCAACCTATAATTACAAGATGGAGTACATGGTTAGATGCAGGAATTTTGTATGAAGATAATTTTGCAGGTACTACAGATATAATTCTCAAAATTTAAGCGCCGCTTTGGAAAAGTTCAAAATTTTTTTTAAAAGTACGGATTTGTCCTACAGCACCAAGCATTTTTTATGGCAAACCATTGCGTCGTTGTTGGTTATTTAATAGCAGGAATTACTTCTAACTAAACTACAGAAAATATATTTTTGACAACTTTAAAAATATAACCACTTACAATGTGCAATCATAAAATATGTCCAATACCCCCTTTCAACCGGTATTATCAATTTTTTTTTACTAAAATAGTCGCAAAAAGGGTAGACCTATCGTGTGGGCCGCGGACGGCCCGCACAACGACTATTAGAAGGAGAAGGGATTATAAAAAGAAGATGATTGTTGACCCGCTTTTTGAAAAGTTGCAGGTCATAGTTTTCTGGAAAAACTAATTTTTGATGCCTAAAGTTTTCAAATGCTTAGCTAGAGTAGGAATGCTAAGCGATTCTGTAAAAATATCAGCAATCTTGTCTTGCGTTGGCATATAAAGAACGTCTATTTCCTTCCGGTTGAAAACTTCTCGAATATGGTGGTAGTTTGTCGGTATGGTACCTTCGTCATTTTCATCCTTTCACCATAAGTTTTAGGGTTCATATCTTTTGTTAGTTTAATGTTGACATCCATTGGGGTGAAAACTGCTTTAGACTCCATCATATTGAATTTCTTTAAGATTTTTTTGGTGTATGTATTTCTTCTGTGACATGACGATAAAATTCAAGGTTTTACTTTGGTTAAATTCAATCCCTTGGCAATATTGTAGGTATCCCAGCTCCTTTATTTAAAATTCTGTAGCCAATTCTTCTTTTAATTTAACATAACTGTTGACGTCATTTGTGGCAACAATCAAATCGCCAACATATACTGTCATTATCAGAATAGTGCCATGTTATTTTAAAATGTTAATGCATGTATCGCTTGTTTGTTTTAGTCCTATGACAGTTTAAAGATAATGGTCTAGTTTCTTGTACCATTGTTTTCCTGATTGTTTTAAACTATAAAGGGATTTATTTAAACGATAAACGTTTTCCCCTGAACCAGGTTTTATAGATGATTTAGCTTGATACATAAAAATATAAACTTTTACTTTTTTTGTTAAACGATGAACTTTCCAAGAAACGGATATTTTTTTGTAACAGTCTCGAAAATAAAATTACCGGTATGATTTATTAAATCAAAAGTACCACTTTACACATATGGTACCGGAAGAAGCTATCTTCGGGACCATTTATTTCACTTTTCTTTAGTTATGGAACTATTGTGAGTATCTATGTGGGCGGCTTTAATAATAACATAGAAGCAAGCAACGTTTTCGAGAGAGAATTTTAGGTCAACTGATTTTTTGTTATGTCGTCCTTCTAGCTGTTTCGGTTAGAGTCTGAGCCACCTGGCTGACGGTAGCAGTTGCGTTCATTAGTGCGCACCTTACCAATACAGGTAAGAATCCTAAATTTTAAAAAAATTTTAAGAAGCGTAATTTTTAATTTTTTGAGTTTGGATAGATTTACCTTCTTTTTATTCTTGTGCCTTATCCTCAGTGGACGTTGGCAGTTACTATGACCCATCTGATTTTATTTGTTGCAGCCCTATATAGATCCATAGATGTCATTCCTGTCCATATTAGTCGTCTTCCAGGACCTCTTTTGCCGTTAAGCTTGCCCTGCATAATAAGCTGAAGTAGTCTATATTTCTGGTTTCGCATAATATGTCCGAAGTACGAAAGTTTGCGTTCTTTGATTACGTTTAAAACCTCTTTTTGTTTTTTCATACGCTGTAGGACGGCTTCGTTGATTACGGGGTAAATCCATGATATTCTAAGCATGCGTCTGTGGCACCATATTTCAAATGCTTCCAGACGTTTACATGCAGCGTCGGTCAAAGTCCAAGCTTTCACCCCGTATGTTAGTATTGAGAAAACGTAGCATCTAAGAACTCTGACTCCGAGATGCAAGCCTATATTTAAATTGCACAGCACACTTCTCATGCGATTAAAAGCTGTTCTACTCCTTTTAATTCTGATCTTAATTTCCTTTATTTGTTTCCTTTTGTTGTTAAGAAATGTGCCCAGGTAGTTTATCGATGTAACCGTTTCCAGTTGGGAGCCGTTTGCGTTACCAGACTTTTATTTTTTTTGCCAGACACTTTTATCACTGCTAACTATGTGCCATACGCGAATTTTTTTTTTAAATAAAAATTTTATAGTATTTTTGTATGTCTGTAATTTTAATATTATGTTATTTAAGGAGAAATAAACCTAAAATTAATTGGCCAGACAATAATTCAATTGTTTGAAAAACTTATTCTTGTCTCAGCGCATGTTTTTGTGACCATGTTTTAAGACTATGATTAATTACTTGTATAAATGTATAACATAACGAATAAATGTTCAAAGTTTACAAGAGATAAAAAGTATGGCAGTAAAATTAAGCGAAGGGTGTTGGCAGGAAAATAAATAAAGAGGCACTGCATAGCTTTATGAACAGACAGAAAATGTCAAAAAAGTCACTTCTGGCTGTGTCTGGTGAGAAGTATAGCCAGGGTGACTTTGTTGGATAAAGTAAAAAATAGTGAAATAAGAGAACGCTGTGGTGTAAAAGATGTTACAAAGATAGATAAAGAAATGCTTAGATTGGTTTGGACACGTAGAAAGGATGGATGAAGGAAGATTAACAAAACAAATTTAAAAGGCGAGTGTGAATGGACAAGTTGGCAGAGGTCGACCTCGGCGAACATATCTTGATCAGATCAACATTGTTTTGAAGAAAGGCCAGGTCAGAAGTATTAACAGCCGACGAGGATGTATAAGAGCACTGATGAAAGTAGAGCAAGCAAAAGATGTGTGTTAGAACCGTAGCAAGTGGAAGGAAGTGGTCTTTGCCTACCCCTACGGGAAAAATGCTTTTTAATGAAATGTACACTTTAGTCTCGATGTTATGATTAGTACAAAGACTGTGACTGTTAATAAAAATGTTGACAGTTTTAACAACCATTCAAATTTTGTCATTTTGTGTCATATGAAACAATTTCACTCTATCATGTCAACATTACACTGATTATTTTTTGATGTTTCTCGAAACCAATAGATTTTTTAATTTTGGTTATTCATATACGTTCCAGCCAATCAAAACATTATTATAGTGTTAATAATCTACTTACATTATTGCAGCGAGAATTATTCATGTACATTTTGTTTATTAAATGACAACCACATGACAACGTATTTTCTTGATCTGACGCGTCTGTCATAAATTTTTAAGAAATTCATAATATGAATCCCAAAAGTTTTAGTAAATCATCAGTCGATAAAATAACTAATATAATCATTAAAAAGTCATGTAACAATACTATAATAAGCAGTGAGTCGATTTGAAAACAATTCCAATTATTTTGCGACGAGAGGGACTATAAATTGGAAGAAAATACATCGACAACAAAACTAGCCGTTATTTTAAAGGACTAAGGGTTTATTATGAAGAACGTTATGAAGAATATAAAGACTATAGAGAACTAAGGGCTATAAAGAATCAGTGATCAAGACAATGTGTAATATAACCGCAAAATTAATGCAAAATAGGTACCACGACAAATTTAATAGAAGATTCGACTCATTTAATGATATCGAATTCAAATCCGCCAGAGATGCTAAAAACACCAAGCGTAAGTTATTACAAAAAGAGCCCAAAAAAAGGAAACAAAGTTCTGCAAGTTTGAGCAAAAAAGAAATATTGGACATGATAAAAGTGTACGACGAAAATACACCGTCTGGCTTGCAGAAGTAATTCTATCATATTGCTTCATATGATTTGGCATGGCGTGGTGGAGAAGGTTCCCAATGTTTAGTGCAATATTTTAAAAACGAAACAAACAATGCGGGGTTGACCACCACAAAAATAAAGTATAACCCTTTATTTTCCAAAACGGTGCAAGGGGGAGCACAAAGATGTGCGGACAGTAAGTGGTTAATACTATATACCGAAGACCCTGATATTTGTCATGTTCGATTAAATAAAAAAATTAGCGCAAAAAGCTGATACAAATTTCTTTTAACGCTCTTTAGCATTGATTCGATGCTCTTTAGCACTGTGCATCGAATCAATTTCCATAAATAAATGTCCGCTTTCTAAAAACTTTTGTTCTGTTACTTCAAGTTGAGAGTTTTGTACTAAATAGAGGAATAAATATTGTATATGGGGAGGTAATTTCCTAATGTATTATTGTTGGGACATGCTGTACTTTATTGTCTCATACTGTACATGTTATATTTTTTGTATGGTGTTATTGTCATTATGACGCAAGATTTTGTCAGAACGAAGTTGTCAATAAAGAATCATCACAAAAGGTCACCTTCCAAGTATTTATTTTATGTAATTAGAAAGCAACTCAACATAATTGGCATCCCTGGTAATTTTGGAGAAGAGCATGAAGTCTTTGAAGACGGAAAGAAAGATTGTCAAGGACGCTGCAAGAAAACATTTCCAAGAGATTGAGAAGGTAGGACAGGACGATAAGGAAAAAATAAATGAACTATTGCAACAAGTTTTAGTTAAAACAGAAAAAGTATTTTCCCTAGACAACAGTATAAAAGAATTGCTTTGTAACGAAGAACCCAGCGACGAAGATTTTAGTAAAGAAATCACAGAGGAAATGGATTTTTGCACTGAGGTAACCAAGTATACAAACAAATGCAATTTTTTACTAGAAAAAATAAAAGAAGCAAAAACGGAGGTTAAAAACGAAACAAGAAAAGCACCAAAGAATTTTAACCTACCAAAATTAGAAATAAAAAAGTTTGACGGAAATGTCAAACATTGGATCAATTTTTGGGGTCAATTTCGCAAGATAGATGAAAATTCAGATTTGCCCAATGAAGACAAATTCCAGTACCTTATCCAATCCACCGAAGAAAACTCGCCAGCCCGTAATTTGGTAGAAAGCTTCCCACCCTCAGCAAACAATTACAAAATTGCCGTCGACCAACTCAAAACTAGGTTTGCAAGGGACGAGGTTTTAATTCAGGTTTATGTTAGAGAACTTTTAAGCCTTGTTTTAAGTCAAAATATTTCACCGGAAAAATCAGGTATGGCTTTATCAAATTTGTACGATAAATTGGAGACTCAGCTCAGGGCGCTGGAAACATTGGGTGTGACCAGCGACAAATACGCCGCGATGCTTTTACCATTGGTTGAGTCAGCTATACCACACGAATTGCTAAAAATTTTGGAAAGAAACCGTTTAACTAGTGATAAATTTGTTAATGAGTTACAGGGTCTACTGAAGTTCCTAAAAGCCGAGGTGGAAGCAGACGAGCGAATAAAACTTGCACAAACCAGTTTTTCTTTGGAAAAAGGATTAAAAATGGGTCAGGATGGGTGTTTTGTGGAAGTGTTGCATGTAAAAAATACTGAGACTAAAGGTAAGCCCAATTTTTCTTGTATATTTTGCGATTCAAACACTCATAACAGTCAGGATTGCATAAGAGCACAAAAAATGACGTTAGAACAAAAAAAGACAACTGTAGCAAAGAAAAGAGATTGTTTTTCATGTCTGAAACCCAATCACAGTTTTAGAACTTGTAAATCTATAGTCAAATGTGTAAAATGTACACGAAAACATCATGCTCTTATGTGTCCAGATCTGCATGAGAAAAAGAAAGAAAAGAAGGACGCAAATAGGCAGGAGAGAATTGAGCAAACGATGACAACTGTCAATTCAGAAATTTTGCTTCAAACAATTACTGTAAAAATTGTTTCTGATAATAATAGATCAAAAAAAGTAAGGGCTCTGCTAGATTCTGGCTCACAGCGTTCGTATATTACAACAAAATGCGCTGAAGAGTTAGGACTTTTAAAAATCGGAGAGGAAAATATTGTTCAAGGCATGTTTGGCGGATTACAAAGTGATCCAAAAATTCGTCGCGTATTCAAAGCAAATATTCGAAATTTAGAACAAACTTTTAGCGTTGGAATGTTTTTGCTTGAACAGGATAAAATATGTAATTATATACCAAAGCTAAATGATATCAATATTATTGAAGAGTTAAAATTAAAAAACATACTTGTAAATGACGGTGCTTCTAACGATTTCGAAGTAAACTTATTAATATTTTTGGAAAAATTCTTACAGGAAATATAATCAAATTAAATGATTCTATAGTAGCAGTAGGAACAAACTTTGGATGGACCATAATGGGTCAACAAAGCTGTAATAAAAATAATGTGTTTGTTTCTACTTATTTTTCTGATTCTTCTTTGGCAAATTTATGGAATTTAGACGTGTTGGGCATAAAGGAACCAGCAGAGAAAAAATGCAGAGAGGAATTATAGATACAGACACTGGAAAAGTTCATGGAAAGCACCAGAATAGATGAAGAAAACAGGTACGAGGTGTCTTTACCATGGGTGGACGATTTTCCTAACATAACGTCAAATTTTAAACTAGCGGAAAATCGATTATTTTCAAACATAAAGCGTTTACTTTTAATAAATAAATTTAAAGATTACGATAAAGTTTTTAATGAATGGGAGCAAATGGGAATTATCCAAGAAGTGGAACAAGACGAATGTGAACAAGGACACCACCATTTGGGGTATCATGCTGTCATAAAGGAAGCAAGCTACACAACAAAAATAAGGCCAGTATTTGATGCATCACAAAAGGATAAAAACGGTAATTCTCTTAATGATCTAGTTATTTCTCTTATCTTAAAATTTAGGCAACATAAAATAGGGGTAACAGCAGATATTGCCAAAACATTTTTACAAATTAGCATTAAAAAAGAAGATAGGGACTATTTGCGCTTTATATGGTGGAAAGATTACGAACGACAAATAAAAATTTTTAGACATTGTAGAATCGTTTTCGGGTTAAAGCCTAGTCCATTTCTCTTGGCAGCTACACTAAATTTACACTTAAAAAAAGAGAAAAAATTTAAAGAAACTGCAGGTCAACTTTTAAATGCGTTTTATGTTGACAACTGTGTTTACAGCGTCAAAAACGAAAAAGATTTGAAAAAATTTTTAGGGGAGTCAAAAGATATCTTATCAAGAGCAAATTTTGATTTAAGGGGGTGGACTTATAACGAACAAAATAAAGAAAATTTGATAAACCAGGAAAACAGCGAAAATAAAATTATTTCTATTCTAGGAATGCAAATGATACTTTGCAAATGACATTCTAAAATGCGAAATTAAAAATTTGGGTTCTCTTCAGGATATTCCAAGGACAAAACGGGGTATTTTATCAGCAACTCAGCGAGTTTTTGACCCTATTGGTTTCACAGCTCCTTTTACATTGTTACCAAAGCTTATGCTGCAGGAAACTTGGAGCTTGAAACTTATGTGGGATGAAAAACTGCCTGAGGATTTAGAAAAACGATTTGAAAATTGGCTGAAAAGTGTAAATCTTTTAAGTTTTTGTAGTATTCCTAGATGTATGACAGATAATATAGAGAATGAAGACATGATAACAAAAAAATCGATTCATGTTTTTGTAGATGCGTCAAAAGTATCTTATGCGGCTTGTGTTTTTCTTAGGTTGGAGTATCAAAATTCAGTTTTCATTATACTTTTTTTAGCAAAAACTAGGTTAAGTCCAATAAAACCAATTACACTCCCAAGGCTCGAATTGATGGCTGCTTTAATTGGGGTAAGACTATCGGAAACGGTTAAAGAAGTAGAAGACTTCAAACACCTAGAAACTACCTACTGGAGCGATTCCATGATCGTTTTGACCTGGATAAAAACAAAAGGGTTGTGGAATACCTTTGTTGGAAACAGAATCAAGGAAATAAGAAAATACAGTAGTGCAGATCAATGGTGTCACGTACCAGGAGAAATGAATTCAGCAGATGTTTTATTATGTGGTTGCAGTGGAAAGCAGCTTATGGAGAAAAAATGGTGGCAAGGACAGGAATGGCTAAAAGAAAGTAAGGAAAAATGGCCAAAAGGAAAATTATGTGCCACAGAAGATGAAATTGAGAAGGAGCGAAAAAAGATCATCAATACAAATTTAGTAGAGAGTTTAGTAGATGAAGCATTTTGGCAGAAAATAAATCAAATTTCAAAATATAATAAAACTAAAAGAATTATTGGATGGATTTTGAGGTTTGGCAATAATTTAAAAAATAAACTAAGAAACAAGTGCTTAGAAGCAAAAGACAAAAATAAATTCGAATATTTGAGTACAAAAGACCTTGAAAGAGCAGAAACATGTCTTTTAAGAGTAGTACAAAGGAAAAATTTAGGAGAAAATTTAAAAGGAATGCGTAAGTTTGAGTATTTGACAGACGATAATGGGATTTTAAGAATAAAAACAAGACTTGAATTTGGCAATTTCAACGAAAGTTTTAAATACCCGATCATTCTTCCAAGTAAAAACGCAATTGTTAGGAAACTACTTATAGAAGAGCACGAAAATAGTTGTCATGCAGGACCAAAAATTTTATTAGGAGTCATTCGAGAAAAGTTCTGGTTACTAAAAGCCCGTAAAACGATAAATGCTATAATATTTGCCTGTGTAAATTTTAAAAAACATACATCTAAACCACTTGACACTTCTTTTGCGCCTCTACCAGCAAACAGAATAAACGACGCGGGGGTTTTTGAAGTTGTGGGTGTTGATTTAGCAGGACCATTACTACTAAAAGATGGTAGCAAAGTATGGATTGTATTGTTTACGTGCGCAGTCTACAGGGCAGTTCATCTTGAACTAGTTAAATCGCTTTCAACAGAAGCATTTTTATATTCGCTAAGACGCTTCATCAGTTGACGAGGTAGACCAAACACCATTTATTCTGACAACGGGACAAACTTTCGTGGAAGTATTAATTTGTTTAAAAAATTAAATTGGGAGGAAATTGAAGATTTTTCGGGTCAAAAAAGAATTAAATGGATATTCAATCCACCTTCGGCTTCGTGGTGGGGCGGATGGTGAGAGAGATTAGTAAGGGTTGTAAAAGAACTATTGCGTCGATCGTTGGGAAAAGCATCGTTATATTATGTTGAGTTATACACTGTGCTTTGCGATGTAAAAGCAGTAATTAACGAACGACCACTTAGCTATGTTTCCAGCGCCGATGAGTGGGAGGTTCTTAGTCCTGCAAGGTTTTTAAGGCCTATACATTCGCAGTCGTTAGGAAAAGATTTTTTGGGTGAAGTTGCGGATTTAGACGAGGTAGACGCGGCATTTTTAAAAGGTCGTTTTACACATTTGCAAAATGTTCGAAATTCGTTACGGGAAAGATTTAAAAATGAGTATCTTGCAGAGTTAGTTAATAAAGGTCACATGAAGAAGATGGAGCAGATCAAAGTTGGTGATGTAGTTTTGGTTGGAGCAGATAATCTAAAACGGGTACTTTGGCCAATGGGAAGAATATTAGAAATTTATGATGGAAAAGATGGAGTTAGCCGGGTCGCTAAAGTAAAAACGAAGAACGGAATAACAATTAAGCCATTCCAAAGGATCTATCCATAAGAATTAGGAACAGCATCAGAATCAAACAGTAAAGAAGTTATCACTACAGAAAAGACACAAAAGAATAAGAAAAAGGAAGGGAAGAATGAAAACCCAGTCGAAAGATCAAGGTTTGGTCGAATCTTGAAAGTTCCAGCAAGGTTGGGTGAGGAATAAGCTTGGGGCCGGAGAATGTTGGGACATGCTTTACTTTATTGTCTCATACTGTACATGTTATATTTTTTGTATGGTGTTATTGTCATTATGACGCAAGTTTTTTTCAGAACGAAGTTGTCAATAAAGAATCATCACAAAAGGTCACCTTCCAAGTATTTATTTTATGTAATTAGAAAGCAACTCAACAATTATAGTAGGCAAGTTCCAAATTCACAACTTCCTTTTTTACCATTGAATTCTGTCTAACAAAAACAAAATGCTCTGTAAGGTGTTGCCGATTTATAAACCGTCAAATTGTACATGATTAGCTTTCGCATGTAATAAGTTAAAGACACTTCTGATGACGGAATTTGCAGTACTCTTTGCAAGTCAAATGTAACCAATAGAAAAAAATTATAATTTTCAGCTCTTTCTTTATCTGCTGCTTAAGCTTCTTGTGCTTGGTCCTTTCTCATCAGATGTTCTTAGTAATCCTCTTCTAAACCGATTTTCGCTTCAGAAGTAGCTTGTTGGTATTTGACACAAGTGAGGCATTGGTCCTTCTTCGGATGAAAAAAAAAGAAAGTTTGTATTTACCGCAAAAAATCCTGCGATATGTTAATAAGCTAATGATTTCCCTTTCCCCCTCTTTTTTCACATTCTGCTTTAAAGAGGGCATACCCCACAGTTTGTCATGCTTTCTTCTCTTTCAAAAACCATTACTTTCGTTTTGCTCACATTTATTTTCATCCCTTTGATTTTCAGGAAATCATTAACCATCGCCTGCAACTCCTCTTCAGATAACGCTAATATGACTTGATCATCGGCGTAAAGAAGGCATTTGACGATCAAATCATTCATTTTTAATCCATACGCAATCTCTTTCAGATCTTTTAAACCATTTTCTATTTATAAGTTAAACAGCCATGGCGAAGCCACACATCCCTGTCTCACACCTTTTTCGATGTTAAACCAGTCCGTGCAAGCTCCGTTTATCCTGACACAAGCAGTGGAACCCTCGTAAAGTGATTTCAGTGCTCGTATTAAACTACCACTCACCCCATACATAGCCAATTTAGACCACAATTCACTCCTCACCACTCTGTCATAGGCCTTTTCCAAGTCTATAAAAGCGCAATAGACCTTCTGACTTCTAGCCAAGAATTTTTCGACTATACCTCGTAAGGAAAAGACGAATGTTTAAAGTATAAATACACTAATCAAAGAAAAAAATTCCAGAAATACAACCTACAGTCACAAATATATTTGGAAAATATTAATGGAATTTTGCTGCGAACGAGAATATAAATTAAATGAACATAGAAGCTTAGAAGAATTGGCGTTGATATAAAAGATAATAAGGCGGTCAATATGAGAAAGGAAGACGAGACCGAATTTAAAGAAGCAACGGTGAAGATAATGTGGAACGTTTCGTGCAAGCTTATGCAGGAAAATTACTATAATGACTATAATATTATGATTGACCCGTTTAACAATATAGTATTTAAACTAGCCCAAGATGCCCGCGATGCAATCAGGAAGAAACTACAAGCAGATCCATGTAAACGTAAGTCCAGTTCAGTTTTGGTAAATTTGTCTAAAGTTAACAAAATAATATTGCTATGGGATGAAAATACTCCTAATTATAATAATAATGTACCTGTAAAAAATACAATAAATGGACTAAATCTGCTGCTGAGGCAATTGGCTTGAATATAAAGAAAAAAAAGATAGCAAATCACTCGAATAGATCACTGCTGCTAGTGAATTGGAAAAAGCGGTGTAGAAAAACAATAATTGCTAAAAATGACTGGTTATAGCCATCCAAATTTTATAAAACCATACTTAAATCTCGATCAAGAACACCACAACAAGATTATAAATATTATGCGTGGTAATAGATCTTCTATAGAAGAAAACTGCAACGAATCTAATGTTAAGTTAAATTTTAATAATTGTACTTTCACTAACTTTACTTTAAATTAATAAATAAATGTTTCGTTGTGTTGAGCTATAAATTTTTTTATCAAAAATTTTTCCGTTGACATTGACAAATACCTCATATTATAACAAATTTCTCAAGCTCGTTGCTTGGTAACATCCCGAAGCCAAAGCCAAAGGATGTAAGCTGTAACCAAGGAACAAGCTTTCAATTGTCAAAATTATCTCGTCTATTATCAATGTCCTAGGGATATAAATACTTATAATGATGCATAAATTGAGCCTAACATTGGTGTAAGATTTTTGATTTTCAAATACAAAAAAAAATCAGTTGTAAAAGTGAAGCTAAAATAATTCCACATAAGATTAATTAATCTGTTAAAGCGGTTACTTATAAATTATTGTCGGTAAGGTCAAGATAGAGGTATGAATGGGTCTACAATTTATTTTAAGAATGAGGCAATGATAAAAATGTGCATACTATAAATTCACAAGCAAATCTTGCTTATTTAATGAAAAAATCTAAAATCTTAAAGCCATCGGGCCTCTGGAGCAATTACTTGATGCTTAAGTCAACAATTAATATTTAAAATAATATAGATATAAGCCGCTATCCCAAAGTAATTACTTTGAAAATCAACCGATGTAAAGCAGAGAGATACGTAAAAAATTTGTAAAGAAACAAAATTCACATAGCTTCACAAATTGGAAAGGGCCGTAATGAAATTAATGTCTTAAAAACTCGTACAATAATTACTGATGCGTCTTTTTCTAAGTTAAACACTACCACTTATAGGCATACTATACATATAGGCATACATGGGTCGACTATATATCAGAAAACAACTACTTACTTGACAATGTGCCTCAATGAACATTGAATTATATCCGGTTTCAGGGTGTTGCCCCTCATCAGGATAGGGTAGGTCTTGCAAACTCACGTTTGCCCTTGAAAGAGGCAAATCAACAATCTTTAGTTTTACTAGGTATAAATGAAAAGCCTAACGCAGAGATCTAGTCACAACATCTATACCTTTAAACGAAATTAGCTGGTTTTAAAAAAAAAGGAAGAGATGTCCTTACTCCTCAAATTCCCATAATGCTGACCGATAAACCATTTCAATTTAAAAGATTGCAGTTCCCAATTCAATTAGCGTTCGCAATCACAATCAATAAAGCTCAAGGTCAATATTTAGAATTGTGTGGTTTAGATTTAGATGCGGATTGCTTTTCACATGGACAACTGTATGTTACGTGTTACCGTATTAGCAAACCAGGTAGTCTTTATATCTACGCAGGCTATGGAAAAATAGTAATACAATGACAACTTACTGGATTATTAAAATTTCCCGAAAATGAGGCATTTATATTAAATAATAGTTCTGTGCTCGCATCATTAGGAAGCCTAACTTCTCCATATAACCTTCCTTGACTATTTTTGTAATATTTTAATATATCTGGACAAGGATTTGGTGGTATTCTAATGGATAATATTACGTTTATAGCAGCAACAAAATAAATAAAACCAAATTTGTATGTCATCCTGAAGTTTTCCTGAAAAATATAAATTATATGTAAATTTTTATTTATCAATGAAACATTTCTTTTAACACGTACACTCACAAAAACTTATCCAAAATATCTTTGTTGTATTTATATCTCTGACAGTCAAAGTCTTGGTATAATTACTTTTTATGTTAGACTTGGCATTTAACAAAATTGTAATTGGTTTAAAGAAACGCACACATAGTTTCTTTGCTAATAATTTAAAAAATTATATTTAACCAATTTTACAAGGTATATATAATGCATTTTTACGCATAAAATTATTTACAGTGCTTTTATTTCAAAACCAGCCAGTCCAAAAAACTTTTGATTTTGCAAAAATAAAAAAAAAATTTAATTTAAAATTTTAAATCGAAAGGAAGGTTTAAAAATGTTATGCCGCTCTTTCCAAGTGGCACCCCTTTAAATTCCCCCACCCCTTCTTTAAAATGACAGAAGGCAACCCCTACTTACATACAAATCAGCCATACAAATCACAATTAATTCTATCGATTTATTTTGCTGATAACAACAAATTTTGTAAAAACACATAATACCATAATAAAAACGACCTACGCCACTGTTGGATAGGTAGATGTCCAATTAGGGATCAATTATCTTACTTCTGAATATGTAGAAATCGAGGTTTTGTAAATTTTCTTCTTCGTACACAGAAGAAATTAAACTTTACTCTAATTATTAGTGGACTAATTAAAAATTACAAATTGATGGTTTTATTTAAAACTAAAATATTTTTGCAAGCATTGAATTGAAATTTGAATGCCGTGGAAACTTGGGAATAAAACTTTGAATAAAAGAAAATAAAGTGATCCTTGACCACTGTGAATAAAATTGAAGCTTGACAGCCGCCACTTTCGGCGATTGTGGGGATACTGATACCGGCCGCATCGCGCTGTGAAATGATTTAAATCGGAAACAATTTATTAGAACAAAGAAAGATCAACCGAAGTGTTTTAATCTATGATCGCAACAGAATACATATAACCTTTTTGACATTTTTTGTCATTTTATTTCTTTTTTTCACAAATAATAATAGTATATTTAGTAAGTTATTCGTGACGTTAAATTAGCCATTATTTTTAGATGTAGCATCTTGAGTTATTTTAAAATGGTAAATTGTCTGTTAAAACGTATAGAAATAATATTTATTTACGTTTACCAAAACAAGTGCGCTCGAGGAACTGCTCGAGTTTTTGATAAAATGCATCCTGACAGAAATATAGGCCACCAACCCATCATAGAGAAATTTGAAGAAACTGGATACGTTTAAAATAAAAAATATATATAATCCTAGCGTTCTCGACGAAGCTGCACAAATTGTAGTAAAATTGTATAAGTTTGTTCCTTATAAAATACCAATTTATAATTAGCTTAGTGAAGACTACTATGACCGCAGAATTGAGTTTTGTTAAACAATGTCACAAAAAAAAAACAATAAGATGCAAATTTGGTTAAAAATATTTGTTTCAGTGATGAATCAACGTTGTATTTAAATGGTTTGGTTAACAAATATAATTGTAGGTACTGGAATGACGAAAATCCTCCATGTTTTGACAGGATAATATTAAGTTTCCAGCGAATATCAATGCATGGCTGGTATTCTAGAAAATAAGATAATTGGATCACTTTTTATTAACCAATACCTAACGGGAGATTGGAAAAAAAAATTGATCCACTTATTACTCAGTTACTAGAAAGAGAAGATGATAAACAGGGAAATATGGTATTAGATAAACATTATGTATACCTTTACCAAGATGAAGCTACACCACATCAAGCTCTAGCTGTAAAACAATGTTTAAACGATTTGCAAGGCATTGAATTGGCAGAAGGAGTTTTGTGAACGGCCCACAAATTCTCCTGATCTAACACCACTTGACTTTTTTCTGTGGGGCTATATAACAATATAACTTTACCAAACTCCTTCCAAATACATTATAGAACTAAAGCTTAGAATAACCAAAGAATGTAGACTAATTACTAGCGAAACTTGCAAAGAGTTCTATAAGGATTTAAAAATAATTTATATCATTGCTTACAAAATAACGAAGCACACTTTAAACAGTTAACGTAAATACATTGAAGGAGCTAATTGTAATTAACTTTATTTTAGTTTCTGTTGTAATTTCGTTAATGATTAAGAGTAATTAAAGTATGTAACAAAAATATTCATCCAGTACCGGCGTATTTTGCTTCGCCTGAGAGTGGCTGAATTTTAATTATGAATTATTGTATTAAATTCTCGCACGTCCATAGCATTTGTAGGTACAAAGAAGAATGGAAAAAAAACTGACAGACAATTTCCACGTCAAATTACACGTGAAAAAGTATATTTATATTGACTGATAGCAGACGTGTCAGACAGAACCCATATTTTGGAACCCATAAGTTGGAGTTATTGAACTGGATCCATATCCACGAATATTGTGTGTTGTTTACTTAAGTGGATCCGTGTCCACGAATAAAATGTGTTGTTAACAGACTAAAATATTGCGCCTATGGAGCAAACGTCAACCGGTGATTCAACATGGTACTCAGGCAAACTGGCAAACTGGCAAACTCCTGTCAGTAGCTCCCAACCCGAACGAGCAGTCCAAGCTAAAGATCAAAGTACGGCGATTTAAGGTTGATCCTATAAGTTATTTGTGTACAACTCTTTCTTATAGATTTGTCATCAACGTGTTGATTGTTTCTTTTTTAGTAATAAATTTTAGTAATAAATGTTGTACAGTCCAATAAAATCCGAATTAGAGTATTAATTCATTTGTTTCGCGCCCAATATTTATGATATATTAAATATTTAACATTAACAAAAATATAAACATGTTAATGACTTACCCTTGTAAGTAACCTTATTATTATTACTAGATTATTAATTAATTTCATTATTCGTAATTTAAAAGTCTTATATTGAGCGCTAAGAAGGGCAATTTTTCTGCATTATCATCAAGCATATTACTTCGATAATCTGCGTATATTTGTCCAGCAGCATTAAAAGCTGCTAGCTTAAAACATTGGTAGGCGAAGCAAAGAAATACTTTAAAACTGCATTTCTTAGGGTTGTACTGGACTGAAAAGTCGCATCTGTCAATAATTAAACATCATTAATTAAGTTGTATTATTTATTAATTTAACATAACACTACACACAATATGTTACTACTTATACCACGGAAAGAAATAAAATATGGTAAATCTTTTCATTACGAGGTATAGTCAAAAAATTCTTGGCTAAAAGTCAGAAGGTCTATTGCGTTTTTATAGACTTGGAAAAGGCCTATGACAGGGTGGTAAGAACTGAATTGTGGTCGACATTGTCTTTATATGAGGTGAACGGTAGTTAAATACGAGCACTGAAATCACTTTACGGGAATTCCACTGTTTGTGTCAGGATAAACGGAGCTTGCACGGAATGGTTTAACATTGAAAAGGGTGTGAGACAGGGATGTGTGGCTTCGCCATGACTGTTACCTTATACATAGAGGATTGTTTAAAAGATTTGAAAGAGAGTGCGTATGGATTGAAAATGAATGATTTGATCGTCAAATGCCTTCTCTACGCCGATGATCAAGTCATATTAGCGTCATCTGAAGAGGAGTTGCAGGCGATGGTTAATGTTATGTATGATGCCCTAAAAATCAAGGGGATGAAAAAAAATGTAAGCAAAACGAAAGTAATGGTTTTTGAACGAAAAGAAAATATGACAATGCATAGCTTTATGAGCATATAGAATTGCACGTCTGGCTATGCATAGAAGTGTGTTGGTTCCTATACTTATGTATTGTAGTGAATGATGGGTTTGACAGAAGAAGCATGAAAATAGGATTAATGCTGCGGAGATGAGTAGTCTGAGAAGTATAGCCGGAGTGACTCGGTTGGATAAAGTAAAGAATAGTGAGATAAGAGAACGCTGTGGTGTAAAAGAAGATGTGGTTACAAAGATAAATAAAGGAATGCTTATATGGTTTGGACACGTAGAAGGGACAGATAAAGGCAGATTGACGAAAAAATTTATAAGGCGAGTGTGAATGGACAAGTCGGTAGAGGTCGACCTCGGAGAACATATCTCGATCAGATCAACATTGTTTTGAAGAAAGGCCAGGTCAAGAGTACCAACAACCGAAGAGCATGTATGAGAGCACTGATGAAAGAAGAGGAAGCAAAAGATGTTTGTAAGAACCGTAGCAAGTGGAAGGAAGTGGTCTCTGCCTACCCCTTCGGAAAAAAGGCGTGAATATATGAATGTTTGTATGTATGTAAATCATTATAACAAAGTTTTTCTAGATAAATCATCGCAAACATTTCTGATTTTTCTTTTTAAATGTTGCAAGTTTAGGCATAGGGGGTGGTCTCTGTAACATTTAAACAGATAATACTTAACCAAAGTCGACTCTGACCAACATTTTTTTTTAAGTTTTAAACGATTGGCAGGTCGTTTTTTTTCTAGAATATATTGCAACGGACTTTATTTACATACATGATGTTCTTAATTTTACCTATTATTATGTATTTTTTAGAAATATTATGGACACGGTATTTTAAAAAAACTTATGCAATAAATATTAAACAATTTAAAATAAACGAAATATTAATTGGTAAAAAAATTTAAATGATATTAAAAAATATTCAAATATAGTATTGGAATAATTAATGTGGCATTGAAATTAAATGTTAGTTGTTAATTGTTTATTAGAATAATTTAATTTAATTTATTTAATCTTTTGAGTTTAAAAATAACATTAAGTTATTTTGAGGGATAACTTTTATAATAAAATTTTAATAAAAATGCTGCTGGTAAGAAATCACATTAAAATTAAATCTTTGACAGGTATTGAATTATTTTAAATATATTTATCAATATTAAATTTGTTGAAATGGACATTAAAAAAATTATTTGCATTCGAAAAGATTATAAAATAAGTATTTATGTACCAAGGACGAATAACTAAATATTATAGTCGAGTCTGCAAATTGGTAGCCAAGGCTAGTAAGCAGGCGATACATTAGACAGTTTTTCACTGAGGTGCATATTACATTTTTTCGTCGACCTTTACATACCATTATGAAAGTAATGAATGTGTTGCATTGTTTTTTGGATAAAATTCGTGATTTTTGGGAGAGTGGACCAAATAGTTTTCGGACGAAAAGTGTTTGCAGACGAAAAATACTTAAAAAATAGTCGATTTTTCATTAGAAAATTAATAGGTAAAATGTTATTTTTGTAGAGGTCGACAAAAAACCAGTTTATAAAAAACAAGAACAACATTTTTTATGTGTAGCTACTTATTTGATTTGTATTTTCCTCATAAGTATATTTTGAATGCCCTACATATTTTTATGAGCAGCCAGAACGTGTTAAAAAGGGACGTCTAGCTGTGCATAGACGAGTACTGGTCAATTTATTTATATAAGGTGGTAAATATTGGGTTTAGAAGGAGAAGTATAAAAATAAGATAAATGCTGCAAAAATGAGTAGTCTGAGAAGTAAAGGATGTGACTAGGTTGAATAAAGTGAAAAATAGTGAGATAAAAAAACGGAAGATGTGGTTACAAAGATAGATAGAGGTATGCTTAGATGGTTTGGACACGTAGAGAAAATGGATAAAATAAGATTGACGAAACAGATTTATAAGGCGGGTGTAAATGGGTAAGTCGGTAAAAGTCGACCTTAGCGAACATACTTCAATCAGATCGACAATGTATTGAAAAAAGACCAGGTCGAGAGTACCAACAACCTTCGAGCATGTATAAAAGCTCTTAAGAAAGTGGAAGAAACGAAAGATGTGTGTAAGAACTGTAGTGGAAGTGAAAAGAAGTCTGCCTACCCCTACAGAAAAAAAGGGTGAATATATGTATGTATGTTTGGATAAATTAAATTTCAGGCATTTTAGATAAACATACATAATTATAGTCACGCCTTTTTCGCGTAGGGGTAGGCAGAGACCACTTCCTTCCACTTGCTACGGATCTTACACATCTTTTGCTTCCTTTTCCTTCATCGGTTCGCTCATACAAGCTCGTCAGTTGTTGGTACTTTTGACCTGGCCTTTCTTCAAAACAAAGTTGATCTAATCAAGATATGTTCGCCGAGGTCGACCTCTACCGACTTGTCCATTTACACTCACCTTATAAATTTGTTTCGTCAATATTCCTTCATCTATTCCTTCTACGTGTCCAAACCATCTAAGCATTCCTTTATTTATCTTTGTAACCACATCTTTAACACCACAGCGTTCTTTTATCTCACTATTTTTTACTTTATCCAACCGAGTCACTCCAGCTACCCCCTTCAAACTACTCATCTTCCCAGCAATAATCCTAATTTCATGCTTCTTCTGCCAAACCCAACTTTCACTACCATACATAAGTGTAGGAAACAACAAACCTCTATGCACAGTCAGACGTGCATTTTTTGACATTTTCTGACTGCTCATGAATCTATGTATCTATGTATAAGTTAAGAAGGTCATGGCGAAGCCACACATCCCTGTCTCACACCTTTTTCAATGTTAAACCAGTCTGTGCAAGCTCCGTTTATTCTGACACAAGCAGTGAAATCCTCGTAAAGTGATTCCAGTGCTCGTATTAAACTACCGCTCACCCCATACTTAGATAATTTTAACCACAATTCACTCCTCACCACTCTGTCATAGGCCTTTTCCAAATCTATAAAAATGCAATAGACCTTCTGACTTCTAGCCAAAAATTTTTAGACTATACTTCGTAATGAAAAGACCTGATCCATACATCTGCTTTCTCTTCTAAATCCTGCTTGCACATCCCATATTATCTGCTCAGTTTAGTTCGTCACTCTTTAATCAATATCTTTGCATACAGTGCCGACTATGCTGAATAAACTAATACCTCGGTTGTTTTTACAGTCCTGCTGCGAACCTTTTCCCTTGTAAAGCGGCACGATACCTTGCACCAGTCGTCTGGTACGCTACCACTCCTCCAACAAAAATTAAAAAGGCGGTACAGCAGACTAGTTACCACATTTTGTCCAGCCTTAGTATTTCAACTGTTATCCTGTCGTACCCAGCAGCTTTACCTAATTTTATACTGTTCAACGCTTCCACAATTTCTGTCGTATTAATTTCATTTACATTGCAACTTTCACTCATGTCTGCGAATGGGGCCCGTACTTTAGATAAACAACATTTACCTTATTGTTAGTTTATTGTAAATAAACATTTATTCTAAAAATGATGGTAGGTAGCTCTTATTTAAAAGTTTAATAGGAAAATTTAATAAAACTTTTATGAAAAATACTCATTTTAAAACCACTGCATGTAAAAATATGATTTTCAAAAAATCTAAACTTTTTATTTGCTGTATGAAATTTAATATACATTTTATAACCATTGAATGCTTTGTACAGACCGATAATATTGACGACATAAAAATAAATTTGTTATGCTAAAATGAACAATAAGTAAATAGTAATAATATCTAAACGTTAATTATTCATAATAATGTACAAAATATATTATAAACTGACTGATAAAACATGATAAATGAATATTTAGCAAAAATACCTGATGTTATTCTCTTACCAACTTCACTCTTCGAGCTTGAACGATAACTGTTAGCATCTAATTTAATAACTAGTTTTAAATATGTAATATAAAACAACTCAAACGTAGAACAAAGTAGTATTTAAAATACGAGATACTGTAACTGGCAATATAATTTATCAACAGTTTAGCAGTACATCTTGTTACACCATTAGGTTTTTCCAATTGTTGCTCTTTTGTTTTGCTTTCATATATTAATGTATTTTAAAAAAAACTTAAGAAAATAAAAAAATAATAGGTACATAAAACGGTAAATATAAATCATCATAGCAATCATAAGATAATTGCAATTAAAAATAATACTTTTTGTGCATGTAAAAAGCCTTCAAATAAATTGTATATTAGTATTAAAAAAAATGACCACATTTATATACAACCAAAATTTGCAAGGAAAAAAATCCTTTATTTTTCCACTATGACCAGAAGTTTAATCTTCACCACTGTAAGATCGTTTGGGATTAGATTACTTTTAATAATTTACCAATACACACGACTTTTTAAAAAAGTACTAAACAATGAAACCTGTACGCACCACCACTATGCTCATGGCCAATACTACCAAGGAGCATTTCCTGTGTCTTTTACTCTCTATGGCTAGTTACATACATTTTTTCGTTAGGGGTAGGCAGGAACCACTTCTTTTCACTTGCTAAAGTTCTAACACACGTCTTTGCTGCTTCTGCTTTTACCAGCCTTCCAGTATCACAGTCATACTTTCTGTCTTTCGTAAACTTTGAACCCAAGAATACAAATTTTCCGACATGTTTCACTCTTTCTTTTTTAATCAGCACCTTGCAGTTTGCCATGCTTTTTTTCTTTTAAACCATTACTTTCGTCTTGCTTATATTCACTTTCATCCCATTGATTTTCAGAGCATTATGCATAAAATTAACATACATCCATACATACATATAGTCATGCCTTTTTCCCGTAGGGGTACGCAGAAACTACTTCCTTTCACTTGCTACGGTTCTTACACACATCTTTTGCTTCCTCTACTTTCATCAGGGCTCTCATGCATTCTCGTCGGTTGTTGGTACTTTTGACCTGGCCTTTTTTTCAAAACAAAGTTGATCTGATCGAGATATGTTCGCCGAGGTTGACCTCTACCGACTTGTCCATTTATACTCGCCTTATAAATTCAATCTTTCGTCAATCTTTCTTCGTCAATCCCTTTTACGTGTCCAAACCATCTAGGCATTTTTTATTATTCTTTGTAACCACGTCTTCTTTTACACCACAGCGTTCTCTTATCTCACTATTTTTTACTTTTCCAACCGAGTCACTCCGGCTATACTTCTTAAACTACTCATCTCCGCAGCATTAATCCTATTTTCATGTTTCTTTTGCCAAACCCAACATTCACTACCATATATAAGAGGAGACGCAACATTCCATTCATAAAACTCGTGTTTGTTTTGTCGCAATGATTACACGAGAGTGGCCATGAGTACGACAAAGGATACCAATCGATTCTCTTTGTTCCGTCCTCGTGCTGGCAACGTTGTTACATTATTGTCGATTAATGGCCACGCTTGTAGTCAGTGGCGTGCTGTTTGTTTAAAATAAAAATATATCTATCGGGTAATATTTAGTTTTTTATGAGAATATATTTATGAATAGGTGATACTCAGTTTTTTATCAAATTGGAGTATTGTAGCCTACTAAAAGTATTTTTCTAAACCCCAAAAGTTGGGCGCCAAATTATGTTATTCTAACTAAGCTGTTTTTTTAAAGTTACAAAAGTGGGGTGGCAATTTTGTGTCACTTTAAAAAACTCATTAATTCCCCAAATGTTGGGCAACAATTTTGTGTTACGGTTAAGTTTCCTTTCTTAAGACAATTATGTGTAATATAATAAGTTACTTTTATAAAACTAAATTATTCCAACTCAAGAGCTGCTAACTGTGTAGCGAAGACTTTTACTTATACTTGTTAAACTAAATTATTTAATCTAATTAAAGTACTGAAAAAAATTAAATTATTTTACCTAACTGAATAAAATGTAAATGTATTTTTAATTTCAATTTTAATTTAATTTATTAACAGCTAAGTAACCAAAAGGAAAAGATTAAAATATTATACTCGGGGTTCCGCTTGATTTCTCGATTGGATTAAATTTGAGGGGATGTATAGATCAGTTCACAGATCTACAGGGTGTTTCAAAAAACGGCGACCCCATCTCTAGGATAGGTAGAAAACTAAAAAATAATTGGGGTTTGCTTGGTAAAAAATTTTCATTGCGCCATCCGTATTCAAGATAAAGGGCGTTGAAGAAAAAAAATGTATACACATATATTACGATTTTGCCAAAACTACCGGAAACATTGTAATGAGATTTTATACAAATATGTTTTAGAAGCCGATATATCCCATGAACTTGTTTTTGTAACTGACTCTCATAGAATGCGCTAGTTACACGGTTCGTACCAAGTAGTATTGAACATAACTTTATTAAGATTAGATTTATTAATCAAAATTTTATTTTTTGTGGCGTAAATGAGAAAAATCACTAGGAATGAATTGATCCCAAACAAATCCAATTGTATTATTTTAATTTAGTACCATAAAACGAGCTAAATAATCGACGCATTTCGGCTTGAAGGTTGTACAAACTTCGTTTTTATCACTCAGAAACAATTAAAAAACGTACAAGTATACATACAGGTTTATTTAAATTATAAGAAAAAATTGTTTACAACGTTTGCTGAAAGAGAAAACAAAATCAAAAAAAAGTAAAAAAAATAACATGAATTTAAAATTTAGAAGTTAACATTAATGTTGAAAGGAATAGATTCCCATGGTGGATGTCTTCTATAGGAGGAAATCCGATTTTTTTAACATGGAAACGTCTGCGTCTTAGTTTACAATCCCAGGAAAATGATTGTTGAGTTTCCAATGGAGATCATCCAAACTTATCTAGCATATAATGGAAACTTATAAGCTTCTTAGCATAACTGCTAAATGATTTTCCTCTTAAAAGAAGGAAACTAATGGACTGCTGAGTACTAACTTTTACTGCAAAGTTCTAAATTTATTTCATGAAATTATTTTTTTAAGATCCTATTCTAAAATGTTCCCGTATTTCCGAATCTAAGAAATTGGAGGTAAATTCATTTTATCCTAAAAGTAATACCATTGAAAGTGAAATATTTTTAGGCTTCTATTTCTGGCACTACCAAACAAAATACAACGCTACTTTGAGATCGTTTGCCCTGACTTTGTCTTTCTACTCCCCTCGAGCCTACGCTTTCGTGAGGAAATTCTTTAAAAATAGTTTACCTCACTCCATCAACAATTACAAGTTGGATGGTTCTCCAGGTTTCACTCAAGAAGCATTAGTGACTTTGAAATTAAAAAAACAAGAAGCAGAACTATGCGGTCAAAATATTCTCTGTAATTTAGTACTTAATAAAATGTCTATTCACAGGCAGGTGAAGTGGACAGGTTCCAAGTTCACTGGATATGTGGATACCCTAGTAGAAATTTATCTTGGCGCAATATTGGCTAGACGTTGGTTCCAATATTCGACAATATTGGAAATAGAAAAAAAAGTTAACACTTTCCAATATACGTCCAATATTGGCGCAATATTGCACAATATTGCGCCAATATATAGCCTACTTTAGGTTACATTGGAAAGCAATATTGCCCCAATATTTATTTTCCAATGTAACCTAAAGCTGGCCGGCAATATTGGGCCAATATTGGCGCAGTTATGGTTACCACGATAGGTCACATTGGCCTACCAATATTGGGGCTATATTGCGCCAATATTGGTAGTAAATTTGGGGTTTTCACTGTCACACATTGGAATCGAATATTGCGCCAATATTGGCAGACCAATGAAACCCAAAATTGTGCGGCGAATATTGCGCCAATATTGGCAGACCAATAAAACCCAAAATCGGGCGGCGAATGTTGCGCCAATATTGGCGATACATGTAGCCCCAATATTGGAAGACCAATGAAACCCCAATAAGGTTGGCGAATATTGCGCCAATATTGGTGAAACATATAGCCCCAATATTAGTTTACAATTCAGAACTAATATTGGCAAAATATATAACCCCAATATTGGTCATGAATATTGGAGTAATATTTCCGAAATACATTTCCCCAATGTTGCTAGCTCATATTGAGCCAATGTTGTTTTCACCTGGAAGTTCAATAATTGTACAATATTAACAACCAATATAAGCTATATATTATATACCTACTTTATATATCTGATACTTAATAGTGGTTTGTAAAAAATTCAAAAGCTATTTGTTTGTTAATAATTGACCAATTTGATGTACGTACTTAAACTGAAAAATCAATATTTACTGTAGTGTCGTCACCATTATGTACCGAATATAGTATAGACAATGTAAAACAATGTGTTATATTAAATATTTAGCTTAAATTGAAAGTTAATATTTCCCTTTTGTGGTAATTGAGGTGTGAAATATAAAAATTAGTTAATTTTTAATGGATTTATTAAAAACAAAAAAGAAGTTTAACAAACAAATAACAAATATTTGTAACAATTCTCAAGAAGCTTAAGAACATACAAGAAAATAGTTACAAACAGGATGTGTTGCATGTTCAAGAATCCCCTGAGAATGTGAGCTCTTAACACTAAGTATTATCCCAAGGCGCTAAGAGATTTCCCATTCAAAATACACAAAAACTCTGATGATTTTTTTCAAGAGTAAGTATATTATTTGAAGAGCAATGCGATATTTCATCGATACGATATATTCCAGGAACAAATTTCCTAAACAAAATCTTCTGTCACCTATGTAACAGAATGCTGTAAAGGTGAAATATTGACTTATTAATAAGTAAACGTGAATAAAAATATTTTAAATGGTAAAGAATGTAACGGTTTTGGCGAGTACTTAAAAGTTTATAAGAAGAAGTCAAATTTTCGGAGGATTCTTTTTTGGAGTTTTCCAACATGATTTTGAGTCGGGAGCGAAAATAAAAAAGTAACTTTCTAAAAAAAGCACCCCAATATATCTAATATATGAACTATCAATGAATGGGCACACCCTGCATATAAATCACATGAAGGGAAAAATAACTAACTAAATAACACTTACTTAGAGTAATGAAAACATCGTAAATTATACAAAAATAAGAGGAACTCAGAAATTCGTAGTAATTAACATAATTGCACAATACGAATTCTGACAAGTGAAAATATGTTTAAATTATAGCTTGTATGATTGAAATAATAACTATCCATACAAAAAAAAAAAATGAAAAATCCGTTTGCAAAAACCTACCTACTACGCAAGTAACACATACATGATGATCCTACAACGCGATAATAATAATAAATAAAAGATATACTTTACATCTTATATCCTAATGCACATTACCACACTGCTCAAGTCATATTGTGTCACAATTACAAATCTGTATTGTCGCCTTCCATTACAGTCAACGACAGCGGTATATTACTACCTCTTGAAGATGCGGTGGAATCTCCTGAAGACAAAGACGGACTAGAAGTATCTAAAACAATAATTAGAAAACTCATTAGAAAATTTGCATAAAATTATGAGAAATTAATTGTTTAACTCATTTCTATGTGAAATATTTACATAAATATTAAATAAAGTCAATATTTATTGATTTTATTCAATAATTATGAGAATTGTATTCATGGCAGAGACAATGTTGAAGAAAATTGGAAGGTGTAGAGTTCAGGTGCAGTTTATAGGTACAAAACAATTTCAAGTAATTTTAAACTCACCATGTTCTTTTGTTGATCTCGATCTTCTGCCACCATCACGATCACCAGATGTTGCCAGTACTACTGAAATTCTTTTTAGTATAACAATATCATCTACGTCGTTGTAATGTGTTTTAACAGCTGCCAATATAACCTTGTAAAGCTCTAATTTCGAAAAACTTTTCTTTCCTTTTCTACCGACACCGCTATATTCGAGGCTGAGTTCCTTAGACAACGTTTTTCGTAATATATTGGAAATTAGGTTGTTCATGTCTTTTCCTCCAACAAGTGAGAGACAAGCAAGCTAAAACACAACAAAGAAAGAATTCATAATTATTGAAGTAACATATCATAATCGAATTCAGTTGTATGTATACTCCACAAAATAACTCACCACTTTTTGGAAAAATTCATGATTTTGAAGCTTCAATTCAACATCCTGAAGCCTTTCTTCGGACTGCATGGGTAACATTGAAGCTATTTCAACATCTTGTGAAATATTACTTTTCGCCATAGTTATGTTCGAAGTTGACAATTGTTCATGCAGACCCCTTAGTTCATATTTAATGCCACCAAGTATTTTTCCCAAGTTACTTAAGGTTGTGGCCTGTTTTTCCATAGCATTGGATACCTTCCCCACAAAATCTGAAAATAAAATCATTGATAGCTATTTGTATACCTACAATAACAGTAAAAGTTACTGTTATATTTTTGTTGTTCGAATTGAGCATTACCATTGAAACAATTAGCTGTTAAACATATATTGCCAGTAGCAAAGGACCCAAATTTCTTCGGAATGTCATATGTATTTGGTGATATGGTGTCGGTAATATATATCTTTTAATATGTTACTTTTATTGGAGTTGAAGAAATGCGATATCTTAGTTTCAAGAGCTCAAATTTTAACTGGTGTCTATTTACGTCAGAAATAAACTTTTCAGCGTGTTATTAGAAGAAAAAAATCAGCATTATTTTTTTTAATCACTCTATATCAACAATAATTAATACATAAATATACTCATTGTTTCCAGCAAACGTTACCTACTAATTGAATCCAAAAATAGAAAATGGGCATTCAGCCGTTGTTTGGTAATATATTTTTATTTTCGTGTTCCAACACACTGTATGTTAATATCGTGTCTTTTTAGTGAATTTACGTGAATAACATGCCTAAATACCTAATCAATTTTTTATTTTGCCGGGTTTACCTACTATATATAGATTCAGTTTGAAATAATGTACCAAGGACGATATTAGACAAAAATCTTTCATAAAATAGTTCTTACCCTTCATATTCAGAGATAATAAATCAAGTTGGCGCCATTTTTCTCACCGGTAATGGCATCATCGACTACAACTACTTTAACTCAATTTATCAAAGGAATATTTTTTATAAAAATATTAAGTATATATCACACCGTAAAGTGGGTAAAATAACGTTCATAAAAGATTTTTGTCAAATATTTTCATTTAGTCTGGGTACGCCACATTATGGCGGCATAGGTACCTGAAGGTTTAAAATTGTATGTACTTACCGTTTACTGGATGTTTCCATATTCACCAACACACGAACAAAGCACTGATTATATTGTCTAAAATATAGTAAACTTTCACACTATACAAAACCAAAAACGCTATAAAATTTAAACCAAAAACGCAAATTAATAAAAATGACGACTTATTCCATGACAAACACCAACCGACAGGTTACGAACTGCTTAAATACACTGTTGCCATGCCTGAGCGAAAGAAAAGTGGGCAGGAGAATAATTAATACTCTTTACCACAGATTTTAGCTAACAAACTTTGGGTGGGAGTTATTTGTAAGTAAATTCAGGAATAAGCTATGAGACATTTAGATTAGGTTTTATTTAATCATTGTATTATTCAAAATATCACTATTTCTTATTGAAGGATTTCATCTAAGACGAAGTTGTGCTTACAATTGTACCATTTCTGGCAACACTGCGAGTTCAAAATGACTGCATTTTGTTAAGGGTTTGAAACAGTGTTGCCACCTTCGATGAAAATTGAATATATCCATTACCTATAATTTCATCAATTTTTGTCTACGGCTTTTTGAATACACTCAATACCTACCTACCTACGTCTAGTATCATGAAAAATAGCGATTGGGGCAATGAAATAACCATTAAAAAAATGAAAAAAACTTGGAGATTTCAATGACAACGCCCACGAAGTAGGTATAATACTAGATCAAGCTATATTCATTCCATTTTTTCGCATGTGTAAATGTGGCAATGCTGTAAATATATTAAATACTGTTCAGGAAGGTCAATGAAGGACAGTAACATGCAAGACAAACTTAAAAATAAGATTAATTTAAAACTAAAACTAAGAAGATAAAACAATGTTATTTTTTAATTTACATCCTAATTTATTAGTTTCTTGCATGAACATCTACGTGTAAAGTAGATGTTCATGCAGGAAACTAAGAAATTAAGATGTAAATTAAGAAATGACATGGTCTGATCTTCTTAGCTTTAGTATTAAATTAATCCTAGTTTCAATTTTCTCTTGCATGAATCCACATTTACTCACCTATTTGAAATAAAATGTGTATTCACGTGTTGATATTAATAAACATAGATTAAATTTAAGGAGTAAATTCTAGTCACAATATTGGGTCGCAAAGTAGGCGCAATATTGGAAATTCCTTGGTTCGTTTATATATTGTTCCACCAATATTCAGCCAATATATCGCCAATACTGATTCTCAATATTGGCCAATATTAAACTTCCATTTTAAACCAATATTGGCTACAGTACGGTTTTATATATAACCGCCAATATTGTTGAAGATATTCTCCAGTTATATTGGCCAAACGTTGGCTTGCCAATGTATACACAATATTGGGTCGCAAAGTAGGCGCAATATTGAAAATTCCTTGGTTCATTTATATATTGTTCAACCAATATTCAGCCATTATATCGCCAATACTGATTCTCAATATTGGCCAATATTAAACTTCCATTTTAAACCAATATTGGCTACAATACGGTTTTATATATAACCGCCAATATTGTTGAAAATATTCTCCAGTTATATTGGCCAAACGTTGGTTTGCCAATGTATACACAATATTGTCACAATATTGGGTCGCAAAGTAGGCGCAATATTGGAAATTTCTTGGTTCATTTATATATTGTTCAACCAATACTTAGCCAATATATCACCAATATTGATTCTTAATATTGGCCCATATTAAACTTCCATTTTAAACCAATATTGGCTACAATACGGTTTTATATATAACCGCCAATATTGTTAAAAATATTCTCCAGTTATATTGGCCAAACGTTGGCTTGCCAATGTATACACAATATTGTCACAATATTGGGTCGCAAAGTAGGCGCAATATTGGAAATTCCTTGGTTCATTTATATATTGTTTAACCAATATTTAGCCATTATATCGCCAATACTGATTCTCAATATTGGCCAATATTAAACTTCCATTTTAAACCAATATTGGCTACAGTACGGTTTTATATATAACCGCCAATATTGTTGAAGATATTCTCCAGTTATATTGGCCAAACGTTGGCCAATCTGTACACAATATTGTGTCACAATATTGGGTTTATACTGATCACAATATTGGCCCAATATTGGCAGTTCATTGGTTCATCAATATTTCGCTTGACCAATATTTAGCCAATATTCCGCCAATATTGATTGCCAATGCCAAGCCAATATTACAAAAAAGCTGGAGCCTATATATATCCAATATTGGCTATATATTGGCAATATTGATCAATATTGCGCCAATGTCTGGCCAACATTCGCAACCGAATCTTGGCGGTATATTGAGAATCAATATTGGGCCAATATTGGCTAAGTATTGATATGGTGCACCAATATAGCCCCAATATTCCAATATTGGCGCGAGGTTGCGCCGATGTTTTTCCAACAATCGGTTCTACTAGGGTATAGCGGCTAATTAAGGTTCTGATATTCTTCCAGAAGCCAAGGAATCTTTGTTATTTATGGTTGTTTCCTTAAACGGGTCGTGGAATATTCCTGTGGGATATTTTTTACTTGATGGTCTTACAGGAGCAAAGAAAGCAGGTTTAGTAAAAAAATGTCTGGAATTTGTCCATAAAAGTGGTGTCATTGTGACATCACTAACATTCGATGGACAGTCTGCCAATATGACTATGGCCAAAGCACTCGCTGCAGGTTTTAGTGACCCATTAAGATTGAAAACCAGTTTTTCGCTTCCGGTGACTAAACATGACATTTTTATTTTTCTTGATCCCTGTCATATGGTCAGGATGGTCAGGAACTGTTTGGGCTCTAAAAGACTCTCAAGGGATTCGGATGAAAAAATAATTGACTGGCATTTCATCACCAAACCGATTGAAAAACAAAATATCGAAGGGTTGCATGCTGTAACTAAACTACAAATTATAGACATTTGCAATGGGCTCAAAGAAAAATAAAGTTTGTTTAGCTTTAAAGGTTGTGAGGCAACTGCTAATTTTCCTCTCACTTTCAATGACATATTCGATATGTTAAATTCAAGGAATGTATTGGCAAAATATTTTTATAAATGACCTCTATCTGATGCTACCCATGAATCATATTTTCAATATTTCAATGAAATCAGATATTATGTAATAAACTTTTAAATTGGGTAATAATAAGAGGGTAATTGATTCCGACAGAATAAACAGGATTTTTGGGCTTATTGATTTGCATGCAAAGTTTTAAAGACATGTTAAAAATTTCTGTAAGTGACAAAAAACTGTTGAAATACATTCTAACATATAAATTTTCCCAAGGTAATTTAGAACTCTTTTTCGGTGCACTGAGGAGCAAAGGTGGATACAACAATAATCCAGACGAAAACGGTCAAAACTTGCTAGAAACTAATGAATACAAATCATTCGAAGCTAAACTGAATATGGACATCGAGCAATACGCCCATTATAGTTCTCTTGCTTGGCATTTAACAACTTATGTTTAAAATATTGTGTCTTACATTTCAGAATTCGTTGTTAAATCCTTAAAAAACTGCGCAACTTGCTTAAAATGCCAAGAACTATTAAAAACTGATATAGTCTTGTCTCAATTGCAAAAAAGAAAAAAATAAGGCTAGCTTATAAGTGCTTCAAAATTGGTATCTAACGTTTGCAAAACAGGTGAAAAATATTTTAGATTCTTTCACAAAACAATAAATATTTTTAACAAACAATTGAAAAACATTGTACATATATTAATCCAAAATACTGTTTCTGTGTTACCCTCCACTGTTTTTAATTATTTTGGTTCACATTTGTATGAAGATGATCGAGTTAATGGACATGCAATAAAATTAATAAAATATTATTTTATAATTAGACTCCATTATGAAACAGTAAAAAATTTGGACTCAAATCGTAAAAATAGACTTCGGAGTATAAATAAAAAAAAATATATTGTTTTGTAATGAATAAAACTTTTTTTGTATTGTATTATATCACAGCTTCTATTCGAAGAACGGCAAAAAAGATCTTTAAACTATCGAAAAATAAGAGTGTTAGTTGTAAAAAAAGTAAATTGTACATGTGTAGAACCGTGCGGGAATGTCCTTAACCCCAACACGGCGCGTCCCAATGGCTGATAGGGAATTCCTGGCTTACAGGAAAGGTGTCTAATACTAAAGAATAAACACCAGCGGATCAACTAAGGACATGATATAGGGCAGCGGCTATATCATTACTACCTTTGAGTACAAGTGAGCTTACTTCCTTGTATTCAAACTAGACAGGTGCGGTTGGTTTGTTTTTAAGCCAGCCAAGCTTACCGCGATCATCAGGCTTTGCTCAAGGTGTCATGCGACCCGTGCCAAGTGGCGTACTATATGTATGATATCTGTGCCTGCCCCAAACAGATATCGCTAACGGAGCCTCTGGGATACCAGGCAACCTCCCGGTAGTAGTTTTTGCCTTGCTGCGGTAATGCAGAGCTCTGCCGTAGTCAACCATTTTTCTCTAGCTACTCGTGGGAACTATATGAGTAACAACAAAAATATTAAAATAACAATCTGTGACGAAGGCAATCTTCTCGCAGACGAACAAATGCAAATGGAGGTGTCTACTACAGACCCTCCTAGCAATGAAATCTCGCAGAAAGCTGAGAGGGTACTTTTAAAATCCCCCACTCCCGAGAAAACGGACCTTACAACAGGGGGCGAGGCTATGCGAACGGCCAGCATAAACCTGGACAAGAAGGTCAAACTTGCCGGCGCGACGAGAAAACGTCTTAGCCGATTGATCAAGAGCGGGGTACCTTACGAAACCGCCTTAAATCAAATTCTAAAAGAGCGGGATGAGAAAAGGAGCAGGGATCAATCCCTCCCAGCTCTCACCAGCAAGCAAATACGCTCGGATAGTAGCACTCCAGAAGCGGTGGCGAAAAAGCCACGCACTATGGAGGATCCAAACGAGAAAAACGCTCCTTTGCAGCTGTAGCTCAGGGCATCAAGGTGGGCATAATCCACCTAGAACACCCAAATGCTCAGCTGTCAAACGAACAGCTACGGCTGCTACAGCGATCCATCGTGGACACTGTAGACAAACTACCGGACGATGGTCCACAAGTGCAATTTCAGAGCTGCATCATTCGACCTGGAATCCTCCTTCTGTCCTGCACGGATACTAAGACGGTCCAGTGGATGGAGAAAGTGATATGCTCCCTTCAACCCTGGGCAAACGCCCAGCTGAAGTTGGTTCAGAAGGAAGACATACCAAAACCCCACATCTGTGTGGCTTTCATCCCAGACGATGAGGGACTACCCAGACTGACGGAAGAACAGGTAACCAACCGTCTGCGGAAGATAAACCGTACCCTGCTTACCCAGGAGTGGACTATTCTACACAGGAAAAATGCAGGACCTGGGCAAATGTGGACGTTCTCAATGAATGAGGTATCCATTAAAGATTTAGAGCGGCTAAATTTCCGCCCATACTTTGGCTTTGGACAGTTACAATTCCGGTCTAAGGAAGCCAAGAAAGATCCAACATCGGTGGAAATTTCGGAGTCTTCGGGGTTAACCGTTAAAACCAAAGAGGTAGGTAAATCTACCTCGACGGCGACAGCGGGACTGAGGAGGCCGGCAAAAACCAGCAAAAAATCCGGAAAAGGGAAAAAACCACTTTATGGTAAAGCGCCGACAAAACGGCCACACCAGGAAACAATGCGGGGAAGGAGAGTAAATCTCCCCACACTACTTTTAAGTAGAAATGGCTAACCACATCCAATTTCTCCAGGCGAACATCCAACATACTAGAGCGGCTTCATATGTCCTCAGCAGGAGGTTTGCCAAGGAGCAACTCGATGTGGCACTAATCCAGGAACCCTGGACTTCCAATACAGGCAGAATAAGCGGCCTAGGAAACTGCTCCGGTAAGTTAATAGCGTGTACTCTAGGTGGTAAGCCAAGAGCATGCATACTCATCAGGAAAAACATTAACTATTTTATGTTAACAGAGTTTTACACCCCTGATGTGGTTGCAGCATAGCTTTTGATCTCAGGAGGAGACAGCAGTGTAGATGTAGTCATCTATTTTGCTTACTTTCCTGAAGACCGAAAAATACACCCTCCTTCAGCAGCAGTGCAAGATCTAGTCGCCTTCTGCAAGAGGAACAACAGGCAATTGATCATTGGATGCGACGCAAATTCCCACTATCTGGATTGGGGCAGCAGCGACATCAATGAAAGAGGTGAGTACTTATATAATTATATAATAGAGGAAGGGCCAGCAGTAAACAACGTGGGCTCGGAACCAACCTTCGTGAACTGAATTCGCGAAAAAGTTCTAGACATAACTATTAGTACACAGTTTATGAGTACCAAAATAGTTAACTGGCAGGTATCTACCAAGCCCTCATGCTCAGTTCATAGACACATACGATTTGACATGAGAATAGGACAACGTCTGATAGTGCAATTTTGAGATCCAAAATGCACAGATTAGAAAGGGTACTGTGAATCCCTCCAACAGCACCTAGGTAACGGTAATAGCACTATACAAAATAGAGCCGAAATAGAAGCAGCGAATGAGCATATCGCATCCGCCCTTCTAACGGCCTATAAGGAAAACTGCCCTTTAAAGGAGAAGAGGGACCATAGAGGTACACCCTGGTGGAGCAGAAGCTTAGACAAGCAAAGAAAAGAAGTTCGACGTCTCTTCAATCGAGCTAAAAAAACAGGTCTCTGGGAAATCTATCGTACAGCTCTAACGACTTATAACTTCTGAGGGACCTGGAGCAAATTCCACTCTCAATGGGATCGACATCGCGACCCAAAAGGGAGGACTGGAGAAATGTTTCAAAAGTGGTCACCCCAACATCGGTACAACGGGCGGTGAATTATTTCTCCTCATTCAAGTCTCCAGGGGAGGATGGTGTTATCCCTGCCCTCATTCAGAAGGACAGCGAAATTTTACTACCTCTTCTGGTTAAACTATTTAGAGCGAGTTTTGCGTGGAGTTATATTCCGCTGGGCTGGTCAACAGCGAGAGTTGTATACATACGTAAAACGGGTACGGTGAATCATTCCCTACCCAAATCCTTCCGGCCGATCAGCCTTACCTCATTCTTAATGAAAACTCTGAAAAGAATTATTGATAGACATATTAGAGAGGGGAATCTTAGGGAACATTCCTTAAACCCCCACCAATATGCCTACCAAACAGGCAAATCTACGGGTTTAGCTCTAAACAATCTAGTAGGAAAGATTGGTCATTCCCTTAAACATAAGGAAATTGCGCTGGCAGCTTTTCTAGATATAGAAGGAGCGTTTAATAACGCCTTACCACAGTCACTCTATACATCAATTAGGGATAGAGGGATAGACGGTAAAATCTGTAACTGGATCAAAAACATGATTGAAAACAGATATATAATATCATCACTGCATGGAGAGTCGGTTAGGTTCAGGGCGGCGAAGAGATGTCCACAAGGCGGGGTACTTTCCCCCCTAATGTGGTCACTTCTAGTCGACTCTCTGCTGAGCGAGCTTTCCATGCAGGGAGTAGATTTTCAATGCCATGCGGATGATCTGGTTATAATAGTTAGAGGGAAATTTGAAGCGACGATCTCAAACGTCCTCCAAGAAGCCCTTAACACAGTATACAGATGGTGCGAGAGGGAACAGATGTCTGTCAACCCCCGGAAAACTGTAATTATTCCTTTTACAAAAAGGAAAAAGCAAGATAAGCTTAGGCAGCCTGTCCTATACGAAGAGAGCATTCCATTTGCAACGGAAGTAAAATACCTGGGTGTAGTTTTGGATAAAAGACTCATCTGGAACGCCCACTAAAAAACCAGTAACAAAGCCAGGTTTTCTCTCTGGAATCTTAGAAGAATATGTGGCAAATCTTGGGGAATGAACCCCAAACAGATTTACTGGATTTATCAAACAATGATAATATCTATGGTCTCGTATGGCTCAGTAGTCTAGTGGACCAATGGGTTACAACAGACAGCTAGAGCAAAGCTTGCTGGCCTTCAGCGGCTGGCATGCCTGGCTTTAACTGGGGCTATGTCCAGCACACCAACGGCAGCGATGGAACACCTCCTACATCTTCCTTCCCTAGATATTTTCTTAGAGAGGGAGGCCGGGATAGTCTCCTACAGATTCCTGTCTTTGGAAAAGCAAATTAATAAAGAGCAACTCAGGGATCACTCCGGGATACTGAGTGAAACAAAAAACCACCAAATTCTCGGGATGGTTCCTGACTTGCTAGCCACAAAATACACGTAGAAAAGTCGTTTAAAGTCCTCTTTCCGAAAAGAGACGAATGGGTGAGGGGACAAATCCTCTTCCCAGAGATTGAATACGTAATGTACACATATCAATTTAATCAATTGCATGGAGTGCCCATCTATAGGATCATCATCATATAAATGATCTTCAAAATCATCAAATACCGAGAGTGGCAAATTTCTCATTGTTTTGTTTATTAAAATGTCATACAATTTTTTTACATTTTTGTTAAAAATATTGGTGGTATTGTGAAAAAAACGGAAATACTTTTCTCCTGACTTACATATCTGCAACCATCTGACTGGATTTTATAAGTTTTCCATATGATTTTTTTCTTGTAGAAGGGAAACAGATGAATCACTTTCTAGTAAATCTAAACATTTTTGACAAATTATACATTTTCAAAGCCCTTTCACGACGAAAACAGATATTTCTCCTGTGATATCCTCTACATAAGGTGTGAGATTCCAAGCAGCTGAACCTAAATAATTGTTTGTAAGTCATGATTTTTTCTTTCAGTACATAAACATTATACATTTTTTTGAAACTTTCCATGCAAATTAATAGTCCTTCCAAGAACCATTTATGCAAACAAGCATAAATACTAATGCCTCTCGCTTCTGGTAATGCATCGAAGTCCAGATTGGTACCAATGTCTACATAACCAGTAAATTTCTCACCAGTCCATTCAATCTGTCGTCTTATGGACATTTCGTCCATGATCAAGTTACACAGAAGAGATGTAGGTGATTTTTTTATTAAACACAAAGCACTTAGAGCTTTGTCATGTGCCTATTATTTTCTTCTCCTATCTGCCGTTTCAATAGTCTGCATTTGGGTTCGTTGTATGTAGTGTTGCCTATGTAGTAGTGATAGAATTCGATTATTGATAGCTGTGACATTTTTGTCTCTCTTATTGGACTTCGCCTTGATTATTGGCCTCGATTGAGAATTTTTCAACTATACCTTGTAATGAAAAGACCTGATCCATACATTTCCTTCCTCTTTTAAATCCTGCTTGCACATCCCATATCATCTTTTCAGTTTTATTTAAAATTAAGCAAAGACCTTTTACTTGCTACGCTGCCGTGCTAAGCTTATGGTGGTAATGCCACCAAAGTTGAAACGAAAAAATCAATTTTAAAGTTAACTTTATTTTTCAACCCTTTTTACCTAACGAAATATCAAGTTATTGTGATTTATTGTCATTTCAGGAGATGACTTAAAATGTTACGATATAAAAATGTGTTGTTTTTTTCATTACTAAGAAAAAAAGGGTAGATACCATTTATTATTTAGTTTTTAACAGTCGTTGGCGAAGTGGTAAATACTTTTGACATAGCAAGTATAACATTCTTTTTTTAATATCTATAATATAGTTAAATATGTATTAGGTTTTTGTCGAAATAAAAAAATAGGTAATTATAAACAAGAAGAAACGACAGTGAATTTGCCGACAACGTTTTTACATAAAAAAAGTTTAAGTAATAATAATTGCAAAATTTAGTAAACATATTTTGATTCGTTATCATTTACCTTCTATAACGTTGACTTAATTAAGGGCAGCATTATTAATAGGCAGATTTTTCCAAAACTAAATACGATGTTCGGGGAAAAGGGATTGTAAACTTTTGATTATGTTATTCTTTTTTTCTTCAGTTATTCTTTTTATGAGCTTCTTATTGAGTGGGAATCCTTCTCCATTCTTTAAATTTGTATTTTCTGGGAAATTTAACTCCAGTTCTTTACCAGAAAAACTTTTTTTATTTGTTAAATTGTTCACTTCCCTTCTTGCGCGAATTTGCACAATGTCTGTGGGGTAGATCCAAGGTTGCAACTTCTTCAATTGATAACTTAATGAGCAGTCTTCCCATTCAAAGAAGTCATTGGGCGTTAAAACATTAACTTTTTTGTTGTTTGCTTTTCCTACTACATTGACAAAATCTTTGAAATCATAATATACTTTGGGATCCCGTAGCATAGCAAGTTCCACTTGGTAATGAAGGTTGTCCGCGGACATAAATGGACATAAAATATTTAAAACAAATTTCTTTTGGAATAATCTCTAATGAATTCTTTATATAAATTAGAAGAGTCCAGTTTTTATTCTGGGAAGAACAAATGTCAACCCATACTACTATATTTTTACAATCTCTTATTTCTATAATAAAGTGATAATACACGCTTACCATATTCTCTTTCTGTCTTCCAGCTAGTGCATTATGCCAAAGAACCACATGAGAAAATAAATGTTACTAAAGGGACGAAACTCTTATTAAAATCTATGATTCTTGGACGAAATATAGCTTTTTTAATATGTCCAAGCATAATAACTTTTTGCAAGTCTCTAGAGAAATTTGCTGCACTTTTATCTGGAACTTCTACATCCTGTCTGTAAGCTTTACGAGCTTCATCTGCCTTGTTTATATTGGACCTTCCCAAAACAAACGCATCACACTCAAAACCTGGATATTCTTTGGTATGCTCCGGATTGTGGAGGAAAAAACTTTCACAGATTTCACATTGTTCGTGCCCAACTTTGCTAAATGAAATATTTATTTCTTTCGTAACCACATTACAGTAAACTTTTAAGGAGCAAGTTATGTGTGCTTTTGTTTAAAATCAGAAAACATCATTTTTATAGTTATGTCACTTGAGAAATATGGCATTACCATAATATAGTTAGGTAAGATTAATTGAGCCAAGTTTTTGATTCTTGCCTTAAAAGTGGTATCTATATTATTTTTTGCACTTGCTCCTTTATAGTCAAGAAATGGCTATCACCACTATTTGGATTCCTAGCAGGTATATGAAAACTATTTTTGTTATCTTGGTTTGTCAAAGTATTTACCACTTTATAGCTATGAAGAATGGTGTAAAATGAAATAATAACTGAGCCAGATAACTCACTTTGAGTGAAAAGTCAAAATACCACTTTTAAGCTTAGCACGGCAGTATGGTTCGTACACACATCTTTTATTTCTTTTACTTTTATAAGTGTTTTCATACATGCTCGTCGGTTGTTGTTACTATTAACCCGGCCTTTCTTCAAAACAATGTCGATCTGAACGAGATATGTTCGCCTTTACCCATTTACACTCACCTTATAAATCTGTTTTGTCATTATTTTTTTATCTATCCTCTCTACATGTTTAAATTAAATATTTAGGCGTAATAATTGATCAAAAACCGACATGGAACAGCCGATTTAACCATATTCTTTGCAGAGCTATAGCGGCAAGCTGGACATGTCACAGAGTCAAAATGCAACAAATGTCGGCACAAGTCAAGCCACAGAAAGTGCAGCGGCTAGCTTGTCTGGGAATCACAGGTGCAACATTCACGTGCCCTACTGAAACCGTAGAGGACATGCTGAACCTATTTACTTATGTGTAATGAAAAAAGTAGCAATTAGTGCCTTCAGACTGAGCCAGACAATAAATCTTAGAGCAGAAAATCGGATTGGACATTTAAAGATTTTAAAGTGTTCCTAAATAACCATCAAGTTTGCACAGAGAACGGACCTTAACTAAGAAGGCATGCTTTGGTGTGGTAAACTGATGGATCCAAGATTAATGAAAGGACTAAAGTGGGCGTTACAGGGCCAAATTTTAGCCACTCAAAACCCCTTGGTAACACCCTAACCATCTTTTAAAAAGAATTATATGCCATAGAGATATGTGCCAAGGAGTGCATCAAAAGAAACACCTGAATGGCAGAAATCTATATTTTATCAGATAGCCAAGAAGTACTTAAATCTCTAAAGTCATACACTTGTCAGTTTAAGCTAACTTGGAACTGTAAACAATCCCTGAGGCAACTGGCAGCAAACAACCAGATTACTTCGATGTAGATTTCAGGTCACAAGGGAGATAGAGGCAACGAGGAAGCAGACTGCCTTGCCATGGAAGCAACTACACAATTTTTTTGCCCAGAACCCTTCTGTGGACTCTCCAAGGCCAACTTGAAAGAAGAGGTTCGACGCTGGAAAACAGATTAAATAAGATTTCACTGGCATAATGTGCCAGAACAAAGATAAGCTATAAGGCTAGTAAGCCTTTCGTCAAAATAAGCTAAACAGCTTCTCAAGTTGGTTAAGAAAGACTTAAAACTGGTGACAGGACTCCTCACTGGACACTGCCCTCTGAGGTGTCACCTGAAAAAGATGATCAAAACAGAGAGTGATAGTTGCGCTACTGCGAGAACTTCGCTGAAACTGCAAAACATTTGCTTTTCGAATGCCCTAGGCTTTTCTGGAACTTAGCTTTCAGGAAACTGATAAACTTTGTACAAAGTTTTGGAATTCAGGGCCTTGAATAGATTAAGGGTTATACTCAAAAGATCTGATAGGTCAAGATGATTGAAAGGCTGTATAGCCTTTACGACCACATCTACAAAATACAATCTACAATCTACCCCCTTGTCAGAGAATATGGCTAAATATTTGGAGGTTTTCTGAACCGTACTCTACTGCCGGACCAAGTTGTAGGTTCAGGAACAGGTATAGAAACTGGAACAGGTGTAGAAATTTTAACTTAAAAAATGAAAGCTGGTTTTAATCCATCAGTGGACACTTTTGTCGGTTTATCAGATATTTTTAAAGAATTGGTGTTCATGGTGATCGAGAATTTCGTAAGGTCCAGTGTATGGTGGATGGAATGCTTTGAGAATTGGTATCTATTCAAAAATGCATGAGTCTAAGAAAGCTGATTTAATTGGACCGGTGGAAGTTTATCTCGTTTTTGTTGAACAGTATAAATCAAAGGTTTGTGGTCTGTGTAGATCGTAAATAAATGTCTTTCTCAAAAATGGCAAAAAATCTGAATCGCTGTTCAAATATTTAGAATTTTACCATCATAAGCAGGCTAAGAACTTTCTTTAGTAAAAATTTTCTTGGAGAAGAATGCAAGAGGTTGCTAAACATAACCAACAAGCTGCTGTAAACAAGCACCAACAGAATCATTCAAAGAATCTCTAAATAATTCAAGTGGTGCGCCAATACCAAAGTGAACAAGAAGTGAAGCTAAAGTAATGCAGTTTTTACAATTTTAAATTTTTTTTTCTAGTTTATGTTTCCAGATAATTAATTAAAAGCCTTTTAAAAGTGGATAACTAATTGCGTCGTGTAGTGGAGCTTCAAATACCAAGAAAAGGGCGAAGACCGTAAGCAGTTTTTGGCAGACATTGTTCTTAAATTGCCTTAACACGTTGTTTTGGAGCTCCAATACCATCAGCAGAGAAAGTGTAACCAACAAAAAAACCTGAGAAAATCCAAACATACATTTTTGTACATTGATGACCAATCCGTATTTTGCGGGCCGCTCGAAGATGATTCTAAGATAATGTTTACGTTCTTCTTTGAAATGGGAGAAAACTAGAATGTCATCCATGTAAACAAAATAGAAATATAACCCGCGTAAAACTTGATCCATGAATCTTTGAAAAATGTGACCAGCATTTTAAAGTCCAAGGGGGACATAATGCGGGGAAGAAAAGTAGACCCTCCTGCACTTCCTCTACGTAGGAAAATGACTATCCACATCCAATTCTTCCAGGCGAACATCCAACATGCCAAAGCGGCATCATATGTCATCAGCAGAAGGTTCGCCAAAGAGCAACTTGATGTGGCAATAATCCATGAACCCTGGACTCTAGGAACACTGGACTCTGGACTCTAGGAAGTAAACCTGGGTCATGCATATTTCTTCTTAGTCTAACGTTAAGAACGACGTGTAGTAATCACAAGCTAATGTCAGGTGTTATTACTCAGAATTCTTCTAACAGTCTCTCGCCATCTCCCACGGTCAGCAGCAGTTCTAATGGCTTCCACTAGTGGACGCTGGGTTACTTTTGATACAATGTCTGTCCATCTAGATGGAAAGCGTCCGCGTTTCCTTTTGCCAAGGGGTTTTCCCTGGACAAAAAATCTCTCAATGTTGCAGTGACGAGTTATATGTCCGAAGAAGTTCAGTATTCGCGCTGATGTCAAGCTTCTGAGACGGTTTCATGGTCCAATCTTGTTCAGCACTGACACATTGGTGCGATATGTCGTCCACGGTATTTTTAGCATTTTTCGCCGTACCCACATTTCAAAGGCGTCGACTCGACGCTTGTCGGCTGCCTTCATAACCCATGTCTCGGAAGCGTACCAGAAAATGGAGAACACTAGGGCATGGACCATTGATTTTTTGGTATTAATAGATATATGATCCTTTCAAATTTTACGTAATTGGCTCATTGCTGTTCGGCCAAGTTGAATACGATGGTGAATCTCCATGTCGCAGCTGCCGGAGGAGTAAATAAGGGCACCCAGATAAACAAACTGATCTACTACTTCACAGTTGGCAATGTGATATGGTCTGTTTGCTGTCTTATTCGATTTATCAACTATCAATACTTTAGATTTGGCATAGTTGATTTTTTGACCATACTCTTTTGATATTCTATCGAGTCGCTGTATTAATTCTGTAAGTTCTTCTGCTGAGTTAGCGATCAGAAGAGTGCCGTCAGCATATCTTAGATTTGAAAAAATTTTCCCATTTATGGTTAATGATATAAATAGGTATTTTTAAATTCGTTTTACAAGATTTATGTATTCTCTAACAAGTTTTTTGCATTCTTTTGTTTTGTTTTCAAACATTTTTTATGTGTTTCGAGTTTTACAAATTTTCTCAATTATTCAAAATTAATAATTTTTAGTACTTCTTGTGCTTTTAATAAAAACAACTTACTTACAGCCAAATTTTGACAAAACAAAATTTTTGAGGACCATTTTGAAGTGTGGACTCCCAGACCGGCGGCAGTGATCGGTAATAAAATCGTTACGGCAGTGCCGAAAGGTTAATTAAAAACTATTTTTTCATGAATTGTATGTTGACTCTGTCCGATATGATCGTTTTCATTTTTTTTTGAGAAAGAAGAACTAATTTCTTATCGATACTGGTAAAGGGAGTACCCATTTTGTGATTGTTGGTTACCTCGTGTAGCAAGTGAGTACTGATATTCGCTTCTTGTCTTCTTCTTCATCCTTTAAGTAAGCAATTCGCTTGTTTTTCTTCGTATCCTCTGCCGTTCAATTGTTAGAAAAGTTGTCGCTCCATCTCTTGCGGGGTCTTCCAACGCTTCGGCGTCTTAAGGGCGACTTGTCTCTAGTTATTTTGACCATTCTGTCGTCATTCATCCGGTCTATGTTTTTGTTCCACTCTCTCTTTCTTTCCAGTATCCATTTATTTACATTGTTTATTTTAGATGTTCTCCTAATGTCCTTCCTTCTCTCCCTGTCAAAAAGTGTTTTTCCAGCGATCCTGCGCACTATTTTCATTTCGATGGTTTCTAATATTCTCTTTGTGTTCGATGTATCTGGTCTAGTTTCCGCTTTTCATGTTAATATAGGTCGGATGACCGCCTTGTAGATTCGAGATTTTGTCTCGATTCCGATATATTTGTTTCAGAGGATTGTTTCATTCAGGTAAGCTGAGGTTCGTGCTGCTTTTTCCGCTTGGTTTCTTACCTCCGCCTTGATGTCACCGTATCCTGATATTTTTATCCCTAGGTATTTAAATTTCATCTCCTGTTGTATAATTTTATCATCCACAACCAGTTTGCATCTGATAGGTGTTTTAAAGTGGTCATGCATTTCGTCTTTGCTGCAGATATCTTCATTTTTAGACCTTTTGCCCTTGTGCTGAATTTAAATAGTAATCTCTGTAGGTCATCTTCGTTTTCTGCAATCAGAACAGCATCATCGGCATAGCATAGGATTTTGACGTCTTTGTTCCCCATTTTATAACCTTTCAAGTTACAAGTGCTTTTATTTATTTTGTCCATAACGATGTTGAACAATAAGGGACTAAGGAAATCTCCTTGTCGAATACCACTATTTACAGGTTTTTCTTCGGTAGTTGTGCCAATTATTTTGACTTGTATTTTGTTTCTCTGATAAATATTTTCGATGGTTTTTATGATGTTGTATGGGATTTGCCTGTTGTATAGAAGGTGTACCACGTCCTCCAGTTGTATTCGGTTAAACGCCTTTTTCAGGTCTATAAAACACATGAAAGCTCCCGCATGAGTTTTGAGGTTTCAGCGGTCTTATTTTTAAATGCGGGCGGTAATTTTAAAATATAAAAGCAAGTAAGAGAATAATAACATAAGTTAAAATATGGATTTTAACACCCACATCTTAAATGCTTCAAGTCGTCTTTCTTCGTACTTCGTCCAGGCTTCCATACCGTACATTAGGGTGGAGAAGACACAACATCTGAGTAGTCGGATTCTTAGAGTTAATTTCAAATCTTAACAGCACAAGACCCTACTCATGTTTTTAAATGCTGCTCGAGCCTTCTCAATCCTTAATTTCATTTTATTTTGACTATCTGCGCTGTTCGTTATTATGCTGCCTCTATCCAAAAAGTTTTTTTTCGTGACTGGAAAGAGACCAGCATTTTCTTTACAACCTACCCTCCATTAACAGGTAAGTCCTTTACATTCTTGTATTCAGAGTTAGGATTTTATTGGAAGAAATTGACATGATTCTTTCCATTTTAGGGTTCACATTTCCCACTATCAGATTAGTTATAAGGTCAACGTTATTGACTGGATCTTCTTTTATTATACCGGATTATCTTTGTTTTCCGCTACCATTGGAATACTTTATTTACCGTCATCTGATTACCTAACTGTAACACGTCTACATCTTGTACTGAGTCAAGTAGTATTTTTTTCAGACCTATGTAGGGTCTATATGGAGGTACAATTTTGTAAACGATAGGTAGTTTTTTTATCTATATAGTGTCCATAGTCTATAAAGTACAAATTTTGTAAATATTTGTTATATTTTTCAGATCTGCATAAACAGTATAATTTTTGTATGTTTGGTAGTTTTGTTTTTCAGGTTTTATAAAGGCAAAATATTGTAATTTGTTTAGTGGTACTTCTAGTTTTTTATGAAGGTACATTAAAATAATTGATGATTAAAATAATCTGTTTTGTCTAATACTTTGAAAATCTCTATTGTGCCTATTTTACTCACCCCATTGTCCCACTGAACTATCAGTGTTTTTACGGTTTTTAAAGCTAGGCACTTAAAACACTTATTTATTTTTGGAACAAAACAGCCACTTAACTTCCTTAACATTAAGTAAAGTTTAGGCAGACCATCTGCCATCAGGGGGGATTTAATTTTCTATTTATTATTTTCCTTTTACTCCTTTTATTTGTTTCCAGTTAAAATATTTACTTGTAGGATGTTCAAAGGTTTAAATGATAATTAAATTAACGACGATTTTTCTGACTTTTTAACACACTTATAGTTGAGACGTATAATTTGTTTGTAAATAAGGACTTTGTTTTTGAGATTTAATTTGTTTCTGTAATACAGAAGATTTCGGAGTCTGCCAGACATTTCGTTGCAGCGGGTTATTTGCGTGTTTATGTGAGAGTGCCATGAGAGTTTTTTGTCTAATCCTATACCTAAGTATTTGACTGTGTTTGTATTTATAATATCTTTATTTTAAACCGGTAATTGAGGCATATTCGGGTTTCTTTTTTGAGAAAAGGGAATACGTTGTTTTTTTCGGCGTTTAACTGGATTTTTCAAGTTTTTTCCAATTTTCTATTTCATTTATTTGCCTTTGCATATTTAAATGTAGAAATCTAAGATTTTTATGAGTGCTTAAGTCCGCTGTGTCGTCCGCGTGCACAGCTAGAACCTTGCGGTACGCCGGCTTCTATAAATCTAACCGTAGACTGTTTTTCGGTTATTTTTATGTTAAATTTTCATCATTTTTATTTGATATATATGGAAATTCTTCCTGTTTAATTTATATAAAAGAGCTTTATGCCATACTTTATCGAAGGCTTTTAGGATATCAAAAAGTATCATTAAGATACTTTTTTTCTTGTTAAACCCTGTAGGTATGTGTTCTTCAATTTTTGCGAGTTGTGATTCTGTAAGTTTTAGTTAGGCTTTGGTAAGTAGTTTTTCTTATTTTTCAGTCTACCCATTTTAAAAAGAAAAATTTAAGAGCAACTACAGCCACGCTTTAAACCTCATTTTACATGATTATCTACATATTTCTGCTTAAATAAAATGTCCAATATTTATTCACAAGCACATGGAAAGGCTTACAAAAAATAACATGAACCGTAACTTTAATAAACTAACAATAAATATTAACTTTCCACTATACAGACTAATGGTAACAGAAAAATATTTATTATTCAAGTGGTTCAGAGCATTTAACAAATTACCAAACAGTCTTAAGTCAATCAGGAATCATAAAGTATTCAGAATTAAAATAACAACTTTTTTACAGCTGATAGCATAATTATGTTTTAAATGAATTTTTTTAGGCTAAATTTGTTGCAAATCACCAATGATAAAAAACAAGGTATTGTTATAGTAGGGGAGCCCAGCATGCTAAATTTGTAGTAACTAGAGTGTCATGGGGACCTATGGGATTGTAAAGATTAGGTTCTACACCGAAAAAAAGTTTATGTTAAGTTTTTGATTTAAGTGGGGGGAAGAGCGTGTAAAAATTTTTCAAAATGAAAAAAAAATAAAAATATTCGAGCGCGACAGATATTAATAGTGTATATTTGCTTTGTCTTATTAATAACAGATGGATATTAATCTAACGATTAAATGGGGGGTGACTGAGAATAACGGTACAAAAAAAAAGTTATTCGAGCGTGTCAGACATTAAAAGGGAACGTTTAGTATAGTAAGAAAAAACAGTGTTTGTTTTAAATTACTGACGATTTGGACGTTACCTAAACTCATGACTGATTTTTGAATACGTTAACTTAAAATACTCTAGCACGTCAGATTTTTATACAGTGAGTTTAGCTCGATATCTGAGTCACCTTAAATGATAATCTGATGTTTATATAGAGGGGAATTGGTAATCTGACAATTTGAAAAAATTTAAATGTGACAGTTTTTAAATGATAAATTTTATTTTGTTCCTTGTGTTTATTGGATTAGAAAGATTGGGCAAAAGTGAAAAGGAACGAGAGACGCGAAGTGGGGAATACACAGCTCTCAGCATTTGTAGCATGGAATAAATTGCCCACAAAGATGAGGGTTTTATTTTTGTAGATAGTTCTTGGAAATATACATACATACATACATACATTAGTCACGCCTTTTTCCCGTAGGGGTAGGCAGAGACCACTTCCTTCCACTTGCTACGGTTCTAACACACATCTTTTGCTTTCTCTACTTTCATCAGGGCTCTCATGCATGCTCGTCGGTTGTTGGTACTCTTGACCTGGCCTTTTTTCAAAACAATGTTGATCTGATCGAGATATGTTCGCCGAGGTCGACCTCTACCGACTAGTCCATTCTCACTAGCCTTATAAATTTGTTTCGTCAATCTTCTTTCATCCATCCTTTCTACGTGTCCAAACCATATAAACATTCCTTTATCTATCTTTGTAACCACATCTTATTTTACACCACAGCGTTCTCTTATCTCACTATTTTTTACTTTATCCAACCGAGTCACTCCGGCTATACTTCTCAAACTACTCATCTCCGCAGCATTAATCCTATTTTCATGCTTCTTTTGTCAAACCCAACATTCACTACCATAGATAAGTGTAGGAACCAACACCTCTATGCACAGCCAGACGTGCCTTTTTTGACACTTTCTGGCTGTTAATAAAGCTCTGCAGTGCCCCATTCATCACTGTCATACTTTCCATCTCTCGTAAATTTTGAACCCAAGTACCCAAATTCATTTACTCTTTCCACTCTTTCTCCTTTAATCGAAACATTACAGTTTGACATGCTTTCTTACTTTTCAAAAACCATTTCTTTCGTTTTTCTTGCAATTATTATTATCCCTTTGATTTTTAGGGCATTATACATAACATTAATCATCGCCTGCAAATCCTCCTCAGATGACGCTAATATGACTTGATCATCGGCGTAAAGAAGGCATTTGACAATCAAATCATTTATTTTTAATCCATACGCACTTTCTTTCAAATCTTTTAAACAATTGTCTATGTATAAGTAAAACAGCCATGGCGAAGCTACACATCCCTGTCTCACACCTTTTTTAATGTTAAACCAGTCCGTGCAAGCTCCGTTTATCCTGACACAAGCAGAGGAATCCTCATAAAATGATTTTAGTGCTCGTATTAAACTACCGCTCACTAATACCTCGGTAGTTCTTACAGTCCTACTGCGAACCTTTTCCTTTGTAAAGCGGCACAATAACGGCCTTGCACCAATCATCTGGTAGGTAACAAAGGTTAAAAAGGCGGTACAGTTGACTAGCTACCACGTTTTGTCCAGCCTGTACTCTTTGGAACATCTTCATCCATTTTACTTTCATCTGATGTAATAATTTTTAACTAACAATTTTGATACAAATAGGTATAAAGTTTGAATAATTCCAAAAAAAATTTAAAATGACAATTGACAGACTTGTCAAACAGACTCACGGCAGTGTCTTAGGCGGTTCTCATGGCTTATCAAACGGTAACCATAGTAATGTATTTAAAGAACTGAGTTGCCATAGTAATGTGTTTAAAATCGCAAAAAGTCACTCTTTGTGAAAACCTGTGACTAATCGATCATTTATCATAGTACATATCCGTACGCTAAATGCCACATTAGTTATGTGAGCAGAATTTTTTTTTATTCTTTTGTTTCTAAGTGGTACCCCTTTAACATTTCACACCCCTTCTTTAAAATGCAAATAGCAATCCCTATCTTGTGATACATCAAATTAAAACACAAGAAAAATGCAAATCAGCCACAGAAAAACAATTCATTTTGTTTCATTCATTCTAATTAATTTTGCACATAACATTAAACATAGCGAAATTACAACAGAAACTAAAATTAAGTTAATTACAAACAGCTCCTTAAATATATCCAGAGTACTCTTTGTAAAGTTTTGCTACTAATTCGTCTACATTCTTCAGTTTTTCAGCTTTAGTTCTTCAATATCTTAGGGATGAGTTTTGTAAACCTATGTTTTTTAATAGCCCTTAATAAGAAAATCGAGTGGTATTAGATCTGGTGATCCTGCTGGCCATTCTATAAAAGCCCTTTTGCCAATCCAATGTCTTTGAAATCCTTCGTCTGGCCATTGTCTTACAGCTAGTGCGTAATGTTTATCATCTTATCTTTCTGTTGACTGAGTAATATGTGAATAAATTTCATTTTCTAATAATTGTAGGTACAATTCTTTCGTTAAGTTTTGGTTGATTAAAAGTGGTCCAATTATCTTATTTCCCAGCTGATTACTAGCCCATACAATGATATTCACTAAAAACTGAGTATTATCCAATCGAAACACGCGAGGATTTTTGTCTTACCAGTACCTCTAATTATGTTTGTAACAAAGCCACTCAAATAAAACGTTAATTCATTACTAGCTAAACATACTATTAATATTTTTAAAACAAAGAAAAAAAAATGACAAAAAATATCAAAAAAGGTGACATGCATTAAAAAGTTTGTTAATTAATCCCTAATTCGACATCTACCTATTCAACAGTGGCGTAAGTCCTCTTTGTTATGGTCTCATGTTATTGCAAAACATTTTTTGTCATCAGCTAAATAAATCAATAAAATAAATTTTTGTTTTATGGCTGATTTTCATTTTTCTAGTTTTTATTTGATGTATCACAAATTTGACATTTTAAAAAGGGGTTGGGGATGTTAAATGGGTACCACTTGGAAACAGCAGAATAACATTTTTTAACATTTGTTTTTTTTAAATTTACGCAAAAATCAAAAGGTATTTGGACTGGCTGGTTTTAAAATAAGAGCACTGTATTATTATGCAGCTAAAAGTTAAACATAAAATAGGTTAGGTTAGGTATCATGTGAGGGGGGCGTAGGTCGCCCTTCCACTGCGACCTTTAGAAGGTCTATTGTGGCTCACCCCTAGAGGTTACAGTTCACTACACAATCCAGCCCTTCTCACGAAGTTGATGGTTGTATGGGGTGAGATTTTTTTAAAATCAGTAGGTTTTAGGTTGTTATAACCAAATATGTTGAACTTTATTCTTCCTAGGCCAAAGCATGATTCAGACCTATCTTTCCAAGGTGGTATCTTAGACGACAGTGTCCTGTAAGCAGTCCAGTTAGAATTTGTAGGTTATACCCGCTCCATTCTAGGATCTGCTTAGTTGTGTTACTCGAGGGTTTGGATAAGAACGCCTTCGGGTAAGTCAACCCTGGTATATCGGACCAGTACGTGAGTATTTTTCTCTCCGCTCAGTCCGAAATGATTGTTTTGGCGGCACTTGTAGTGACTCCAAAAACCGGTTATGGTCCAGTGAATGCAGATTCGGCCCCACGTTTTGCAAGGGTGTCGGCTTTTTCGTTTTTCTCCACCCCTTGGTGCCCAGGTACCCACATCAAGGACCCCGTTGTTCGCATCAAGGTACTCTAGGGATTCGATGCAATTCCATACAAGTTTATAATTTATCTTGTTGGAGCTCAGTGCTTTTAGAGCAGCTTGGCTGTCTGATATTATACATATGTTTTTGTTTGCTAGAGGTCTATTAGTCAGCTCTTTTGCACACAATTCGATAGCGAAGACTTTGGCCTGAAAGATTGTACACCGGCCCCAACTCCATCTGGGAATTTTGAGCCATCTATGTACATTACGTATTCAGTCTCCGGAAAGAGGATTTCACCCCTCAACAATTTATCTTTTTTCGGAAAGAGGACTTTGAATACATTTTTCTACCTGTATTTAAGTTTCTAGCATGTCAAGAACATCCCGAGAATTTGATGTTTTTTTGTTTAACTTAGTATCCTGGAGTGGTCCCCGAGTTGCTCTCCATTAATTTGCCTTTTTAAAAACGGGAATCCGTAGGAGACTATCCTGGCCTCCTTTCTTAAAAATAGGTTAAGACAGATATCCAAATTTTTCGTCTTTCACTATCAATTGGAAACCTAAAGTACATAAAATACTTTTTAATAAATTATTTAATTATGGCTGTGTTAGCTGTACATAAATAAAAAACAAAACAAATAAAATAATGCAAAATTAAAAAAAAACACTTTTATTAATGTAGACATTATAGAATGGATAATACTAACAAATTTAACGTAAGTACGTAATTTAAAATAGTGCTTTACAACATATAATAAATTATAATCTAGATTTAATATCACGTTAATTTTTCATTTCATATTGGATTTTATCCAATTTGTAAATTTGACAATATCAAAAAAAACAGAATATTTACGTGATAAGTCGCAAATTCCATTGTTTTCAAAAATAACAGTAGCTAATCCACGCAAATAAAAAGCGTTATTAATGAAATAATAAAGTCCGGAGCCACTATCTCCCAAGCAAGGTCCTATTTGACCATCTGAAGTTTCTAAAATATAAAAAAATAATTTTTTTTTTAATTAAACAGACTACAGCTAATAAATACTAAATAATTAGTGACTCTTACAATATGCAATATTTTTTCAATATGGCTCACTTAATCTCAAGGTGATCGCTGCAGCTGCAACGACAAAGAAACCCCTTATATGTGAACAAAAATGGAAAATAAGTATCCTGTCCGATCCCATGCTTAGCATGGGTCAGGACAGGATACTGGCTATCCGTGTTTGAAAGACACCATTTAAGGTACCTATGCTTTCCGAAACGAGAAGAATGCAAATATGCTACAGTTTTACAAGCTGAAACTGTAGCAATTATGAAATGTGCGCAGTGGGACCGGGAGGTATATTAAAGTATGTTTGTACAGCCAGGTGGCAATTAGAGCGCTAGTAGCTCCAGCTAATAATTTACAATTGACTCTAGGTTGCAGACAGACTCTAGAGGCAGACAATAGAGGCATTTAAAAAAGGCAAAAAGGTCACTCTTGTCTGGGTTCCTGGTCACTCCGGAAACAAAGAAATCAAAGCTGGATATAAAACTAAGTTCGTTGGCCCAAAGCTAGCCTTAGGTATTTTCCACAGTCTAAGTAAAATGGCAATCCGAATATGGCTCAGGGACCAAAAATTAATGTACTGGGAAACAGAAACCAAAGACAAGTGTAAACAGGCAAGTGCCCTCATAGAGAACTATTTTCAAGAGGACCTAGCTGGAAACATTACGGAGGAAGGATGCTAAACTCACTATTTATATTTGAATATGTACTTTACCCAAGAGGGAAAAGTAGAGGGGTAAAAAAATCCTTTTTTCTTTTGGTGCCATATCATGTCCTCCTGATGTTGGCAATCACAATGACGAGCTGTCTTCGGCGATTCTAAAGAGTTGTTCTGCGCTTCGAATTACGGTCTACTCTCTAAGATTCCTTAACAACGAGGCTTGTCTTTTACCGACTCCTCTACGGCCTTCTATTTTGCTTTTCATTATAAGTTGAAGGATACGGTAATGATTACCCCTGAGTATGTGACCTAGATAGGACATCATTCGACATTTAACTGTTATTAGTAGTTCGCAGACGGCGTTTGCTCTATTTAAAACCTCTTTATTTGTCTGATTGGCTACCCATGGGATTCGTAGCATACGTCTATGTAGCCACATTTTAAATGCTTCAAGACAATTAATGGTTGCTGCTTTTAAAATCCAAATCTCTGCCCCATACAACAGTATAGACCATATGTAGCAATTGATCATTCTCTGGCGGAGCTTTAAATTAAGATTATTATTGCATAAGAGCGATCTCATTTTTCGAAAGGTTGTGCAAGCTGACTCAATACTGCACTTGACTTCTTTATCCAGGTCGAGATGCTCTGTAATGTAACAACCAAGATATTTAAAACATGGAACCATTTTAATGTTTTGATCATTCATTTGCAGTGCAGCATCATAATGCAGCTGACGGCTGAAAACCATAAACGTAGTTTTAGTGACAATTATGTGTAGACCCATTTCTTATCCCATCAAGTTAATAAAATCTAAAAGACGTTAAAGGTCCTGGAGATCATCACATAAGATTGCGGTGTCATCGGCATAGTGAATGGTATTGATCAGTTCGCTGTTAATCTTAACTCCGCAATCCTGGTCATGCAACGCCTGTTTAAATATTTTATCAGAATATAGGTTGAACAACAGTGGAGACAGTCTACATCCCTGTCTTAGTACACGCCGAATCTGGCATTCGTCGCTTAGTTTTCCATTGACCCGAACCACTGCTTTTTGTCGCCAATACAGATTTTTAATAATGCGTATGTCTCTGTCATCAACTCCAGTACTCCTCAATATATCTATAAGTTTTTTATGACGTACCTTGTCAAATGCTTTCTCATAGTCTATAAAGCACACGAAAACTTCTTTACGTTGATCGCGACACTTTTGAAGAAGTATATTTAAGGCAAACTTTGCTTCCCGGGTACCAAGAGCGTTTCGAAAACCAAACTGGGTTTCGTCCAGATCACTTTCACATTTGTTGCGTATTTTTCTATAAATAATGCTAGAGAATACTTTTAGTGTGTGGCTCACAAAACTTATTAACCTGTATTTTTTTTTGCACGTTGTTTTTTAGGCAATGTTCTAAACATGGACTTCAGCCAATCTTCTGGTATTTCTCCAGTCATGTACACTGTATTGAATAGTTTAACTAAGATCCCGATGTTGTCTTCACAAATCAATTTCAAAATTTCCAGTGGAATATTATCTGGTCTGGTTGCTTTTTTAGATTTTGCAGAGCGTATGCTGTATAATATTTCGGAATTTAGAATTTCTGGACCTTCCACGCTATCAGTGGTGTCTGGTTGATCTGATTTGTTGTAATCAAATAGTTTAGCTATGTATTCACTTCAGGCTTCAAGAACATTATGTTCATCAATGATAAGTCTGCCTGTATTATTAACTAGCATACTAGGAGTTTTTCTAGTATATAGGCCAGCAACTTCTCCAACTTTTTTGTACATGTTGAACATGTCGTGTTTCCTTTCCAGCTCTCCCATTTCTCTGCATCTGTCTGTCATCCATTTTTCCTTAGCCTACAATTATCCTACAATTATTTTTATTTATATGTAAATAATATCAAAGTCGTCCCAAATACGAGAATGCAGTTAAGATCAGCCCAATAGTATAAAAAAATATGTCAATTAGATTTTGGTTACCCCGCGGCGTTATAAATTTTCATAAACAAATAACCTTTTTAACGGTAGACATGTTCACATGTTAGTTAAAATATAATATCAGTTGACGCACTCTTTGTCGGGCGTTTGATTTTTGGTTTGGCCTGGCAAATACTAGTGTACGAGGGGTTTCTCATAAGTAAAATATAAAGAGGGTCGTTGTATTAGTATAAAAAAATCTTTAGCAAATAAAGATAATATATATGTAAATTGTATACTAAGATAAAAATAGAAATTCGACCAACTTAAAATCACGTATCGAAAAGGGTTGGTTAATTTGAGGAAGTCTATCTGTAAAATATTTTTTCCGTTAGTTATAAGCGGTAAATACTACTTAATTTTAAAAAAATAGTCGATATTTACAAGTTTTTTAATATTGTTAATATACTGATACCCTTATCTCGATCATTGTTTAATTTTTTTGTTTTGATAATTCTAAAGAAAAATCAACAATATGTTTGGATTGCACTTTCAAACCACCAAATGGAGGTTTCTTAGTCTCATACGCCATTAGTTTACAAAATTTCTTTATTGGTAAGATCGGTAGTGTTTAAATATTTAACACATACTTCACGAAAGTGATGCAACAAAGATTTTTTTAAAAGGTAGCCAATTACATAAACTATCGCATTTCCTTCCGAACTTTTAATGTTCACGTAATCGTTGGTAAAACTTTTAACGAAGTATAATATGTGGGTGTGGGTAGAGAAATAACATCACTGCAACACCTAGTGAATTCGGGAGTCAAATTTATAAGATTTGCACCGTTGACAGTTTCAAAATACCTCAGTGGAAAAATGATCTGCTAAATTGTACAGGGGTAGGATTTTGGGCACTAACACAACAATTTTTGATTGGTTCGAAAAAAATTTCAATGCAGTCTTGATTAAGGTTTTGGGAAAATAGAAGTGCCACATTCAGGACAACATTATATTTGAACTCAGCGTCATTCAAAACCTACAGCTTCGTAATTTTGGATTTTTAACATAACTGTATCCGCCATTACTTTTAATCAAAACCTTTCGCGCCACGCCCTGTATACAGTGTCAAATGTCCGTTTTAAAAAGACGCGTTATTGCTCTAAATTATTATTAAAGAAAAATAAAGTTTTTTTAATTGCTATTTTTTAATATTAAAACCTTAAAAAACTTATCAATCACTAGACAAAAATTGCAATGAATACAAATGCATGCATATACGCATTAATATATAAAAATAACTTACTAGTACAAAAAGTTTGTTCAGAAGTAACAGATGTAAATCCAAGTCGACTGGAAAAACACTCATCCTGAGACACAATTGGTAAAAAGGCTTTTTTAGCTTTAAAAGAATAATTCATATTATTTTTTTGAGATTCTTCGTCTTGGCCGTAGCCCACTAAAACGCCAGATTTCTTAGTAGTGGGAAACTCGCTATCTTCATTCCATAAACAAACTGGCCTCGCAACATTTGAAAAGCTAATAGAATCATCTAAAAAATAATATTATTACAGGTTTCACAAATGCAAACATAATATATGGAAAAAGTTTGGTCGAATAGAGAAATTTTAATGAAACTAGTCGACCAGCACAAAAATATAATAAATATTCGCGACAAACACTCAAGTAATTAATTACACGACTCTAATTTGATTTGTTCCCACCTTGTCAACATTGCCTATGTTGCTATAAAATCAATTTCATTTTTCCTTTTTATCATTTTTTCACGAAATTCCAAGTTTAACAGATTTGGCTATTGTTTGGCACAACAAGGTTGTTAGTTTAACCATTATTGTGTTGGATTTGTAATGTTTTTCTTTTGAAATTCAAATTTATAGTTTATTTTTCAGAAGTTATTTTTGTTTTTTAATTCATATAGAATATTTATTTCATTTTTGGGGCAGTTGTGGTGAGGGTAAACACATTTTTAGAAAAGAAATTGTTTGATCACTCGATGCGTCGCATTCTCATTTCTGATAGGTCCGATTTGTACGTCGGCGCTTCAAATTTCGTACTGAGAGATTTCATTAATTTCTAGCGATATATTGTTCTTCCAGTAAAAGAATAAACGTGGGTCATTAAAATATTAAGCGTAGTAATTTACGGATGGTGAAATGTGATGAAATATCAATCCGAGATTGTATCCGTTTGTTAGTTAAAATTCGATTGGATTTTTGCAGACGTTTCGCCAAGAACTCGCTTGGCATTTTCAGTGCGTAGACTTCGCTGGTCGGCTAAGGATTAATAGTATTTATCGTCAAATCAGGTAATATTTATAGGTTTGCGCCGAAGATTGTAACGGCGCTCATTGGTTGGCATTGGCTCCACCCCCTCCAAAATTTCGTTTGGTATTATGTCAATTCTGTTCAGATGTTGTGGTTTCGCTTGTTTTTTAATTATGATTTTCCATGTAGATGGTAAGTGCAAAGCATCGTTTTTTTTGTGAAGGTACCCCATCTTCTCTATTTCAATGGCCTCACGTATTGTTCTTGTTTTGTAGTTTTCGATATTGGCTATTTGTTTGCAGCTGTTGAAAATAATTTTGTGGCCAGTTTTTTGTTAATGTTAAAAGAGAGCAGATGTTATTTGTTTGTTATTAATGGCCAACTTGTGTTCTTCCAATCTGGCTGAGATTCTTCGATTAGTTTGCCCGACGTAGGTTAAATTGCAATTTCCACATGACACGCTCCAGAAAGCTTGATTTTATAGTTTATTTTTGTGTTTGGGGTTTCTTAGAATAGATCTTATAGTTTGGTAAGGATTATAAGTTGTAGAGATGTCAAATTTTCGAAGGATTCTTTCGATTTTGTCAGTGGTTTCTTGGATGTATGGTAAGATAGTTCTAGGCCTATCTGTGTTGTCATTATCTTGTTTTTGTCGTGGGTATTTTTGCTATACTGTAGGTTCTCTCGAAGGAGGGGAAGATTGAGACCTTAGAAAAAACCAGTGCCGAGACCTGGGGAGTAGGCAGATTGAGACCTCAGTGTAAAAATCACTTTCCATTCCCAATTTACTTTCTACTTTTTGAAAATGGCTTTAAAATCGAAGCCGAAACGTCAAAATAAACAAATTTATAGACGCGGTTCAATCCGAACTTTAAGTATTACAAATATTTATGACCGCGGAAACCTATACGAACATATATATATATATATATATATATATATATATATATATATATATATATATATATATATATATATATATATTTTAAAATAAATGGATAAAAATTAACGTACCTTGAGTGCTTACTGGTTTTTTAATTATTGACATGAAATGATTAACTTGTTTATTAATATTAAACTTTTAACAAAATAAAATAAACATGGGAAAGGCATAAAAATAAATAAACTAAAATTATGTAACCACACATACACTTTCACACTATTTAAATTTACAAATTACAATTTATACCTAATTAAATCTTTACTTTAAAATTAAATTTCTTTTTTTTTTTAATTAATACGTTTTTCAAACAGATGCATTTTACTTAAAATTGTTACAACAAAAATTTTATTAAAATTAAAAAAAATGTGGCAACGCTTAAAAAAGTCTGTCTTGTGTATCACAAGATATGGCAACGCTTGAATATTTGTCTTGTGTCAAATATGTCAATATTAATGATCCATGATTTATGTGTAAGTGTCATTCAACGATAACTAGATGAGTCATCAGAAACAGGAATTCTTTCTCACATAAGTTAAAAAAATGTTACCTTACTCAAATTACTCCATATCTTCATATCAATGGTAAGTCTGCTCACTAACACTGTTGTTTTAAAAATGTAGAGTTTATTAATTTTAACTATAACTGCTCTTGTTAGAAATTTTTTAAACATGGCGATTTTAAACATGGCCGTCTCCTTTCTGGAGAGGTTTGTTTATCATAAAAAAGTCATTTTAAAATTATACTATTCAAATACAATAAAAATACTTAATAACTGTATCCAAACATGTGAACAACAGTTATGTTACCTTCAAGATGATGTACTCAACAAATTAATTAATTTTTTTAGGAAAATAATGGCCGTCATTTTTGTTAAGAAAACACACAAGAATTACACTATTTCGGCCATGGAATGCCTAAGACTGACCCCGATCTCTTTGGTGCTAACATATTTATAAAAATCTTAAAATCTCAGAAGGCTATGACTTCAAATTACGGAAACCAATTAAATTATTGGATTTTTGGTAATTAACTTCAAACTACAAAACCTTCTTAATAAGGTATGATTTAACACTTCTGTATTTTACATTATAAGTTTAAATTAAATAGAAATCAAATTATTATGATTACTCGATAAACTATCTTATAATCTTTACATATTTTGTTAAATAAATATTGTTAATTCTGGGTTGGCAATGACAATTCTTTTTATATATATATATATATATATATATATATATATATATATATATATATATATATATATATATATATATATATATATATATATATAAAAATATAAATTACCAAAGTTTTGGAAGATTTTTTGTATTGGTAGTCGTTTTTAAATACTGATACTATACAGGGTATCTCATAACTATTAATTTCTTTCAAAATTTGTTTTTCTTAATATTAACCGATATTGCTATTTTCAGATAGGGGAGACCACCTGGATTATTTTAGTATACTTCCTGTCTCTGTAGAGGTCAAATTAAAGAAAATATTTTTTCTACAATATTACCTTTTGACAAGCAAGTTTTCTGATGCTATAAAATTATTAAAACAACCAAATTAACATTATTCTTACAAAGATACATTAAATTTACAGCTATTATATTAAATTAATACATAAACTTGATATTAAACAGGTTAATATTTCATGTCTCTATTTTTCTTTGTCTAGAAACCTTTCTAATGAATCTTGAGATTCTCGATCAGAGCTCTTTCAATGTAATAGTGGTTATTTCCATGTAATTTGTTTTAAATTTTCTTACTTCAATATTATATCATGTCAATATATATATTTATATAATTATATGCCCAAATGAATTTAACCATAAAACACAGAAATTTGTAATAGTAAATCAAAGTGGAATATTTCTATACCTGTAATAAATTCCTTCCAAATTAAGGTTTATTAAGCACAAGATTTTGACCTATACATGACAATAGTTTTTGACAATTTCAAACAATAACATTAGAATAATGTGAATCTAATACAGAATGTATCACTACATTTTTATTTTAAAACATAGTCTTTTAAGTATTTAGGTCTACGACAACATTTATAGGTTCTGTCTTCGGCATTTTTTTTGTTTAATTCCCAGTTACTTGATTATATATAGAATTTTAAATTTCTGCCGTTTAAGTTGTGATAGTTGGTTTCATTGAAAAATGTTCTTTTGGAACAATTGTTTTAGTTTTATTATCACACCGCATTTCTGGACTGCTACTTTTAGTCGGAGCATTAAGCTGTTCTTCTGCTGACTGTGGATAAAGAGTTTCATCAAAAATTTGTTGAATTCCCCGAGGAGCCAAATGTTTTATCGACAAGTTGATTTCTCGTCCCTTTGCTAATCATACTAATGCATATTCAGGGTTTGCATTGATTAATTCTGCTTTTTATACTAGAGGTTCATATTTGTTTTTTCTTACATGTTTTCTGATTAAGACCAGTCCAGAATTTGCAAGCCAACTAGGTAGTGCAGTTCCAAATGATGATTTTCTAGGATGGAAAAACATTCTTTCGTGTGGAGTACAATTGATTGTAGCAGAAATCAATGACTGTATTGAATGCAAAGCTTCGGGTAGTACTTTCTTCCATTGATCAATTTTAAGACAATTTGTTTCAGAGCCAAAGATATAGTCTTCCAAATTATACCACCAACTACGACTTGTTGCTACTCCTCTGTTATATAAAAATGATTTGAGTTCCTTGGACATTAAACAAGATCCTTGGTCAGTATGTATATACGAAGGCATTCCGAAGATTAAAAATAACTGTCTTAATCAACCTATAACAGTACTGGATGAGGTATTGGTGCAAGGAAATGCGAATGGAAATCTCTTAACTTCATCGATAATCATCAGAAGATAAATGTTTTGTGTCCTGGATGGTAGAGGGCCTTTAAAATTCATGTTTAATCTCTCGAATGGTTGGGTAGCCTTAATAAGTGTACCATGCCTGTTCACAAATCTTGATTTTATTTTAGCACAGCTTGGAAAATTTAATTTTATTGTCGACTAAAGTAGTTACTTATTAAAAATTTCAACTACTTGCGTAGTACAAAGAATTGTAGTAAATATAACCCTAAAGAATTATTGTGAGAAAACGTGTAGCTACAGTGATTTTATTTCGTGAACTGTGAACAGTTCGTTTATTGTTTTTTTACTTCAATCCTACTCTAATAATATTTGGCGCTTAAAATTTACCCTGATGCTAATGTGGCGCCACCCTAATTTAATGCATTTGGACGGACACTTTTTCATGTACACAGATGATTCTCCTTATCTCTACCCTCCATATACAGAATGTATCACTACAATACCAAAGTCGTCCCAGATTCGTAATGCAGTTAAGGTCATCCCAATAGTATAAAAAATATGTCAATCAGATTTTGGTTAACCCTGCTGCGTTCACAATTTTCAAAAAAACAAATAACCTCTTTAACGGTTAACATGCTCACATGTTAGTTAAAATAATTATAATATCAGTTGACGCACTTTTCGTCGGCTGTTTGATTGTTGGTTTTGACCGGCGAATACTGGTATACGAGGGGTTTTGCATAAATATAAATATAATATAAATAATAAAATATAATATAAATATAAAGAGAGTCGTTGTATTACAAAAACATATTTAATCTGTAGTTTTAGCAAATAAAGATAACATATATGTACATTGTAAACTAACATAAAAATGGAAATTCGACCAACTAAGAATCACGAATCGAAAATGGTTGGTTAAAATATTTTTTCCCTTATTCACAAACGGTTAATACTACTTAATTAAAAAAAATGTTACGGGTTGCACTCTGGGAGTGCCGGCAGAAGTGAAAACTTAAGTATTAACGTTGTACGCCCTGCGCCGCCTAAACGAAACAGCCGGCGCAGGCATACAATTTCGCCGCGCCGTAGAAAGAGAGGGCGATACTCCCTCTCCTACGCCACGCCAGCTGTCTACTCTCCATCCGTCTTACGAATTTTCGATCAGGTCACGTGTCCTGACGCGAGTTTAACATTTTTTACCCATTACAAAAAAAGTGTACAACGCCGCTAAAGAAGTTTTCACTTCAAAGAATATTATTTTTAATCTGAAAAATATTGTCTCCAGATTTCCATAGTTTATGAATAATGCATTATTTTTATTAACGCTTTATTATAAATCATATATTAAACATCAGTACCAGATTTGAATGTTTTCGATTTCTTTCTTCCGCTTTTTGCTTGATCTTCTTTCAATCTTCTTTTCTTCCTACCTCGACTTTTTCGTTTTCGGCTACCTCGTTTTCGGTTTTGTCGCTTTTGGCTACGTCGTCTACGGCTTCTGCTTCTATTTTTTCTTCGTCTTCGAGCCTCCGTTATTGGCAAACCAAAACCTAATTTAAACCTTCCCCCGTTCTCTTTGATCAAACCAGCTTTCAGTCCAGTTTTTAATGCTTTTTTAACACAAATTGATGCATTTTTTAACGGCTTCTTGCACTGATAAATTATTTGATCCAAAATTTTGTCGGGGAGAGAACCATTAGAGTCATTAAGACACGCTATGTTGTCCATAACATCTGCTAAAAACGACACCTCTCCTTGGACCATTTTAATGCAGCAAAAGCAGAACTTAATCAATAAACTAATGAAAAGCATTTGAATTTAGCTACTAAATTAATTTGTCAAAATGACATAAAAAATGTACTTGAATTTGTCAGTTTGTTGAATAAGGTTGCCAAGTTACCAGTCAAGAAAAGTCGCATTTTATATTGCTCCAGTGAAATACATCCGTCTTACGAATTTTCGATCAGGCCACGTGTCCTGACGCGAGTTTAACATTTTTTACCCATTACAAAAAAAGTTCACAGCGTGCCATAAGAAGTTATCACTTTAAAAAATAGTCGATATTTACAAGTTTTTTAATATTGATACCCTTATCTCGATAATTTTTTTTTTTTTTTTTTGATAATTCTAAAGGAAAATCAACAATATTTTTGGATTGCACTTTTAAACCACCAAATGAAGGTTTCTTAGTCTCATACGCCATTAGTTTACAAAATTTCTTTATTGGTAAGATCGGTAGTGTTTAAATATTTAACATATACTTCACGAAAGTGATGCAACAAAGATTTTTTTAAAAGGTAGCCAATTACATAAACTATCGCATATCCTTCCTAACTTTTAATGTTCACGTAATCGTTGGTAAAACTTTTAAAGGAGTGTAATATGTGGGTGTGGACAGAGAAATAACATCACTGCAAGACCTAGTGAATTCGGAAGTCAAATTCAGTAAGACTTCATTGATGTCATTTATACAATTTGCACCATTGATAGTTTCAAGAGACCTTAGCGAAAATATTTTTGTAAATATTTTGCCAAATTGTACAGGGTAGGATTCCGGGCACTACAACAACAATTTTCGATCTGTTTGAAAAAGTTTTTAATGCAGTCCTTATTAAGGTTTCAGATAAATAAATATTTTTATCCATTGGATTTTAGTATCTCCCATAACAATAAAACTGACTTGATAGCGCTCTCCATCCATATAAAAATTTCAACTGTTTTTTTCAAATTTTTTTTTTTGTGTAATTAATTTACCACTTGAAGGCTTATAAAATATTTTTTAACGGAAAAAAGTGGTAAAGTAGTCATATAAAAACCTTTTATTTTTGGCATCTAAAAAATGGCAGTCTGTCTAGTAACCTATTTTTGGAACCGTCCACACAACAAATAAGTGTACCGCCCATTTTAATACAAAATTAATTGCGAAGAAAATAAAAAATTATCGCGGAACACCGGTACAGTTGTCGCCGTGTGACCAGTGCGTCCGCCGCCGACGGGAAAAGTGGCAGGATGTTTTATTATTATTAACAAAAAAAAAGGTACAGGAAACTCTAATGAAATTTAAAAAATAATTAAATTTGCTACATAATAGATTTACAAAGTTTAGTGTGTTTTATTTAACATAACCTTGATATTACTGTGTGAATTTGCTAATATGGAACTGCCGTAAGGAATTTCGTAATAAAAAATTACGAAATAAATTAAGGAAATGTTTTATTACTTAGAAGCAAATTGGTAATAACTATTTTATTTCGGTGTATTTATTTTTTATTTAAAGCTTACATTTTATAAATTGTCAAAATAAGTCAAAACACACAGTATTAAGATATTGGGGATATTCTTATCAAGGTCCATTATTATCTATATTGTTACCGTAAAATTAAAAAACGTAATCAAATACAAGATATTCCATAAAAACATATGACTTTAATATGCCACCTTTTTTTCGAGTATCCTGTGTATTTAAAAATTATTTTAAACACATACTAATCTGGATATTTATCTAGATTTTTTTTATTTACTTGCCGTTTACATGCTAGAGAATAGTTCATTAGTGGTGCCTTAACCTATATATCGATCTAATACAGAGGTCTAAGCATAAAAGAATATTTTAAAAAGAAAAAAAAATAAAAATTGACTTGACATACTGCTTTGCGCTTTAGCTTACAGTGTTGCCAAATTCAGGGCTAACCATTGAGCGGTAGTCATATATACAGAATGTATATAAACTAGCGCCCCCTACATGGAATTTTTTGGAACTTATTCGTATATAATGGAGATATTGATGGTGAAAAACCGGCCCAGACAAATATATATAAGCTACAAAAACTATCACTATCGGATAAAGAAGATAAAACAATAATTCGTGTTACCGTACTTGCCGTTTAAGTCTGACAACAGGGATAAGCCAATAGTAGGTTTTTAGATTATTGAAAGGGAAAAAACTCCATCCATATCATTACACTTATTATCTGAATTTATAATCGCAATATTATTTTACTGCCAATTATTTTTTTTGTTAACAAGTCATGATTATCTTTGTTATATCGATAAGATTCTAACAGATGTCGGTATTAGGTAATTTGTTGACTGGATTGAGTAAGTATCCAATAGATGGCGCAATGTTAAAAGTACAAACGTTTTATGTAACTTATTATTTATTTATGTTCGTCCTGTCAGTACGGTCAACACGGGTCACCTCATATTAAAGATATATAATATGGGACTAAAAAAGGGTTTCGAATCTACAACATATATCCACAACATTCGGATTATAAGGTATTTAAATTTTAAAATTGCAAAATAGTGTCAATTGGTTGTCGAATCAGAAATACATTTCCAGAAGGTTGTAAAGTTGATCTGTCATTTGTAACCATTGACAAATATTTATAGGTGAGTTTAGAAATTAATTTTGAAGAAGTAATTTAGAAAAAGATTTTAAGCTACATAATAGTATATTACACACCGAGGCGGGAAGAGATTTATTCCTGTCGTGAGATTAGTTAGCTAACCGAGACGCAAAGCGTCCTACCGAGGTTTGTATACTATTTTATTTACAACCATCATATTTTAATCAAAATTAATAAATTTTTCTTTCGTTCTGAACATACCTAAAATATTATATTTAACGACAAATTACCAAGAACGCGGTGTTCTCAGAATAATCAAGTAGATATATTGTTACCATGAACCCGGGTTATACAATTGTCACCAATATAAATAAATATCAGATAAAGTCAATAAATGTTGGATAAGGTCGGCTGTTAAATTCGCGAATAATAATTTGAAAAACATGTCTTCCGACGAAAAATTTATGGATTGTACCCCACCAGAAGTACTTCAGGCTGCTTACGCAGCAGTTCAGGGTTTGGTGCCACTATGCTGTCTCAATGTGCCACGTCTTCTGTAGCTATTGCAAGTAGTTCACAAACCTCAGTCATTACACATGAAATTAATTTGTTGCCCAAAGAGACAACTTTTGGAGGGTCCAGCGCTGGTATAGGCCTAAATATTTTAATAAACGCTTACAATAATTCAAATTTAACGATTAATATCAATAAGTAGTTTGTTGTAATTTAGTTCATTGTTGTTTTTTATTGCTTGCCATTAAATAGGTATTATAAAATTTGTCAAAAAAATGTGTTATTTTTTTAAATATAAAAAATATTCATTTAGAATAGATGAAATGGTGGTGGGAAATGAGGTCGGAAAATGAGGGCGGTAAGTGAGGTTGGGAAGTAGAGGTGTGTAATGTAATACTTCCCAAACTTCAATGACGTTAATAATGACAGAATTACACATATGGTTGTAAATAAAAGTCTTTATTGTGCTATTTTACACACACAATATCTGTTTTTTTGGAATACAAAATAGTTCTATTTCAGAAATAATTTATTCAGATTATTACGTATTTAGATTTAAAAAATCCAAAAGTGTCAATTGGTTGTCGAATCTGTATGAACAAAAATGAATTGCCGAGCGTTAGTCTCGATAAAACTCAAAAATGGATTGACCTATTTGAATGATTTTTTTTGTTTTGTTCGCTTTAATACAGTGGTGGTTTAAAAAAATGATAGGGAAAATCCTAAAGAAAAGCTAAAAATATATATAAAAGTCCCTGTGTGTATCTGTATACGTATACATTTTTAAAGGACGTCAAGCTAACATTTCTTTCATTGAGTTTCTCGCGAGTGATTTTCGAAAAATTGAGTAGGCAATTTTTCGCAAATAAAATAAAATTTATTGTGGTAAAGAACGTTAAGCTAACCTATCTTTCATTAAATCACAGTGGTAATTTAAAAAAAATTATAGTGAAAATCCTAAATAAAAGCTAAAAAATCCCGAAAGAGGTGATAGATTTTTGCAAGTTTATCTTTTAAAGATATAGTGTAAATTTTGCTCGCGAAAACTTAAAGGTATACAATACATTTTAAAGGACGTCAAGCTAACCTATATTTTCTTAAATCACAGTGGTAGTTTAAAAAAAAAATTCTAAAAAAAAGCTAAAAATTATTTATAATATAAAACTGAATCGCTGTTCGTTAGTATCGCTAAAACTAAAATACCTCTTACCCGATTTTAATAAAATTGTAAGGAAATCTTTAGATTAGCCTCGCAGGTGTTCCTATTAAGTTTGGTAGCGATCGGATAAGGAAATGGAATGAAATATAAAAACTATCAAAACGGCTGATATTAGTGTCGAATTCATAGTCAGATTTTAATAAAATTTTGTAAATGTATATTTACTGCTCCAACTTGAGAAATGGGATAGTTTTTATACCAATAAGTCCATACGAAAGGGGTAAGAGGGGGTTGAAATATAAAAATATCACAAATGGCTGATATTAGTTTCGAATTTATAGTTTTTGGGATCGCTGAGTTCAATAATGACACTCCCATTTATTTAAGCACATATACAAAAGATGAAGGAAGGGGAATATAAAAACTATTAAAAACGCCGATATTAGTGTCGAATTTATAGTTTTTGGCGTCACTAAGTTTGAAAGCCATATTTTTAAAGCAGTCAAGCCAACGTTCGGAAAGGACAACGTCTGCCGGGTACGCTAGTTTTTATATAGAAATTGTGAAAACATGAAAAAAAATTTCGAAAACTAAAATCCGTATTTAAACTTCAAACACCTGGTATCTCGGAAACTAGCAATATTTGTTTAAGGCATGTTGTGCAGAATCATTATATTTTGAGGTCTGGAATCTACATTTCAAAAATTGGACATTCTTTATAAATCACCCTGTTTAAATGTTTTTTATGACAATTTTTTCGTTACAATCTTTTCAATGGCAGTTTTTGTATAAGTGTAAATATAAATTAACTAACAAATAAAATATTTTTAATTTACAATTATTTATTAAAAAAAGGTTAGTTAATTTGTTTTTTTAGTGATTAATGCAAACAGTCAATTGACTTTCGACCTTAGCTTTAGCTAAGGCTGTTACACAATAAAATAATACTCACTACTTCTCTTTTGCTTTTTTTATTTTAACTATTAACATAGTCTTTAAAAAATAATAGAAAAGCTATTAATTAATGAAGGTTAATAAAAGTACAAAAATAATTTTTATCTTACTTACCCATAGTAATCAGAGCTAGATCTCCATGTGCAGAATTTAAATTTGATTTGAAATCCGGATGCACAATTATACGCATAGCTTTTTTTGTTTTGGCATCATCCCAATTATTTAAATCATTAATACCCATAACAAGCAATATATTTTCAGTTTTTATTAATCTATTCTTGTCAAATACACAACGAGCAGCTTAAAATTAAAAACCAAAATTTATTAAAATGACAAGCTTAAAAAAAACTATACAATTATTTGATTTTTTGTAAAAAATTAAAAATATATGTGTAGAATCATAAGAATAATGAAATTAAATATTTCTTTTTATTTAAAGTTTATAATGTTGCTTTTAATAATAGTCCAGTCAGTAGAGTTTTTTTCTTCCCAAAAATTGTGGTAATAACTATTTTGAAGCAAATTTTTTAAATATGAGCCCTGATGATACATTCCAGTTTTCAACCTTTTGAGAGATCAGTGCGATTCGCCATCTTAGATCAAAGGTTTAATTAATTCTTTTATTAAAATAATTCCGTAATGTTTAACGTTAAAAATATTTACTACAAATTAATTAAAACATCTTTCTTGTCAGTCAGACAAGTACATACATACATACATATAGTCACGTCTTTTTCCCGTAGGGATAGGCAAAGACCACTTTTTTCCACTTGCTACGGTTCTTACACACATCTTTCGCTTCTTCCAATTTCATCAGCGCTCTCATATATGCCCGTCGGTTGTTGGTACTCTTGACCTGGCCTTTCTTCAAAACAATATTGATCTGATCGAGATATGTTCTCCGAGGTCGACCTCTACCGACTTGTCCATTTACACTCGCCTTATAAATTTGTTTCGTCAATCTTCCTACATCCATCCTTTTAACGTGTCCAAACCATCTAAGCATTCCTTTATCTATTTTTCTAACCACATCTTCTTTACACCACAGCGTTTCCTTATCTTACTACTTTTCACTTTATCCAACCGAGTCACTCCGGCTATACTTTTTAGATTACTTATCTCCACAGCATTTATTCTATTTTAATGCATTTACTACCATACATAAGTAAAGAAACCAACACCTCTCTATGCACAGCCAGACGTGCCTTTTTGACACTTTTTGGCTGTTCATAAAGCTATGCAGTGCCCCATTTATTTGTTTTCCTGACAACTCCCTGCGCTCAATGTCACTGTCATACTGTCCATCTCTCATAAACTTTGAAACCAAGTATACAAAATTAATTACTTGTTTACTCTTACTCTTTCTGCCTTAATTAGAACCTTACCGTGTGTTCTCTTTTAAAAACCATAACTTTCGTTTTGCTTACATTTATTTTTATCCCTTTGATTTTCAGGGCATTATGCATAACAATAACCATCGCCTGCAGCTCTATTTCAGATGACGCTAATATAACTTGAACATCGGCGTAAAGAAGGCATTTGAAGATCAAATCATTTACTTTTAATCCATACGCACTCTCTTTTAAATCTTTTAAAGAATCGTCTATGTATAAGTTAAACAGCCATAACAAAGCAACACATCACTGTCTTACACTTTTTTTAATGTTAAACCAGTCGTGTAAGCTTCGTTTATCCCGACACACGCGGTGGAATCCCAGTTTAGTGATTTCAGTGCTCGTTTTAAACTACCGCATAACTCATACATAGACAATGTCGACTACAATTTACTCCTTACCACTATGTCATAGGCCTTTTCCAAGTTTATAAAAGCGCAGTAGACCTGACTTTTAGCCAAGATAATTTTAATTATACCTCGTAATAAAAAGACCTGATCCATGCATATCTTTCCTTTACTAAATCCTGCTTGCACAATTGCACATCCCTTATCATCTTTTTAGTTTCATTCGTCACTCTTTTAATCAATATCTTTGCATCCAGTTTGCCGACCATGCTAAATAATGACAAGTAATGAGTACCTAACAGCGTAAAACTGTTTGAATACATTTGTTAATATATTTTTTAATTTAAAATAACATAAGATCTTTTTAAAATTAAAGTAATTTTTGTTAAAACATTTAAATTTTTTTACCGAATAAAAAATCACCAAAGACATAAATTTTTATGCCTACTTATTGTTAGTGGAACGTGCATCAAAAAAATATAATTAAACACATGCTACAAGTTTGAAAAAAAGTTCCTTGAAAGTAACATCATACACACACGCACATACTGACATGAAAGTGTGAGAGTATAATTAAAATAAATTAATAAAGGTTATTGTCAAAAAAATGAATATTTAATTACTAGAGTTGTTAATAAAAAAATATACAGAGTGATTCATTAAGAATGTGCAATCCCTGAACTGGAGATACTTCACCACCAAAATATGGTCTTATACAAATGTTGCAGGTTTATGAGGTACAGGGTATTTACAGTTGGAATTTTAATTTGAAATTTTTTAATAATTTTGTGATTTTAAGCAGCATCGTCTTGAAAATTGACAACTTTATGTTTTTTGGCATAAAAATAACGAATTTTATGCTGAATTTAGCACTTTTCATAAAAAGCCTTAGTTACACCCTGTTGCTTAAGTAAATTACAACATATCTTTTTTGCCTAATGAGCTATGGCTAAAATGACTAGAAAATCTAAAAGGCACTTTAATTTTAAATAAAAAAGGTTATTTTTTTATTTCATGTTACTCTATCAGTTTTTGAGTTATTTGCATTTTAAACATTCAATGAATTTTGTTTATTGTGAAATGAATTTATTTTTTAAATTACTATTTAGCGGGGTAACAACAGCAAAGATAACAATAACAATCAGTTACAGTAATAAAAAAAATTTAAAGTAAATGCTCGCCTTCCACTTAAATACACTTTGTAAGGCGTCTCCTTAAAGATGTTTGAATTTTAAAGGTAGATGGTGGTAGATGGTTCACCCTCCATCGCCCGGTGAAACACCACCACTCAGATTATAGGTGCCGTGAAATGACTAGTCATGTTTCGGCACTTGGTCAGAGTTTCCGGTCGCTCGGGTGAAATGTGTTCTGGTTTATATTCGCCTCTCTGGGGCTGAGGGTACAGCATTAAAACAGTTCCGCAGGCTGGCCGCCAAGTAGTACAGTGTCCCCAACCCATTGGTAACGCTCTGGGAGGCTGCCAGTTCGTGACTGGAGGGGATCCGAGCTCGTGTATTCGGGGGGCATTGCCGAGGCCACAGTCCATCGAGGTCAACTGACCGTCCTGGATGCAGAAATTTCTGTAGAAGCTAGTCCACATATCTGCTCCCCTTTTTATTTATTTATTTTATTTTATTTTTTTTTTCTTTCTCTTACTTCTGCTTTTTTTTTATTTCTTTTTTTCTTCATATTTTTCTTTTAAATCAAATAAATAAACCAAATCATGAAAAGTCCAACAAAAATACATGTTCCAACTGCGGTTGCTGATAATTCCTCAAAAAACAACTTTCGAATTGATTTCTGCAACATTCGAGGCCTGAACTCTAACATTAATTCAGTACACCAACACTTGCAAACTAACAGGTCTCATTCACTGGTTCTGACATAGACACAAATTAAACCCTTCTCCAACAATACGCATCTTTTGTGTCCCGGGTTCGAACTCGAAACAAGATTCAAATTTAAGACCGGCCTTTGTGTATACACTCTCAGTAATATTTCCTGTTGTAGACAGGAGAACTTAGAACCAAAGGACGGCCTAGAGGTCATGTGGTTCAAGTTAACCTTACAAAAATCAACAAAATTTCTCTGCTGCCTGTATCTTTCTCCTACGAACCCTCCTTAAGTCAACATCTTTCCGACACGCTGGAGCTGTTGCAAACTAACGACCCCAACACAGAGCTTATATTTTTGGGTGATTTTAATGTTCACAACGCGAACTGGCTGAGATCCAACCGCACCGACAACGCCGGTCTAGAAGCCGAGAACTTTGCGATAAGCCACAACGTGACCCAGCTAGTTGAAGAATCTACCCGCATACCTGATAACCCCAATCACCAAACCAACATTCTCGATCTCTTCTTCACGACACATCCCGATCAGTACCGAGTCTCTATAACCGCTCCGCTCGGTAAATTTGATCATAAACTCATCTCAGCCACGTCCAAACAAACAACCCCGCCCAAAATCACGCCTGGTACCTCTATTTTCTGGCATTAGAGATCAGCCAAATGGAATGAACTGAGGGACTTTTACCTATCATTTCTATGGAAAGATGTCTGCTTTCGCTCACAAGACCCATCAACATGTGCAGAATCTGTAACCGAAATCATAAGGCTAGGTATGGGCTCATACATTCCTCATGGTACAAGACGGATCATCAACCCCAAACCCTGGTTCAACCAAGAATGCAACCGTGCGGTGCGTGATAAAAATCAAGCACATCGACTCTGGTGCAAAGTCCCGACAATTGCCAACCGAGAAGCCTTTGTCCACGCGAGAAACGCCTACAACTGAACGATCGATCTTGCCAAAGAATCCTACGACACGAGAATATGCAACAAGCTTGTCAATGCCCCTCCTAGATCAAAGACCTTTTGGTCTTTGGCTAAAGCCATAAAAGAGAATTTCACAACTTCTTCTTTACCACCACTCGAGAGGTCCGACGGCACGACAGCCGTATCTTCCAAAGAAAAAACGGATCTGCTGGCCGAAATGTTCAGCTCTAACTCAACCCTCGATACCAATGGGAAACAACCCCCAACGATACCTAGAATAAGCGCATCAATGCCTGAGGTCGCTATCCGCTATCGCACTATCAGAAAAATGCTACGAAATCTTGACTCTAATAAGGCAGTAGGACCAGATGAAATTCCGACAATTGTCCTAAAGACCTGTGCTCAAGAGCTCACCCCAGTTCTTTGTAGACTCTTCAAGTTATCATACAGCAAAGGAGTATTTCCGTCCATGTGGAAAAACGCTAAAGTCCAACCGATTCCGAAAAAAGGAAAGAAGACTATTCCTGCGAATTATCGTCCTATTGCATTGCTCTCAGTCATATCCAAAGTTATGGAAAAAGCGATTAACACAGAACTCATCAAATATCTGGAGAAATTTGAGATAATTCATGAGACAATATGGATTTCGAAAACTTCGGTCTACTGGAGATTTGCTGGCTTATGTCACTCAGCTCTGGACAAACACTATTGAAAAGTTTGGTGAATCCCGTGCAATATCTATGGATATATCTAAAGCTTTCGACCGCGTTTGGCACCAGGCATTGTTATGTAAATTATCTGCCTACGGTCTCCCAACCAAACTGCGCCAATGGCTCTTGAGCTTCATGCAATATCGCTCCTTACATGTGGCAGTTGACGGTATTTCTTCTGATGCGTTTAAAACCAATGCCGGGGTCCTCCAGGGTTCCATCCTGTCTCCCACCTTATTTCTTTTACACATCAGCGACCTCTTGAAAACCACCACGAACGCCATTAACAGTTTCGCAGACGATAGCACACTTGTCTCAACTTTTAAATCCTATCGATCACTTTCGGTGAATGATACAAATAGACTCAGGCAGGAACAGGTTGATTCCATCAATAGAGATCTTAAAGCAATCGTCGAGTGGGGAACCAACAATCTTGTTCGGTTCAACGCCCAAAAAACACAAAGTGCCACGTTTTTCAAGAAAGTGAATTAATCAAATCATCCCATCACAATGTCCGGAAATACCCTTGAACCAAGTCCCTTCATCTCGATTTTGGGAGTCACGGTGTCCAATAATATATCTTGGCATGACCATGTTGATAACATCGCAAAGTCGGCAAGCCAGAGGCTAGGTTTTCTGTGGAAGGCCAGAAAGTGTTTTACTTCTGATCAACTGTTGACTACGTACAAGGCTCAAATCCGACCTCTACTGGAGTATTGCTCGCACATTTGGGGTTCAGCACCAAGGCATTCTCTTCGTCTTCTAGATTCCATTCAGAAAAGAGCCATTCGCTTGATAAACAGCTCAACTCTCACACATTTACTCTCAAGCTTGACACTACAAGGACCAATCTTCATCAAGAATCCGTTTTTTACAGGGCTGCTACGGAATGGAATAAGCTTCCAAAATCAGTTTTTCTAGAAAACTATGACCTGCATTTTTTTAAAAAGCGTGTCCACAATTATTTCCTTTCTATTATCCCTTTCCCTTCTTATAGTCGCAGTGCGGGCCGTCCGCGGCCCACACGATGGGTCTACCCTTTTTGCGACCATTTTTATAAAAAAAAAATAACATTTCTCGATTATTTTTAATAATTTTAGCAGCTTCTAGAATTTTCTGTCGTTATTCTTTAATGGAATTAATTGTGTCTTTGTAAATCATATCCTTCATTTGTGACCATATTGAGAAGTCTAGAGGGTTTAAATCTAGACTTCTAGGTGGCCAAACAAATTTACTGCCATGCCCAATACACCGGTGAGGAAAATGTTCATTTAGGTATTACCGTACTGGCAGAGAAAAATGTGGCGGCGCCCTGTCTTGCATAAACCGCCTTATGGCTAGTGGTACATCTTCTAGTAGTGTGCTTAATTGTTGTTCAAGGAAGTTTAAATAGAAAGGCCCATTCAGATTAGGAGAAAGTTTAAAAGAACCAATAAAAAAACCAGATATTCACACCACACCAAATATTTACCTTAAATTCATGCTGAAAATGTCGTTCCTTATCGGTAAAAAGAAGGTAATTAAAAAAATCCTGGTTTTTGTTTTGTTTATCTAGCATAAATTGAGCAAACTGTAGGCGAACTGGTAAATCTTGAGGTAGCAAATTTTGGACAGGAGTATAGTGATATGGAAGGAGATTCTCTTTCTTTAAAATTCTCCAGATAGATAATTGGCTTATTCCTTTTGCCGCACTTAACCGACGAGTTCTAAGATCTGGATTTTCCGAAATACGAACTGAAACCTCTTTTTCATCATCGACGTTGTTATTTTTTGAAGCACCCATTAAAGCTATGGGAAAAAGGCGTGACTTTATGTATGTATGTATTTAAGCTTTTAGGACGAAAACATCCTGTTTCGCATAGGCGGGTATAAATACGTCTAAACAGTTTGTGATTGGGTTGTCTTCGATTTGTGTATGATTCTAAATACCACCAAGTCCACTATAATTTAACTGAGCAAAAACACAAATCATATTACGCATTTCACTGTTGGAAAATTCATTAGATCGTGGCATTTTTTTATTTTACTACAAATAATACACTCTTACTTGGTAACAGTGAAATTTTCAAATATTTCTTCACACGAAAAACTGATAAGTTCTGATACACGTCTACTTGAAAAAAAGACACTGTAATAATGGTGGCTTAGGAATCTTTACGCTAAATGTTTAAAATGCAAATAACTCAAAAACTGATAAAGTTACATGAAATAAACAAGAGTATCCTTTTTATTCAAAATTGAACTGCGTTTTAGATTTTTAGTCATTTTAGCCATAACTTATCAGGCAAAAAAGATATGTTTTTATTTATCTAAGTAACAGGGTGTACTGTGTATTTATTTATACCAACCTAGAACCTACCGATTTCAAAAAAATCTTACCCCATACAACTTCGTGAGAACTTTGTGAGAAAGGCCGGATTGTGCGGTAAACTGTAACCTTTAGATGTGAGCCACAATAGGCATGTTTTTTGTTTTTTTTTTCATTTACGCTAAATCAGTTATTTGGACTGGCTGGTTTTAAAATGAAAGCACTGTATAAAGAAGTACACTTGATTTTTGTTTAAAAAATACATTTGAATTAAAATAAATTTATAATTTTTAAATTTTTTTCTAATTGCTTTGAAAATGATCGGAATGTTGACAAAAAAAATATAATAAATTACCTGTTAATACATGTCTGTCAGAAATCAAATTGGCAGAACACTTATAGTCAAATTTTGATCCATCATTTATATACATTGCAACGAGCCAAGGAAATTCACCCGGTGAAGTATCAGTACCACCGTGTATAAATGGTACAACAGTTTTAAGGTAATCCTCACTGGATACACCACATTTAATATGTTTGTCTGCAATCATTTTATGTCTTGAATCGCTGAAGAATTTATTGATAAATCTGCAATTTAAAAATATTGTAATTTTATCCAAAATATAAAGGTTGTTTTTAAATTTATGCAATGAAATTTAAAAGGTGTGAAATTATAATTGATTTTCCTGTGGAAAAATGACCTTAGCACACCCCTTTTCGAGATATCACCCCTAAAAGGTAGCGAGTAAAATTATGTTTTAATTTTATTTCTTAAATTTTAGTAAAGATAGAAATTTTTTAATTTTCGTGCAATAGCAACATTTTTGTTATAAAGGGGTAAATCACTTACCTCATTTAATGTCAAATCATTATTTCGAGATTTAGTTTTGTAAAATAAAAAAAAATAAAATTCCTGTTTGTTTAAAATTATTTATTTATTTTAAAGTGTTTTCCTAGACGGACGCCCGACAGAAGTGATAATTTGCGTAGAAAATATTAAATATTAAACGTATTTAAATACTTAGTTCATTATTAGAATTAAAATAATCATTTGGGTAGGAAAAAAGTCGAAAAAATTTTGGCTAGAAGTTAGAAGGTCGCATCATAGACTTGGAAAAGGCCTATGGCAGAATGAAGGGGAGTGAATTGTTGTCGACATCGTCTATGTACGGGGTGAACGGTAGTTTAATACGAGCACTGAAATCACTTAACAGGATTCCACTGCTTGTGTCAGGATAAACGGTGCTTACACGGACTGGTTAACATCGAAAAAGGTATGAGACAGGGATGTGTGGCTTCGCCATGGCTTATACATAAACAATTGTTTAAAATATTTGAAAGAGAGTGCGTATGGATTGAAACTGAATGATTTAATTGTCAAATGCCTTGTTTATGCTCATGATCAAGTTAAGATGGTTAATGATATGCATGATGCCCTTAAAATCAAAGAGATTAAAATAAATGAATGCAAAACGAAAGTAAAGGTTCTTAAAAGAAAATAAAGCATGACAAACTGTGAAGTTCTGATTAAGGAAGAAAGAGTGGAACAAGTAAATAAGTTTGTATACTTGGGTTAAAAGTTTACGAAAAATAAAAAGTATGACAGTGACATTGAGCAAAGGGTGTTGATAAAAAAATTAATGAATGAGGCACTACATTACTTTATGAACAGCTAAAAAGTGTCAAAAAAGGCACGTCTGGCTGTGCATAGAGAAGTGTTGGTTCCTACACTTATGTATGGTAGTGAATGTTGGGTTTGGCAGAAATGGCATGAAAATAGGATTAATGCTGCGGAGATGAGTAGTCTAAGAAGTATTGCCTGAGTGACTCAGGGTAAGGACACGTAGAAAGGATGAATGAAGGAAGATTGACGAAAAAATTTATAAGGCGAGTGTGAATGGACAAGCCGGTAGAGGTCGACCTCGGCGAACATATCTTGATCGGATCAACATTGTTTTGAAGAAAGGAAGTGGTCTCTGCCTACCCCTATGGGAAAAAGGCGTGACTTTATTTATGTATGTATGTTCTTTGTTTGCATAATGAATTTACGATACTTTTTTTATTTTTCGGAAAATCCAAATCCATATTTGAAACTATTATACGTGAAAAATAGATCTTTTTTAAGGTTTCCTTTTTTGTGCATTTTTTGAGAAAATTTACCATAGTAATGTATATTTTTTTACACCACCAGAAAGAAGAGATTTTAACGAACATAGAGCCCACCGACTTTTTTAAAAAAGTAGATATTTTGACGTGGGAATTTCCGATTAAAAATTAGGGTGCTTTTTCTTTATTTAGTCTAAATAAGGTGAAAGAATATGTATTTTCAATCAAAAAATTTACAGTGTGTTTGGGACATAAAAAGGTAAGTTTTCACTAAACATCGTTAAAAAATAATTTTTTTTGTAAAAGATAAAAATAAAAAACCAAAAACTTGGTTATTTGAATTTTTCACATAAATTTTAAGGTTATGTGAAAAAGATGTAAAAAAAAGTTGTAGATCTTTTTATTACCTACAACTTTGCTATTTAAATTTTTCCATAGGTCTTGTAGTTTTGCCGGAAATCGAGATAAACCATTTTTTACCTCCTTCTACTCCCCGACCTCAGATCAACCGTAAATTATTTTTCCTTTTATTTTTGTTATATTATCTTCCTTTTCGAATGGGTTTTTTCCTACCATTTTTTTTTCACTTTTTACCATGTTCAAAGTGTTTAGCCTTGGTCTAAAAGAGTAGTATGTTTCTTTTTTTTAACTTAATAAAAATAACCAAACAAAAAATCTCTTACTAAGTGGCTGGTGTAAAAATCAACAAAACAAAGGGCTAACTTTAATCACAAAGTTCTGCGTTTCTGTTGTTTCTGGTTAAAGAGCTAAATTGTGAAACAAGCTTAAAAACAAAAAAAGTCAGCGAAAAACTTAAGAAATTAAAGAGACATTATGTATTTTGATGACTAAAGTGGTTGAAAGGACTAGGTATAGATAAAAATATAACGGCTAAAAGAAGACTATAATGACTAAACAATACATAGCAGCTGTAGCGTCTAAAAAGTTTAACAGCAAAAAATTTTTTTTCAAGGGGTGTAGTATTCCAATAAACTATAAACTTTAAACAAACAAACAACACTAATTTAAAAAAAAAAACATTTTGTTTGTTAGGTACTGCAATTTCACCAATCAAAAGTTACTTGCAAAGAATTAAAATCGGTAATATCTTACATCTTCCTCTCTAAGTATCAAATGTTAAATTCCTTAAAATTTGTCCAAAACCAAAACCGTACATCCACAATAACTACTTTTTACAAAATAAAATCCAACGGATGAGAAAGATAATATCAAATGAATTTAATTCATTTTTTATAAAAGTGGGTGGAGATATTGCAAGTAACATAAATATTCCAAATTTAAAGAAGGAAATAAAGAAGAAAACCGAAAGGCATTTAGATACACAGTTTGTCACAAAAAAACTATTTTGAAACACATAAACAAACACTGTGCCAGATATCTGCATAAATGAATCGCCGAAATGTATGTACGCGCATAACTTCCGGACGACTGCACCAAATTGTATAATTATTTTTTCTTCGTGTTTGTTATTGTCTGGACAAGGTTTGTATAACAGCAAATTTAAAAAAAAAACAGAAATTTTTTTAAAATATGAAAAGTGAATGAGTTTATAAGACAGAAGACTGTGAGAGATCTTCAATATATTGACAAAACATTGACCTAACCTAACCTATATAAAAGTCAATGTGTGTATGTTCAACTATGTATTTCAAAACGGACCGATTTAGTTAAACTTTTTAGGCAATCCTTAGATAGGCCGGCGAGTGATCGTGTAAAGTTTTGTAGCAATCAAATCAACGAAAGGGGTGATACATTTTTGGGAATTTAGGGATCTGTCGTTCGCAAAAAGTGTATACATTTTTAAAGGACGTCAAGATAACCTTTATTTTATTAAGGGAATTTTTCGTGAGTGTTTTGCGAAACATTATGTAGGCAATTATATAAATATATAGATTATGTAGAAGAGAGGATACTTTTTATCCCGATTACCGATTACGAAAGGGGTAAGAGTGGGTTGAAATGAAAAAAACTATCAAAAATGGCTAATATTAGTATTCATTCACATTTTGGGGTCACTGAGTTTGATAGTGACATTTTTAATTTCGTAAGCACCCCTACAAAATAGGTGGAAAAAGCATAGAAAACAAAAACTAATAAAAAAGCCGATATAATTGTTGAATTTATAGTCTTCAGGGACGCCAAGATTAATAGTAATATTCCAAAAGCAGGCAAGCCTACGAAAGAAGTGGAAGGGGGTTTATAATATTCAATACTTCAGTATTAATTAATAATTTTTTTTTTATGAAAATAGTCGCAAAAAGGGTAGACCTATTGTGTGGGCCGCGGACGGCCCGCACTGCGACTATTAGAAGGGGAAGGGATTATAGGAAGTAAATGATCGTGGACACGCTTTTTAAAAAGTTGCAGGTCATAGTTCTCTGGAAAATTTGATTTTGGAAGCTTATTCCATTCCGTAGCAGTCCTGTAAAAGAAGGATTCTTAATGAAGATTGGTCCTTGTAGTATCAATCTTGAAAGTAAATGAGTGAGACTGATCAGCGTGCCGAGTTCTTTGGCCAAATGTGGCCAATGGTGGTACAAGAGTTCTTATTTCTCTGGAGCATCTGCCATGGAAATATCTGTAGAGCAATGACTGGTCTGCAACTCTTCTTCTGTGTTCTAGATACCCCTGAAGGGTATCTGTGAGAGTTGAGCTGTTAATATTATTCAGATTTCGGAAAAACTTTTTATTTTGTCTTCGTGACATACATTAAAAATCCCTTGTCAAATATTGCATGGTGATAACATGATTCAAATAATATAACATTTCTTCACATAAAATTGAACAAAATTAACGAACATAATCTTTATATTTTAATGGGATTCTTTTTTTTTTCTTAGCCGAACTGTCAGCGTTCTCACTTGTTATGGAAGTCGTTCCATCTGATTTTCCATCTTCAGAATTGTCAAAATAATTTTCTATATCGCTATCTGATGCATATCCTTTCATTTCATTATCGTTGATGGTCGGTCTGATATAAATTCTGTTCCCTCTTAATATCCTACCAACTTTTGTATAGAATCACCCCAGGAAACCACTTTCTCTTTTTCATTGCCAACACTTTATCGCCTTTTCCTAAATTATTCTTATCCTTAGCGTTTCTGTCATGGTAATGTTTGACCTGTTTTGGGTTTTCAACAGTATATTTTAGACTTCTTGTGGATCAACAATGTTCGGTAGTAAATTTTCATTCAAAATGAATGTCTGCATTTTATTTTTAACAAGTTTTTCACAATCGATACAGCTACTTTAGCAAGTCCATTGAACTTTGGATGGTTGGGACTAGAAGTTATTATTTTAAAACCTTCTTTCTGGATGGGCACATCTTACTGAAATGGTTTTTAGCTTTGCATCAAGCGCATATTTTGTTAAAAGCAGTACACATTCTTGCTTGATGGGTATACCCACATTTTTTACATTGATAAGAGCTTGTCGACGAATTTTTCACAATTGCCTCTATTGCAATATCACTTTCCTATATAATTTTACGCAGCTGTGATTTGCTTACTTCAAATGCTCGATATACATCACACACCTGTTTGAGAGTTATTGTTGTTTCTTATTGTTGAGCTAGTCTCAGCAATTTTTCTTTCAAATTGTCATCTACACAGTTGAAAATTATTTGATCACGTATTAAACTATCATTTTGCTGTCCATAGTCACACTTATTTGCTGCTATTTCCAGCTCTGTAAGGTATTAATCAAACCACTGACCATGTTTTTTCCTTATGTTCAAAAATCTGAACCTTCGTTTTTTTTTGAGTCACAATGATTCTGTATCTTTATTTAACTTTAAACTAGTGAAAACCGATTTGCCTTCTCTTCCGATTAGGTTCAAGAATACCGCTACTTTTGTTCAATCGTTTTTGGCTTTTATCCTGGTAGCTCGCAAAAATATTTTAAAATCTCGTTTCCATTCTTTCCAAGTACTGCTGATATTTCCTTCAAATTGTAAGGATACTAAAGGCTTGAAGGTTTCCATTTATACTTCTGACACCATGTAATATTCAATACTTCAGTATTAACTAATAAATTATTATTCAGATTTTAAAATGACTTTTTATTCTGTCTTCGTGACATTCATTAAATATCCCTTGTCAAATATTGCATGATTCAAAGAATATAACAGTGTTGAAATATAATAACTATTAAAAATGGTCGATATTACTGTTAAATATATTGTTTTTGGGGTCGCTAAGTTTAATAATGACATTACCAATTATGTAAGCACCTATGCAAAAGGGGTGAAAAGAGGATAAAATAAAAAAACTATTAAAACCACCGCAAACAGGAAAGCCAACGTTTGGGCAAGACAACATCTACCGGGTTCCGCTAGTAGATAATAAAACAAGCTCCATACTAAAAACCTTAAATAGTAGAATTGTTCGCCCAATAACTGATATAAGTAACTTATCAATAGAAGAGGGTGTATTTCCAGAATCATTTAAGCTAGCAGCAGTGAAGCCAATACATACATCTGGGGAAAAAGGAATAGTAGGGAATTATCGTCCAAAATAGTTAATATTTAACAGTTAAAATTTAACAAAACGTAATTAAAGAAAATATCACAACCTTTTTACACGAAAATGAATTACTATCAGAAAAACAATTTGGCTTTTGTGAAAAATTGAGTACACATGACGGTATAACATTTTCAACAAAACAACTTTATCAGAGTATTGACAAATTAAAATCTTCAATAGCAACTTTTCTTGACCTAGCCTAAGCTTTTGACAAGATATCACATGAAATATTATTAAAGAAACTATCATCATAATGGTTTCACAGAAAATACGCTTAAACTTCTGGCAAGTTACCTTAGCGACCGAAAACAATGTGTCAAGACCGATAATACTAACAGTAAACTACTTACAGTCAAAAGTGGTGTACCACAAGGCACTGTATAAGGCTCAATACTCTTCATATTGTAGATGACCTATATAATATTGAGCCAACATGTAATATCGTATCATATGCAGATGATACCGTTATATATGTCGTGAAAATTGCCGGAAAAAAGTAGAATTGAAAGACAAAAAATATTCGCAAAAAATCAAGATATGGTTGGACGATAATTTGCTGAAATTACACTACTTCAAAACCAAATTTATTCTTTTTTTCTCAAATTCATGTTAACAATTAAACATCAATTCACTCATAATTCATGATCATGTGTGCAAAAAGAATGATTAATGTGAATGCTCACTGGAAATACAAAAAGCTAGATCTATAAAATACTTGGGAATAATTATCTATGGCAACATAAAGTGGGGGTATCAATCATTTTTTGTTGAAAACAAACTGAGAAAATTAATAAATACCTTCAAAACATGTTTAATCAAAAATTATAATTGACAGTCTATTACACACTGGTCCAACCGATTATTACTTACGGTTTGCTAGGTTGGGAAGGAGCACATTAAACATTTATAATTAAAAATTATCTAACACAGAAAAATTTCTTATTAAAATAATGTTTAGTAGACCTTTTTGCTTTCCCACAACACAACTTTTTCATAACTCTTAATTAAAAGATATTCAGTGACTTTATACCTTGGAGATAACGAAGCATTTATTCAGAACCAGAAGCATAGAACTATGAAAACACAATTGTGCAACGATTATTTTTCAAGATATATAAAGTTTTCTTCAAAAAGATGCTCCCTTAATTTAGCCAGTTCTGCTCGGAAGATGCTACAGTAATGATCTAGGACTTTTTTTTTGTAAGAGTTGTACTTTTATATTATCAAAAAAGTTTATTAATTTTTTTATTTTAAGGGTCAAAAAATGACTTTAAAAAAATTGCAATATTTTTTACATGTTTTTTTTTTTATTAATTTCTTCATTTTGTTTTTATAGAAATGACTTTCATGAAAATAGATTTCTGGCAATATTTTACGCATTTTAAAAAAAATGAGTTCTTACTATCATTGGAAGCCGAGATAATATTTTTATTTCAAAAAAATCTGGAAGGCGCAATAATCATCGTACCATCGAAATAGATGAAGAATTTCCAAACTTCATGGACGATCTGCTTTCAAACAATATTGAAAAAGAAGAAAAAGAAGAGCCAATTGATTCAGCAGACAATCCTCCAATAAAAAAAAGGAGAATTATTTTTTAATGTAAATCTTTCTCAATATAATATACGAGTATTTTTACTGTAATTATTTAATAAATGTTTTCTACGTAATAAAGTTATTTTATAATTTGGTGATTATATTATTCGTGTTTATATCGACGAGCTACCCCAAATTAAAAACAAAAGGATTTTTGTGCATAGTCCAGAAGCCGAGATACTCAAAATTTTTCAAGCGCAAGCAACTTTGAACGCACGAAATGAATATTCAGTTCGAGCGCTCAACGCTCGCCACTCCACCATCCGCTACAGCTGCCGCGCTTCGCGCCAGCATGTCTCAATTTATTCGTCAATTAATAATACTGCAAATGAACTAGACATATCCTAGTATTTTTTTATTGAAAATAAAGGTATTCAACCTTATATCCATGAAGGTGATTGCTGTACGATGATTATTGCGCCTTCCAGATTTTTTTGGTTTAACATTGAAAAATGTGTGAGACAGGGATGTAGCTTCGCCATGGCTGTTTAACTTATACATAGACGATTGTTTAAAAGATTTGAAAGAGAGTGCGTATGGATTAAAAATAAATGATTTAATTGTCAAATGTCTTCTTTACGCCAATGATCAAGTCATATTAGCGTTATCTGAAGAGGAGTTGCAGGCGATGGTTAATGTTATGCATGATGCCCTGAAAATCAAAGGGATGAAAATAAATGTAAGCAAAACGAAAGTAATGATTTTGAAAGAGAAGAAACATGACAAACTGTGGAGTTTCGATTGAGGGAGAAAGAGTGGAACAAGTAAATAAATTAGTGTACTTGGGTTCAAAGTTTACGAGAGATAAAAAGTATGACAGTGACATTGAGCGAAGGGTATTGGCAGTAAACAAATGAATAGGGCACTGGATAGTGTTGAAAAATAAATAATGTTTATGATTCAAAAATAAAACTCTTGATACTCACTAAAGTGGTGTAATAAAATAAACCGTTAAGTAAAGGAGACCACCCCAGAGATTGAAATCAATAAACATCTGGTCTCATTTATCGGCCCTCTAATTTAGTGAGGAAGGGTATTTCAAAATAATAAAAGTAATTTTAGTCTCTTGTAAATATTCATACTGTTCTGATCGACAATACAAAATAGAATATACAAAGAACCAACCATACGTGTTTTTTTTAATTAACCATAACCTGCGCTCATAATTTTCAATAGGTTATGGGCCCAGGCTTGCGTAAAGTATAAAGTTTTCTTTTTCTTTTCGAGATTTACCTAGTGAATAAACTTTAAAACATGGATAGCAAAAACAAACGAAATATTCAGCAATTTAACCGTGAACGGTACGGTGTTTGGAAATTTCGAATAAAGTCGTTATTGTCGGAGTTAAACCTTATAAACGTAATAGATGAAGAAATACCTAAGTTACCTAGTGATATATGGCAAAAACAAAATCTAAGTGCAAAAGGTGTTATTGTGGATTATTTAAGTGATTCATTTTTGGGATTTGCAAAAGGCTCTAAATTAGACGAGATGGATAAAATTTCACACCTTCTACTTACTTTACCCTCTAGTTATGATGGTGTTATTACGGCCTTAGAAACAATAAGTGAGGACAATTTAAATTTATCTTTCGTCAAAACAAGACTACTCGATCATGAAGTGAAACTGAAAGAAGATACAACAACAAGTTTAAAAGTTCTTCAATTAAATAAGAACTATTCTAAATCAAGAATGACTGAAGAAAATTGTTTTAAAAATACTTCTAATAAGAGGCAATATAAAAAGAATTGGCATCAAAAGAACCAAAAATTTCAAGAAAGATTTAAAAAGTTTAAACAACACTCTCCAAATAAGTCATCAAACATAAAATGTGACCATTTTGGAAGGAGGAATCATTTAAGACGGTGTTAAAATAAAGAAATTGGTAAAACTGTAGCCACAGGTAAGCCCATAAATGGTTTAATAGGTATAAACTTTAAAATATCTAAAAACCATAGGAATAATTTAAATATGATTAATACTAAAACCTACCAACTATGGCATGACCGTCTAGGTCATATAAGTCATCAATCTTTTTTAAAAATTAAAAATGTTTCAAATGGTAGACGACGTAAACCATATAAGTAGTATAAATCCTGAAGATAATAAATGTGAAGCTTGTATTTACGGAAAACAATGCAGATTGCCTTTTCAAAAATCTAAAATCAAAAACCATGTTAAACGACCTTTATTTATCATTTACTCTGATGTTTGTGGCCCAATAACACCAGCTACTATCGACAATAAAAACTATTTTATAACTTTTATTGATGACTTCACACATTATACACTGATTTATTTATTAGAATTCAAATCACAAGTCTTAAATGTATTAAAAGACTTTGTTGCAAAAAGTGAAGCACATTTTAATAATAAAATAGTTTATCTTTATTGTGATAATGGCGGTGAATATTTATTAAATAATTTTAAGAATATTGTGTATCACTTTCCATTTAACTGTACCACATACACCCCAAAAAAAAATGGTGTGGCAGAAGGAATGAATCGAACAATAACCGAAAAGGGACGTTCGATGATCGTTACAGCAGGTTTGGAAAAATCTTTTTGGGGAGAAGCTGTCTTAACAGCCACATATCTTACTAATATGTTGCCAACTGCTGCTCTGCATGAAAATAAAACACCATATGAACTGTGGCATAGTAAAAAGCCCAGATTAGAATTTTTAAAAATATTTGGCTCTACTGTTTATGTTCATATTAAAACTAGGAAAACAAAATTTGATGAAAAATCATTTAAAGAAATTCTAGTTGGATATTCTCCAAATGGAATTAAAGTATGGAATGTGGAAACGGAAAGTTTTCTTGTGGCTCGAGACGTAATTGTTGACGAGACTACTTTCAAAATCACCAGACCTACAAAAGGTGATACAAATACAACCTTACTACCGAAAACTAAGAAAACTGATTTAAACTCAGAAAAATGAGTTAATTCTAGACACAAAAATATTCAAGGCGAAACACAAACAGATGAATCCACTTTTGAAAATTTAAGAAGTAGTAAAAGAATCAAAAACATACCTCGGCCTCTCTATACTGATTATCCAGATCCAAATATAAAAGGGTATACGAATAATATTATACTTATGCACACACATACTTGTAAGCACTATACCAAATTCTTACAATGAAATTAAAGTAAGAGAGGATCGGAAACATGGTCGTTAGTAGATAAACTTATCGATAAAAATATTGTTGACTGTAAGTGGGTATTTACTATTAAAATTGATGAACATGGAAATCCTATAAAGTATAAGGCGAGATTAGTTGCAAGAGGTTTTGGTCAACAATACTTGAGTGATAATAATGAAACTTATGCGCCAGTTGCGCGAATATTTACCTTTAGATTCCTCTTAGCATTTTCAAATCAATAAAAATTACTAATCAATCACATGGATGTAAAAATCGCATTTTTAAATGGGATATTACAGGAAGAAATCTACATGAAGGTTCCTGAGGGCATAAAAGTAGATAGTGGCAAAGTATGTAAATTAAACAAATCAATTTATGGTTTAAAACAATCATCAAGATGTTGGTTTGAACATTTTAATAAAACAATTAAAAAACTCAATTTTAAAAGTTCAGCGGTAGATCCGTGCTTCTATTTTCTCGACAAAGGTGTTTTAGAGAAAAATATATAAGTTATTCTTTATGTTGATGATCTTTTAATTTGTACAGGTGATGAAAATATAATGCTTAACTTTATAAATTATTTAATGAAACATTTTAAAATGAAAGATTTAAAAGATGTAAAACTTTTTTTAGGAATAAAAATTCAAAGATATGAAAATAAGATTACTTTGGATCAAAGCTGTTATTTGAAAACAGTTTTAAATAAATTCAATATGTCCGATAGTAAAGCTGTAAGTACACCTTTAGAAAATAAATTAAATTACAATAGCGATGAGACATATGAAGCACCCTGTAGAAATGTAATAGGTTGCTTAGTGTACGCGATGCTATGCACGCGTCCCGATCTTTGTATAGCAATAAATATATTAAGTAGATACCAAAGTAAATCTAATAAATAATTGTGGACATGCTTAAAAAGGGTATTAAGGTTAAAGGTTCTGTAAACCTTAAACTTACTTATTACAGAAATGATAATTGTGTCAATGTTCTTGAAGGTTACGTGGATTCTGATTGGGGAAATAATGATCAAGATAGGAAGAGTACCACGGGATATTTATTTAAAGCTTTTGGAAATTGTACAATTTCTTGGAATTCAAGGAGACAAAATTCAGTGGCTGCGTCTTCAACTGAAGCTGAATATATGGCTCCTTTTGAATGTGTTAAAGAAGCCGTATGGTAAACAGTTATTATGTGGTCTAAAATTAAATATATTATCACCGATCCCAATTTTTGAAGATAATACCGGCTGCATAAGTATAGCCAATAATCCCACAAACCATAAAAGAACCAAGCATATTGACATAAAATATCATTTCTCTCGAGATCAAGTATTACAAAATAAAATAATCCTAAAATATATTTCAACAGCGAAGCAACTAGCAAATGCCTTCACAAAACCACTTCCAACAGAAAAGTTTTGTTTATAAGATATAATATTGGTTTACATGGTGGTGAGTAGGGTTTTCCGGGTTTTCATTACTTGTAAGTCAAATGACACTACCAATCATCAGTAGGTCGCCCCAGAGCGCTATGGCAAATAATAACAATAGCCATTATTAATGTTAATTCTTTTGTATATAATTTTGTAGTTAACTGAATAGTATAAATAAACTTTTATTCGTTTTGTTTTTGAGTGGGAGTGTTGAAAAATAAATAATGTTTATGATTTAAAAATAAAACTCTTGATACTTACTAAAGCGGTGAAATAAAATAAATAGTTAGGTAAAGGAGACCACCCCAGAGATTGAAATTAATAAACATCTGGTCTTCATATTTAGTGGGGAAGGTTATTTCAAAATAATAAAAGTAATTTTAGTCTTTTGTAAATATTCATACTGTTCTGATTGACAATACAAAATAGAATATACAAGGAACCAACCATACGTGTTTCATTTAATTAACCATAACCTGCGCTTATAATTTAAACTTTATGAATAGCCAGAAAGTGTCAAAAAGGGCACGTCTGGCGGTGCATAGAGGCGTGTTGGTTCCTACACTTATGTATGGTAGTGAATGTTGGGTTTGACAGAAGAAGCATGAACATAGGATTAATGCTGTGGAGATGAGTAGTCTGAGTAGTATAGCTGGAGTGACTTGGTTGGATAAAGTAAAGAAAAGTAAAATAAGAGAACGCTGTAGTGCCGGTATAAAACGTCTTACAACGTTGTCCGACGCCTAATCTCCATCTCCTTCGGTCTTCCCTCGTCTGCTGTTGAATTTTTTCACTCATGGCTTTGTGGATTTTCTTCTGTCTTTCTATTTTGGGTCTGCTTTTCTTTCTTCGACCCATTGGTTGCCATTCTAGAATTTTTTTAGGTAGTCTTGATGCTGGCATTCGTGGTACATGTCCATATCATGTTAGTTGTTTGGCATTTATGTCTTAAATTATAGATCAATATACTTTTTTAATAATATGAAATTACAACTCTTACAGAAAAAATAAGCCTTAAATTGTTACTGTAGCATAATCCCCTGAGCAGAAATAGCTAAATTAAGAGATATTTTTGGAGAAAACTTCATATGTCTTGAAAAATAATCAATATTTATTAATTGTTTAAAAAACTACTTTTTGGCTTGCCATAGACTACACTTAACAGTAAGTAGCAAGTTTAAATACGTTACAGTTAACGAGTTATAGAAAAACCGATTTTTCACGGTTTTTCCAATATAACTCAAAAAGTATCAATTATACCGAAAAATTATAATTTATTTAATAGATAGATCTTTTTAATACCTATAATTTCCCGTTTTAATTTTTTTCGATCGGAGCTGTTTTTTAGTTATTAACAAAAACTCTTTTTTCGCAACTTTGCCAATTTTTGAGGTTATGTTAGGAAATTTGGATCAAGTCACATGAAATACAAACTCACCCTGATTTTAATTTTCTCTACGCTCATGTTTTATTTTTGGATATTAATTTTTGCTCGCACTTTTCCCTATTGTGTGGATTATTATCCAATCAATATGTTTTAAAAAACTTTCCAGAAAATATTTCAAATGCACCGGTATTTCATTTTAATAACTGTACCAACACAATAAATATTAGTATTAATACCAATTAATTTATATCTATGTTTTAATAAATAACTACTTCTAACTCCTACAAGTATTAATATAGTATCTAAATTGAGTAAAAATTGATATGTGCACACATACATACATAAAGTCACGCCTTTTTCCCATAGGGGTAGGCAGAGACCACTTCCTTTCACTTGCTACGGTTCGTACACACATCTTTTGCTTCCTCTACTTTTATCAGTGCTCTCATACATGCTTTTCGGTTGTTGGTACTCTTGACCTGGCCTTTCTTCAAAACAATGTTGATCTGATCGAGATATGTTCTCCGAGGTCGACCTCTACCGATTTGCCCATTCACACTCGCCTTATAAATTTGTTTCGTCAATCTTCCTTCATCCATCCTTTCTACGTGTCCAAACCATCTAAGCATTCCTTTATCTATCTTTGTGACCACATCTTCTTTAACACCACAGCGTTTTCTTATCTCACTATTCTTAACTTTATCCAACCGAGTCACTCCGACTATACTTCTCAGACTACTCATCTCCGCAGCATTAATCCTATTTTTATGCTTCTTCTGCCAAACCCAACATTCACTACCATATATAAGTGTAGGAACCAACACACCTCTATGCACTGCCAGACGTGCCTTTTTTGACACTTTCTGGCTATTCATAAAGCTATGCAGTGCCCCATTTATTTGTTTAATAATATGCTTAATAAACGAAGGAGACTTTATAACAGGCACAGTTAAACGATATTCGCAAACTGAGAAAAAAAATATAATGGTTAGTCTTCCTAATAGCATTGCTAAATACAACAGTAACATGGGTAGAGCTGATCAAAAGGATAAATGTATTTCTAATGATATAATTAGTATCTGCAGTAAAATGTGGTACTGGCCAATTGTTACTTGGCTCCTTGATGCAGCAATAAACAACGCATGGTATTAATACAGGCAGAACGACAAAAAAACATTAAACTTAAAGTTCAGAAGGGACTTAGTTTAAGAATAACTAACACATTACGGTACACAAGTAAAATAACCAGGCCCTGCAAGAATGTCTGTTGCCGTACTCTTTTACCAGGTGTTAGGTATAATGTTACGAACCATTATGTTAATCAATGCAATATACGTCGTTGTAACGGAGATGAATACAAAAGTTTTAAAAGAACAATGTTCTCTAAATATGACGTAGGTCTTTGTGAATATTGTTTTGCCAGCTATTACAAAAAATAATATTATTTTTGATATTTCTGACAAATAAATATATTTTTACAATTTAATTATTTTGTATTTTATTGCAGTATAGGCGCCCAGTTATACCATTTGGAATCGGCATATATTTCGGTATTTGGAATTTGACATTTAATAAAAATATTTTTTGTCGTCAGTTAAGACTCATAGTAAGTCAAAAATATGAAAAATTATAAAATATTAGACGAAAAATAGTTTCGGGCGCTAATGGGTTAAGGTATTTTTTATTTAAATTCTTTGGTCGTGGAGAAAATATCGTCTGTTACACGGTTAGAATCTACTATTCTACCAATTCATTTTTTTAGCAAAATTTGAAATAAGATATTTCTATTTCAGGTTTGAATTTCTCCTGAAAAAGAAATATAAAAAATTGCGTACAGATACCTTAATACCTTAATGTATTTAGAAATGAATCTAGACGTTTGTTTTTCAATAATGTATATTATTTATAATAATAATTAAAATATAGTGATTAAATTATTTTTTCTTTAAAAAACATAAAAAATATTTTTACTTTTGGGCTACAGTACAACAATTTTACTTTAAAGACATAATTACCTTAAAGAAAACGTACTGATTTCTTTTTTATTAATAAATTTGTTTTTTTTTATTATTTTCGTAAAATTATAAGTTAAGAGTATACGTCTCAACACTTTATTAAAATTATTCTTTCAAGGGTACTTTATTTACTTGTCCTTCTTTATCAATGTGTTGAACATTTATAGTTAAAGTTTTATTTATATATAATGCTATTTTAATATACCTTTTGTCATCTTCTGTAATTGGAAATTTTGTAGGGTCCAAATTTATTTCAGGAGGCAGTATTTCTGACGTTTGTATTGATTTTTTTGTTGAATCAGTTGATGATTCTTCTACTTGTAGGTTCCAAGGCGTTAACGATTGCTGGTCAAACAATTGGCTAGGACTTTCATCTTTAAAAAGTGAAAACTGCTTAGGGTCCAAATTTATTACAACAGGTGGTATTTCTGTTGGGGTCCTTACCGGTGGGTAGTAAGATTGGCTAGGATTTTTAATAGGTATATCATAATCTGATGTACCTGGCTCTAAAAATGATGCTGTATTATAAGATCCCGGTGGTCCTCTTGTAAAACTGAATGAAAGTTGACTCCATACGCCGGTTATGCCAGATTTATTTATAATTACTAAAATAATGACATAAAAACTTTTAAAAGAACGAAATTAACATTTTTTTTTCATTTTTTCTTTATTATTTTACTTTTTTAATGTATTTGTAATCATTTCTTAGAATGTTGTATTTTTAACTATTTATTAATGTCAACGTATTGCAACCATTCTTAACTACTTTAAAATATATGGTTGATTTGGGTTACCTTTTTAGTAAGTAAGTTTAGTGACAGTTACATTGAGCAAAGGGTGTTGGCAGGAAAACAAATGAATGGGGCAATGCATAGCTTTATGAACAGCCAGAAAGTGTCAAAAAAGGCACGTCTGGCTGTGCATAGAGGTGTGTTGGTTCCTACACTTATATCTTTTTCTTCTTCTTCATTCTGATTTTAGGCGAGTCACCTGTTCAATTATCGTCCACTTGTGTGAGGCTATCGCTCCATCGTTTCCTGGGGCAACTAATGTCTCTTCGTCCTAATGGCGACTTGTCGCGAGTAATTCTTACAAGTCTGCGGTTGTGTTCGTTCCATTCCGTCTTCCTGTTTGCTACCCAGTCATTGATGTTGTTGATCTTACAGGCTGTTCTGATATTCTCGCTTCTCTCTCTTTTCAACAGTGTCTTTCCAGTGATTCTACGGAGTATCTTCATCTCAGCTGTCTTTAGAAGTCTTTTGGTTTTTGCTGTTTCTGGCCTGGTTTCTGCGGTATATGTCATCACCGGCCTCACGACGGTTTTGTAGATCCTCGATTTAGTGTCCGTTTCCATACACTTATTGCACCATATTGCATTTAGGCAGCCAGCTATTCTAATTGCTTTTGTTGTTTAATGTTTTACCTCTTTTTTAATATCACCAAAGCTGGAAAGTTCTATGCCAAGGTAGTTAAATTTCATTTTTTGCTCGATTACTTTACCGTTTGCTTCTTAGAGGGATTTTTGATGTTGTTAAGCACTTTTTTTTGGTCGGTGATATTTCCATGTTTAGAGACTTGGCTGTTAGGTTGAATAAGTGTAATAACCTTTGTAATTCATCTTTATTTTTTGCAATGAGAGCGGCATTGTCAGTATAACACACTATCTTGATTTCTGCATCCCCCATTTTGTTATTCCAAGCTGCGATAAACAAAGTTATTTTAGCAAATATGATTGCCAACGTTCGATAATCGGACAAGGTACCGGAAGAAAAAGAAGAGGACACAGGAAGTCTCCCTGGCGAATACCGCTACCCGCTGGTATTGGTTCTGTAAGGTCCCTTTTTATTTGTGCTCTTATTTTATTGTTTGTGTATATGTTCTCTATGGTTTTGGTGAGATTGTAGAAGATTTGCCTGTTGTAAAGGAAGACACAGTCAAATGCTCTAGTTAGATTGACAAAACATACAAACGCTCTCTTGTTGTATTCAATCGATTCCTCCATTATTTGTCTTATTACGAACACGGCGTCTGTGAAAGATCTTCCCGACCTGAATCCCTGTTGTTCATCCCCAACGATGTAAGATTGTTGATTTTGTTCGTAATTACTTTAGTTTTAGAGCAGTGCTTAGAAGGTTTATTCCTCTATAATTTAATGGTGCATAGAGGTGTGTTGGTTCCTACACTTATGTATGGTAGTGAATGTTGGGTTTGGCAGAAGAAGCATGAAAATAGGATTAATGCTGCGGAGATGAGTAGTCTGAGAAGTATAGCCGGAGTGACTCGGTTGGATAAAGTTAAGAATAGTGAGATAAGAAAACGCTGTGGTGTAAAAGAAGATGTGGTCACAAAGATAGATAAAGGAATGCTTAGATGGTTTGGTCACGTAGAAAGGATGGATGAAGGAAGATTGACGAAACAAATTTATAAGGCGAGTGTGAATAGGTAAATCGGTAGAGGTCGACCTCGGAGAACATATCTCGATCAGATCAACATTGTTTTGAAGAAAGGCCAGGTCAAGAGTACCAACAACCGAAGAGCATGTATGAAAGTAGAAAAAGCAAAAGATGTGTGTAAGAACCGTAGCCAGTAAAAGAAAGTGGTCTCTGCCTACCCTTACGGGAAAAAGGCGTGGCTATACGTATGTATGTAAGTTTAGTGCTCATTTTAAAATTTTAAAATCCAATTTTTTTTACACAACATGTCGAATATACCTAACATTTAAAATATAAAAATATAAGTTGGGCTGCCTGTACTTTTCAAAATATCCTTAGAAATTTGAATCCTAAAGGAATCCTAATTGAATAATAAAATACAATACATTTATAAACATTTTACTTAAATAAATCGCTTGTAAAATTAAAATTTTTTTGTAACTGTATTGGGTTTACACAAGGTTAATAAATGTACTTTTCTGTTTGTGTTCCAAAAATTAACAAAAAATGGAACACTGATTGTGTTGAAATCACTGATTACAACACTATTAATTTTTCTTAGTTAAAATTTAAATTAGTCTCGAGCCGTCCTTAAGCGCCCTCAGGCAATTTATGTTATGTTTTTAACCGCAAATGGCTGTCATGTAACCTAGCGATATCTCTGCCCGACACAGATCTTACCTTTCACCGCGCTGTCTCGAGTCTCTGCAATTGATAGACAGTAGTATCTTTTAAAAAGCCGTTAGATACGGTCGAGATTCTTTCACTTAACTTTTTTTTTTATTCACGACGTTCGAATTCATCCAATTAAGAAGGGTGAATTTACGTAAAAAGGCAATTTATTGGTGATACAAGTGCATAGTGTATTTAAAAAAAAGAAATATTTCAGTTTTATATAAAATTTAGAAACCCCAGCGACCCATGTTTAAAACCAGTCCACTATTATTAAAAAAGAATATTGTAACGTTTTTTACTTTAATAACACTTAAGGTTCAACTTTATTTACACAATTATTTATGTCAGGTAGCGAACACAGTAATTTACTTTAAAAAACTGACTAACTCCCCTCTGCAAACGGAAACCAATTTATATACTTAACGTTAAATCTTCTGGACGTATCCAAACTGTTCTATCAAATATTCCAGATTGGTCGGGAAGTTACTGGAACATCGTTGTCATTGGCTGTGTCTGTGTCTTGGCAAATAACTTTTAACATGCTTCTAACGATCCTCCAGTGCAGTTTTTTTAACCCATGGCCTATCTTAAGTACAGCCAATTTCTTTATGTCATAATCGGATAAACTTTTTTTAAATTAATAAACGCATGCCAAATATTTTCAAAGGTTGTTCTTTATTCAGATGATTTCTTGTTTATCAGGTGAAACAACGATCGGTTGCCATCTTCCAGTCGTAGCACTTTTCCTACTCCAGATTCTTGATCTTGCATTTCCTTTAGGTGGCCAGACATTTTACGAAAGATTGATGCAATTCCTATCGTCATTTGAAAAACTTGGTTTACGCAATATGTAATATAACCGTCTTCCGGAACTTCCGGAAAAGATCTTGCTGGACTTCAATGGTTACTCCAATGTATTTTTCTTCTATTTGCGTAGTCCGACATAACATTTTTGAAATTTGATTAATGGTTGTCTACGTTTGGTTCCTGAAGAGTTCTTGCTTCTTCAACATCAGTTGGTTAGTATTAGGTGCAAGACGAGTTATGTGAACTACCTTTGGTTTTGCCGTCATTTATTCTTTTTATAATTTCATACGTTCCTTCATAGGGTCTTTGTAATTTAGGGCAATAGCCTTGACGTAGATTACATAGCCAGACGAGATCACTCACTTCAAAAATTCCTTTCGTGGAGCAAGAATTATAATGATCTTTTATCCGATCACTGGCTATCTGTATATTTCGTCGAGCAAGGTCGTGCATGTCATTCATCTTTAACTTAAATTTGTCGACGTAGTCTAAAGGTCTGAAGGTTTACAGCCACTCTAAAACCTTTTGTAGAGTCTTCGTAATACCAAAGTTTCCCCCTGAAGAACCATCGTGTAACTGACGCAATTCTTCTGCCACTTTACTTCTGGGTACAATAAGTTGTAGCCTGGATTTTGTAGCATCCTCACTTTTAATGGATTTGGAAAGAAGATTATTTTGTAGTACCAGACAATTCGATTAGCTCCAATATGATTTGACTTCAGGGCTTCATACAGTGACTACTTACCGGGACGGTCTTTCTCCTTGACGCTTCCAAAACAGAACACGTTTTAGATACGGATCGTTTTCTTGAGCATCTTGTAGTTGTTGAGGTTGCCACTGATCACTTACAATAGCTTCGAACATGGCAGAGTTGATCTATCAGCTGTAAGCAGTGGCTGCAATTCGCAATGCATGGCCTTCTTTATAGGGCGTTAGCATTTTAATGGGTTTTTCGTGTTCTGTGTTTGATGTCGTAGTCATATTCTTGCAGTCGCTCTAGCTATCTTGCTGCTTGTTCTTTTTGATTACAAAATTGCAAAAGCAATTTTAAGGCTGCGTTCACAATCCTTCACTACGTCAATAAAATCTCTTCTGGTTTTTGCTTTCGACAGGACTTTACTAAAGTAGGCGATGACTTTTTCTTGTCCACCTTGAAGCTAAGAAAAAACAGCTCCTATAGCGATATTACTTGCATCCGTGTCCAAAACAAACTTTTCATTTTCTTTTGGGTAACTCAATATCAGTGCTCCTTGTAGGTCTTTAAAAGCTCTCTTACATTTTTCATTTCACAAGTATTTTTCCCCTCTTCTGTTAGCTTTGTTAAGTGTTTAGAAATTTAAGCTAATCCTTTGACAAACTGTCGATAATATGTACATAAACCGAGGAAACTTCTAACTTTATGTTTATCTCTTGGTACTGGCCACTCACAAATTTCTTTGATTTTCTCAGGACCAGCTGTCACACCAATACTAGATACGATATAACCCAAGTATCTAACTTCTTGCCAAAATATGTGACTTTTATTTGGGCTATTTTGGCTTTTCGCAATCGTTGAAACAATTCCCTTAGATTCTTGGAATGCTCGTCGAATGATCTTACCACTACGATTACGTCATCCAAGCGCATTAAACATATCTGCCATGTTAGCCCTTTTAAAAATGCTTCCATCAGACATTTAAACGTAGCCGGAGCATTACATAGCCCAAAAGGCATAACCGTAAATGGCCAAAGACCTGATCTTATTGAGAAAGCTGTCTTCTCCCTATCATCAGGCTCCATTCCTACTTGCCAGTAGCCTTTTTTTAAGTCGAGGGTAAGGAACCAACGAGACCCGGAGAGAGTATTCAATATGTCATTAATTTTAAGCAAGGGATAACTGTATTTTTAATAACCACATTGAGCTGCGATAGTCATTACAAAAACAAGTGAAACCATCCTTTTTCATAACCAATACGACAGGCGAGGTCCACGGACTATTCCATGGTCCAATGACGCCTTGTTTTCCCATATCTGGGATAATTTCCTCAGCCTTGTTTTGCCAATGGAAGTCTTCGTAGATGTAATTGGTTTAGCATTTCCGGTTTTAATTTGATAAGTCACGATCCTTGTTCTTTTTTTGTCCTTTTTATTAATGGCAAAAACATCTTGAAATTCTGCAAGCATGTCTCCCACCCTTTTGGTCTGTTTATTGTTAAGATCTTGGCAACTATTAATGACCATGTTTATCAGCTTCTTTGGGTACCTGGATTTCAAAGGTTTATCAGTCGCAGTAATACAGCATATCGATGTTACAGAACACAGTTACCACAGTTATCCTACTTAACTTTTCACATTCATTACCCTAACAGGGACTACGTCTTTAACTCTTGGAGCTTCTGCAGCTAGGAACTCTTAATTGTTTACATCCTCGATCATCTTTAGACTTCCCTCTCTACAGTATTATTCTGGAATGGTCATTATAATCTTTTCACTCTGGTTGGGTATAGTTAGTCAGAAGTAGTTATTAAACGGACAACATTTTCTTTGTCTTCAAGAAAAGAAAGCTCTTCACCGTCTACCTTGAGGACTTCGTTTTTAACGTCCAACAAAGCCCTAAATTTTTTTGGAAAGTCCATCCCTAAGATAAACTGGTCGTCAGAAATCTTAGCGACTAGTATGCTGTGTTTAGTCGTGGTCTTGCCAATGGAGACGGGAACATTTACTTTGCTGTACGTTTTTATTTTCTCATCGGTCACAGTTCTAAGTTTTACTGTTGCTGGTGACATTTTGTATTGGTCTTTTACCATTTCTGTTCGTGCAATTGTTCTTGTTGCACCCTTATCTATCAAAAACGACTTTATTTCTTCGTCGATACGATCATCAATATACAGGCTATGAACTCTACCAGATGACGATATTACTTATTTACTTACTCCGTAGCGCTACTGTCCCTGATGGACTTTGGCTGACGCTATGACGATATGTTGACAGTAACTATAGGGGCTTTACTTTACGATATGTTGACAGTAACTATAGGGGCTTTACTTCTTAAGGTTGACGATTGCCCCCATATGTCGACCCGCTCTTGTTATTTGACTTATCTATAGGTTGCGACGAAGATAACCTACTTTGCCACAATTTCAACATCTGGGCTCTCGTTTCCTTGGCATTGTGTTATGGATTATTTTTTTACCCCTTTTTTTGGGCGTTCATCGTTTACTTTGTTTCTTTCTCCGATGGTTTTAACACGATGTCCTTTTGAGGTTTAACTAGCGGTTTAGTGCTCCAAAGCAATAGCAAGTGCTTCGTCTAATACTTTTGGTCTGGCCTATCGTAGAGCTTTTTGTATTTCGCTCTTTCTTAACCCATTGACGAACGCATCTACCGCTATCTATTCTAGTATAGTATTAAAAGCTTTACGATAGGCTAATCGCACCATACGAGCAACATCTGTTTTAAATTTTTGCAAGCTCTCATCCTTTTGCTGGATTCGACTACGTTATTGTGCTTTGTAAACTTGTTGTAGATAGGCATCTTCATAGCATTAATCTAGCCAAGTAAACAAGGTTTAATAACATTATTCTTGGCCTTTGGGAATCAAACGTAGAATTTATGGAGCATCACTTCGTATGGCCGCAGTCAAGAAAACGGCTTTTTCTTTTTGAGTTCAATGATTGGCCGCCGCAATGGCTTTAAATTGCCTAAAATATATGGACCAGGATGATTTTCCATTAGATGAAAACAATTTAAATCTCGTATGATGTCTTGTTTCTTATTTTATCCATTCTTTTTTTTTAAGTGCTGCTGGAACACCCTTAGTTATTAAATTTTTCAGGTACTTGATTTTTTCATCTAGCCTACCTACATTTTTATGCACTTCGTTAAATGTTCTCGAAAATTCTTTAAATTTCTTATTGGTCTTTCTTGAAACTTTTTTAAATTCTCATTGGTCTTTCTAGAAACTTCTTCGGTCTTTCAAAAGACTTTTTTAAATTTCTAATCGTTCTTTTTTGAACTTTTATCGTTTTTTCTAGAAACTTCTTCCAGTATCAGGTTTTCTATAAACTGCTTCCAGGTTCTCGTAACTTTTTTTAGAAATTTTTTCCAATTTGTCGTCGCTTCTTCTAGAATGTTCTTCGAATTTTCTTGTTATGACTTCTTTCGCTGACTGAAATTCGAACATTTCTGGATCGTCTCCATTGCTGATTAAAACTTCTTTTAATCGTTACTGAAAGTCTTTTATTAAGCCACTATTATCAGCATCACGTTTCTCCAAATGTTCACGCAATTGCTTAACTGAGAGGTCTTTTAATTTCATTTTGGTTTATTTACATACAAAACAATTTTTTTTTAAATTTTTTAAAAATTTTTACTACAATAGTTTAATGTCTGTTACTCTTTTTTTTAAAAAGTCTGCACTTTTCTTTTACCCGCACTATATTTATTTTATTTTCTTAATGCCACTTCTGACACCAATGTAACGTTTTTTGCTTTAATAATACTGGGGTTCGAATTTAAAAGATACCTGCAAACTACCGAGGCATAAACCTTTTAAATACAACCTTAAAGCTAGTAACAAAGATTATAACAAAAAAAAAAAAAATGAACTCACCACACCACATTGGGCGATGAACAACAAAGATTCAGATCAGGAAGATCTTATACTAATGCGATATTTGTCTGCGACATATAACTAAAAAATTTATCGAGTATAACAAACCAGCCTTTATGTGTTTTATAGACCTTGAAAAGGCGTTTGACCGAATATAACTGGAGGACGTGGTACACCTTCTATACAACAGGCAAATCCCATACAACATCATAAAAACCAACGTTAATATTTACCAGAGAAACAAAATACAAGCCAAAATTAATGGCACGACTACCAAAAAAAATTCTGTAAATAGTGGTATTCGACAAGGAGATGACCTATAGAGATTACTATTCAAATTTGACATAACGGCAAAAAGTCTAAAAATGAAGATATCTGCAGCAAAGACGAAATGCATGACCACTTCAAAAACACCTAGATGTAAACTGGTTGTGGATGATAAAATTATCCAACAGGAGATAAAATTTAAATACCTAGGCCAGCGGTTCTCAAACTTTTGTTATTCACGCCCCCCTGTTTTAATTTAAAAAATGTTGCGCCCCCCAATCCGTAGACCTAGGAATTTTGACTAAAATAGGCAACATTGTCTCGTCGAGAGCGCCAAAGATGCTGTCGGAAAGTTCGCAGCGTTCGTGCCACGTATTCAAGCTTCCTGATCTTTCTCGAACTGTCTGAACGCGACTATAAATACAGAAGCGCACATACGGTATTCTCAGTCTCTCAGTGAAGGTGTTTTAACACTAAGCAAGCATTATTGTAAAGTGTGAGTGTATAAGTAGATGTAGTATGGATAAATTTTTAAAACGAAAACTTGAGGATGACGGGGCTTGTAAATCGACAGGTTCAGGTGGAAATCGTCCGAAATCTAAAACAAGAAAATATGACCCATCATACCTAAATTTGGGCTTTACTAGCCTTGAAGTAGGTGGCGAAGAAAAACCACAATGCGTTATCTGTTTAAAAGTATTGGCTGCAGATAGCATGAAACCAAATAAATTACAGAGGCATCTAGAAACGCTGCACAGAGAATATGTCAATAAACCGCGAGATTTTTTTGTGGAGAAACTCAGATTGTTTAAAAAACAAAAATCCAGCTTCCATAGAGTACTGGCAGTAAATGAGAAGGCTCTCTTGGCATCATATAAAGTGGCATACAAAGTAGCACACTATTGCAGAGCAACTTATTTTACCCGCTTGCAAAGACATTGTAGAAATAATGTTTGGTGAAAATTTTACTTCACAACTTAACAATATTCCTCTGTCAAATGATACAATCTGTCGACGAATTAACGATATATCAGTTGATATGCAGCAGCAGCTTGAATCTGAGCTTACTGGAAACTTGTTTGCTATACAACTTGACGAAGCAACTGACTCTAGTAATGATTCCCATTTGATTTGCTACATTAGATTCTGTCAATGTTCTAAAATATGTTAAAATTTATTGTTTTGTAAACAGATTGAAGGAAGAACTACAGCCACCGAGTTGTTCAAGATTACAAATGATTCTATTACTAAAATGGAGCTAAAATGGAGCTCAAGCCATGTCTGGTAAATACAACAGTTTACAAGCGCTAGTAAAAAAGGAATCCTCAAAAATTATCTGGACGCACTGCATGATACATCGGGAAGCGTTAGCATCAAAATCTAAGCTAAGCCCTGGACTAAACATGATTTTGACAGTAGTTATTGAAGTTGTTAACTTTATAAAAACCAGACCACTAAAAACAAGGATGTTCTCTGTTCTGTGTGAAGATATGGGAGCTGAGCATCAATCTTTGTTGTTTTATTCCTCATCCAGATAATTGTCACGCGGTAAGACGGTTAAGCGTGTCTTTGAATTAAGAAGGGAAATAGCGATATTTTTAAGCGAGGAAGGTCACAAGCATTCAACAGATTTTTTCGACAAATTATTTTTACTAAAGCTTTCTTATTTAGTAGATATTTTTAAAAAACTTAATATACTTAATCTTCAGCTGCAAGGAAAAGACGTAAATATATTTGATTTAAGTCAAAAGATTGATGCTTTTTGTAAGAAATTGCAGTTATGGCATAACAAATTGAAAGAAAACAGTTTGGAAATGTTTCCCACATTTTGCGATTTTGTGCAAGATTCTCCATTGGAAGATATTCATAAAGCTGTGATGCTAAAAACCATAGGAAGCCATTTAGAAAACTTAACTGAGAATTTCAAGCGATACTTCTTTGCAGAGAAAGATATCAAGTTGTCAGACTGGAGCTGGGTTTTAAATCCATTCGAAAATAGACCTGTCGGACTATCACTGCAAGAAGAAGAACAACTGATAGATATTTCAACAAATCCCTTACAAAAATCAAACTTTGTTAACAAATCTTTAACAAACTTCTGGACTGAACTTCCGAACGACTACTCCGTTATAAAAGCCAAAGCGCTTGCCTTTTCCAACGTCCTACCTTTGTAAAACTGGATTTTCTGCACTTGCTGTCGTGAAATCTAAATACAGAAATAAACTTCAAGTAGAAAATGAAGTCAAAATGGCCATCTCTAACATAGAACCAAATTTAGAGAAGTTGTGCGCCTTAAAACAACCTCATGTTAGCCATTAGTCCTTAGAATGTTTCTTTGTCATCATTAAGTAAGTAAAATTTCAATAAAGATTTTTTAAAAATCTATCTGTAGCATTTTATCATTACCATTTTATTTTTAATCTGTACTGCGCCCCCCCAATCATGTAAACGCGCCCCCCTTAGGGGGCGCGCCCCACAGTTTGAGAAACGCTGACCTAGGCATAGAAATATCAGGATACGGTGACATCGAGGCGGAAGTAAGAAACCAAGCTTACCTGAACGATACAATCCTCCGAAACAAATATATCGGAATCGAGACCAAATCCCGAATCTACAAGGCGGTCATCCGACCTATATTAACATCCACAGCGGAAACTAGACCAGATACATTGAATACAAAGAGACTATTAGAAACCACCGAAATAAAAATAGGATCGCTGGAAAAACACTTTTTGACAGGGAGAGAAGCGAGGACATTAGAGGACCATGTAAAATAGACAATGTAAATGAATGGATACCAGGAAGAAAAAGAGAGTGAAACGAACACATAGACCGGATGAATGACGACAGAATAGTCAAAATAACTAGAGACAAGTCGCCCTTAGGGCGCCGAAGCGTTGGAAGACCCCGCAAGAGATGGAGCGACAACCTTTCTAATAATAACGGCAGAGGATACGAAGAAAAACAAGCAAATTGCTTACATTAAAGAAAGGAGAAAAAGAATTTATTTACACATTTATTTATGTCAACTAGCGAACACAAACATAAACTTTAGAAAACTAACTTACTCCCCTCTGCGAACAGAGGCCAATTTATATACTTAACGTTGAATCGGGAAAAGACGAAAATCTTCCAGACGTACCCAAACTGTTCTATCGAATATTACAGATTGGTTAGGAAGGTACAGGAACATCCTTGTCATTAGCTGTAACGTCACTATACCGCCCAGATTAAGTACATTCCAGTGACGTATCGCAAAATCGTTACAGTATAATTTCTCCGTGTACAGAAAAAAAGAATTAAAAGCACTGCTTCGTACAGTTTGGAAGCCCAGTAAATATGCTCTTTCTTTTTAGAGAAGGCGTATTAACATAAACTTTTAAAAACATATGTTATGTATATATTGGACTTCAATTTAACTCATCCAATATTAGAGGCTTATTTGAGCTTTAAAGATAAGGCGTGAATAAACAGGTGGATCCTGGTAGACCATTTACGGTCTAGAGGCTAAGTGGTACTGCATAGATGGGTGGTGCGTTAATAATGGGATAGAGAGGAAATAAGAATTTCTTGTAATATATAACACAATTTATCTAAGTTAAATTTTTAATATTAAAGATTTTTTTATTAAAATACTTTTATAATTTTAAGTTTAAAATTATTTTATAATGGTTGATGAACAGAGCTTTTTGTAATGAGAAATCAAATTTTTTTTGTTATATGGACCGCCATTTAAATGATTCCTAATGATGTGGGATATGATTTGTGTACACGCATACCAAATCACAAAACATTTAAAAATATACTTTATCGTTTGAGTAAAACCGAGTTATTTCACAATAAAAATCAGGATAGTAGTGCAAAACTACTCACTCCCAATAAAGAAGATAAAATTTTGGTTCAACTGGATGAAAATCCCATTGTAAGTTTACGTCATCTGTCAGCAGCAACAGAAGTTAGTCAGTCATCTTTTATAAGACTTTTAAAAAATAAAAAGTTTTACCCTTATCACTTTACTACCGTTCAAAATTTGCTTCCAAGAGATCTCCCACGATGATTACAGTTCTGCCAACGTATTTACAACCAGCATATTGATAACCGAAACTTTTTAAAGAATATTATGTTCACCAATGAAGCGACTTTTACCAGACGAGAAGTTTTTAATTGGCGGAACAGCCATTACTGGGAAGAAGAAAACCCGCATGCTATTAAAGATAGACATTTCCAGCATGAGTTTAAATTAACTGTATGGTGTGGCATTATAGGCGACCAACTACTAGTGCTATATGTTCTGCCTTCAAATTTATATAATAATTTGTCACTAGATGTAAAAAGAAAAATGTGATTTATGCTAGATGAAGCTTCACCTCATTTCCCATTAGGTGTTAGAAATCATCTAAGTAACATATTTTCTTAACGATGTATTGGCAGAGAAAGTGATTTAAATGGCCACCAGGAGTCCTGAGTATGGTCTATAAAATTTATATTATACAGTTTTGAAAGAAATATCAATACATTTATTGTCACTTTTTGTACATTTTTTGTTTTAATTTGATTTTTATAATTTTAAAATCTTACTTGGTTCTGGAGGTCCACTACAGTATAAAATACCGTTTAAATGGATTGCCGTGATTCTGGGAATTACATTTTCAAATGGAAAAAAAACATTAAAAACAACTTCTGGGGTATAGTTGTTTAGTTCTCCAACTGTTGTTCTCATTTCTAATTTTAATTTCTAAAATACAAAATAAAATTATTATTGAAAATGTGTTGGGCATTCAATAATATATTTTTTTACTCTAGTAATCCGTTTAAAAAATATCTAAGTGCTACGGTTCTTATACACATCTTTCGCTTCTTCCACTTTTCTCAGTGGTCTTATACATGCTCGTCGTCTTACACACATCTTTTGCTTTATCTACTTTCATCAGTGCTCTCATACATGCTCGTCGGTTTTTTGGTACCCTTGACCTGGCCGTTCTTCAAAACAATGTTGATCTGGTCTGATCTAATTTTTTTATAAACTTAATTAAATTAAAGATTGATTTATTTGTTAATTGCAATTATTTTTTTTTTACGTTTGATTTCTCGTTCGATAAAAGTTGATGAAATGTGAATTTTAGAAGTTAGGTTCTCTTCGGTCGCTAGCTTCTGCCAGTGACGAATGTTTGGTTTTGCGCTGATATCAATTGACGATTTTTAAAGTAAGCACGTGTGTATTTTAAAGTATCTTATCCTTTTTTTTTCGAGAAAGCAAGTTTCAGGGAAAACAAGTGTTGGTTTTCCTTTGGCGTGTGCCCTTTATGGTTTTCTGAAAGAAGAGAAACTTGTTTCCGTTGGCGTGAGCCCTATAGAAGCGATTTGGATTTCTTTTGGAATTGATAGCACGTGGTGCCTGGAGTACCTATCTTTTGAAAAGAAAAGTATTTTGTTTCTTGGCGTGTGCCCTTTAAAATTTTTTGAAGAAGCTTTGTCGTGTGCCCTTTGTAAAAGCGATAGCACGTGGGGCCTGAAGTTTTTTTTTCTTTGCTTTTAGTTGGAAGCAAGTATTATGGAAAAAAAGTACTTTCTTCTTTGGCCCTTTTGCCCTTTTGTTTTCTTTCGTCGAAGGTTATTTTTGTTAAACTTTATAATTAAAATAAAGACTTTTACGTGGAAGATTATATTTTATTTTTTACAATATTTATTAAAACTCCCTGACCTGTTATTTTTGTTTTAAACAAGTCACTTGGCAACTTTAAACAATTTATATTAGTAACAAATATTTACTTCGCAATTATTTCATATTTTAACACTCCCCTTTAATTGCGAAGTTCCTTTTTTTTTCAAATTTTAAAATAAATTAACGTAAACAATAATTATTATAATGAACTAACAACTAAACTTTCAATAACGAGTTTTTAAAGTTTTCAAATTTAACTTTACACAAAGGTTTGGTGAAGATATCCGCCATTTGTTCGTTTGTTGACACAAAAATCTTGAATAGTCCTTTACTCACATTTTCGTGTATAAAATGATACCTCACGTCAATATGTTTTGATCTTTTGTTGATCACTCCATTTTAATCAATTTAATAGCACTTTGATTATCTACTCTTAACTCTGCTTCAATGGGTTCACCAACTAGTTCCCCAATTAGACATTTTAAATATAACAATTCTTTACAACATTCAGATGCAGCAATGTATTCCGCTTCACAACTTGAAAGTGCTACAACTGGTTGCAGTCTTGTACACCATGTTACAGGTCCACCACAAAACATAATCACAAATCCTGTAGTACTTTTTCGTGTTTTTACATCTCCAGCAAAATCGGAATCGCTATACGCTACGATTTTATAAGAGTTCAAATTGTCCTGTACATATTCAAAGTCCACATTATTTTTCAGGTATCGAAGAATTCGCTTTATTTTAACAGTATCTTCTGAATTTGGTTGTATCAAATGTCTGCTTGCATAATTTAGAGCATAAGTTATGTCAGGTCTGGTTTTATTGTTCAAATATAACAAATTTCCTACAGCTTCACAGTATGGAAAATCTGTGGTACCGCTTTCCTTGTTTGAACTTTCGTCATTGACCATCATTGGCGTCGAACAACTTTTTGCTTCATTCATTCGAAATCTCTCAATAACTTGATCTGTGTATTTCCTTTGATACAATTTTATTTTGTTGTCTGTTCGCTTAATACTGATGCCTAAGTATTCAGATGGATTTTTACACACCTTAACCTCATTTTCTTTGGTCAGATTCTTTATAAAAATATTTTTAAGTTCTTCGTTCTTACTTAATATGAGATAATACATATATAGCAAAAATTAACGAATTGTCCTTGTTTTTAAAAATACACCTTTCAGTTTTTAGTGCCTCTAAATTGTTTTTCTCCAGAAACTTGGTAAACGTACTATTCCATGTAAGTGGAGCTTGTTTCAGTCCATAAAGGGATTTCTGTAACTCACAAACTTTGTTATTTTCTGTGTAGCCCTTTGGTATTCTCATATATACGTTCTCTTCAAGTTTACCATATAAGAATGCCGTCTTTACATCGAATTTATTTAAGTCGTAATTTTCTTTAGCTGCCAAAGCAAATAAAACTCGTAGTGCACTGGTTTTTACAACTGGTAATCCATTTCTTCTCGTTGTCCACAGCCTTTAACCACAAGTCTTGCTTTGTATGTTCCATCCTCTTTTATTCTGAAGACCCATTTATTTGATAAAATTTTGTTAGTTGCTTCATTTTGATCAACCAATATCCACGTTTCATTTTGCTTTAATGATTTTTTCTCTTCATCAATAGCATTTTTCCAAAGTTCTTTATCGGGTCCTGTTACAGCTTCTTCATAGGTACATTACATAATCATCAAATTGTGTGCTCTTTGACTTCGTCGTAAATGTACTTGAAAATTTTCGTCTTCTTCACTTAAAACTCCATTTTCATTTGATACTTCTTTATTGTTCAGAATCTGCAATTCATCTTCTTCCTCATCTTTTTTTTATTTTTCTTCTTTTTGATATTATTCTTTATTTTCAGGTTGATCTTCTTGGATTTCATTTTCATCATCTTTTATTGTTACGTTTAGTTTATCATTGGTATTATTGTCCTCAAAAATTAAGTTTTCTTTAAAGATAACATTTTTCGAACAAATAATTTGCTTTTTGTTCGAATCCCATAAACGATAACCATTAGGACAGTAACCAACAAATTTTATTTTTTTTCCTTGTTCATGCAGTTTTTTTAAATTACTTAGTATTTTTACGTACGCATCACATCCAAATATTTGTAAATTTGAAATATCTGGCCTTTTTCCATACCACATTTCCGCAGGTGTAACTTCAGTTGTTTTTGTTGTTGGACTTCTATTTATTAAGTACGCTGCCGTTTGTATTGCCTCGCCTCACATGTCCTTGTCAAATTCTGAGTCAAAAATTAAAGCTCTAGCTCGATCAAGAAGTGTTCCATTTAGACGTTCTGCTTTTCCATTCAATTGTGCAGTATACGGGGTTGTGTAGTCCAACACGGTTCCCCTTTTCCTTGCCCACTTTTTAATTTCATTGCTTACGTACTCGCCTCCATTATCACATCTTAATTTATAAAGTTTTAAATTCCATTTGGTTTCTGTTTCATTAACGAATTCTTTAATTTTATCTTGTTCTTCATATTTTCCATTTATTAAGTAAACGTATGCAAAATGTGTGTAATCATCTAGAAATGTTACATAGTACCTTTTGTTATCCCAAGTACTAGGTTCAAGTGGCCCTCCTATATCAGTATGAACTATTTGTAATGGTCTCGTTGCTAGTACTCTACTATCACCAAATGATACGGGTTTGCTTTGCTCTGATACAAATGTCACATTTTTTTTCTGTATTTTTAAAACATTTTTTATCCAATTTCGTTCCTGTCGAAATATCAACCAATTTTTTTACGTTGTCGAATGACAGATGGCCTAATTTTCGATGCCAATTTTCAATCATCGTTATTAGTGCATTCTGCTCGAGATTTGGATTTTTTACCAATTCAAAATCAATTGTATAAAGTCCACTTTCGTTTTTATATCCCTCCAAAAATGTTTCTTCATCAACATACACTTCAACTTTGTCTTTTGTAAATTTTAATTCGGCTTTAATTCTGTCATTTTACTTAGTGACAGTAAGTTTTTTGACAAATCCGGAACAAGAATAACATTTTTTAGAATACAATCTTCTGTTTCAACATTTCCCACTGCTTCGGCTCTCATTGTTTCAAAAATTTTTGCTGTACCAATTTCAAAATTAACTTGCTATTGAGTAATACTTCATCACTATTGATCATGTGTGTAGAACTACCAGAGTCAATTACAAAGTTCTTTGTTACTGAATTTTCCTTGTTAACAATATGAGTTTCCAAAATTTGTTTATTTTTTGGACATGAATCAACAAAAAATGAAAATTTTTTATTACCGTTATGTGATGAAAATTTTTTGTTATTGGATCTGGAAGAATGCTGGTAATTATTTTTACGAAAAAAACAATTTTTCTCCACGTTATTAGTCTTTTTACATATATTGCACATCTTAACTTCGTTACTGTTTTTATTTTTACATTGAAATTTCAACTGTCCAGTCTTATTACAAGCGAAACATCGTTTTTCTGACACAAAAGCCACGTTTTTTTCTTCAATGTCTTTTATACGATCTTCTATCATTAATCGCGAGAATAAGTTTGTTAATGTTTTATCGTCCTTCCCAGTTGATTCCCATGCACTGGAGAAGTGTTTATAGCTCTCTGAAAGAGCTGATAGAACTCTTGACATTACCATTTTGTCATTAATATCACAGTTAAGTGATTTTAGCTTGAAAACTAGGTTTTGTATATCGCTGATAAATACCGATATTTTGGTATTTTTCTTAAAAGTAAAGTTAAAAAATTCTTGCATCAATTTACATTTCAACTGCTCACTGTCTCCTTCATATATTTTACGTAACATTTTCATACATTTTCTTACTTATTGAACAGTCCATGATATGTGTCAAACATGACATCGAAATCGTAGATGTTATTATTCTTTAAGCTTTTGCTTCGTTTCTTATTGCTTTGTCTTCATTGGGATCAGTTATACCATCAGTTACAAAATCAAATAAACCGTACGCTTAATACACAAATAGCTATTTTAACAGTCCGAAGTCTACCAGCAACCGCGCCATCTGATGAAGCGGAGGTAACACTCGCCATACTAGCTAACGACAACAGGTGAAGCATTACCTGATCCCAATTACATTGTTCATTAACCAAACAACGTATTAACTTGCATCGGATTTAGTATTGGCCTTTCAAAGGTAAAGATGTCTATACTCCTTGAATTCCCATTATTGTAACTGATAAACCATTTCAATTTAAAAGATTGTAATTTTTAATTCGATTAGCGATCGCAAACACCATCAATAAAGCTCAATCTTTAGAATTGTGTGGTTTAGATTTAGATGCAGATTACTTCTCACATGGACAACTGTATGTTACGTGTTCCTATGTCAACAAACCCGTTAGCCTTTATATCTATGCAGCCTTTATATCCACGCAGACAATGCAAAAATAAAAAATATGGTATACCCACAAGTACTGCAAAATTTAACTTCTATGAAACGAACTTTGTTTTGTTTCTCATTTCGAATCCATTCAACCATAATGTACCACAGCAAAGCGTGGTAGAGTATAGCTAGTAACTTATAATTAAGTTAATTTAGACACGCGGTAGCGTGTCAAGCCAAGTTCAAGCTAACATAATGGCGAGTGGTACCGTGTGTAACTTTTGACCCCCTCATAACTCAATAACTATTTTACATCAATATCTCAAATTTGGCTTAGGTATATATCGAGACTTGCGAGATACATATGTGCTCCAAATTTCATAATTACACCTCAAACAGAAATTATCGTCCAAAAATCGTCATTTTTATCACTGACTGAACTATAGATCAAAATTCTAACCCAGTTCCAGATGACCTAGAAAGTTCAAATTTGGCATCCAGATAGGTAGTTGGGTAAATACAAAGGGATAAGTCGGAAACTAGTAAATTTTGATTATTTTATTACAATTTTTGAATTAATTGATTCTATTAGAAATACTTACTTATAGTGCCTGTAATGTAAGAATCAGCAATCAAAATTGATGACAGCCGGTCTTTATATGGATTTTAAGGTCTTTACGTGAATATATATAACGAGTGGAAACCACCTTTAATTTTTTTTAATCCAAACATATCAGTTTTAGTACTTATAACTACTTATAACTAAGAGTATAGTCGAACTTTCGTATTTATTTGGTTATTAACTAGGATTTAGTATTAATTAATATTTCAATATTGCGCAAATCAATAGTGTAAGATCATTACTTATAAATAATTAGATAAAATAGGTATTTCGGACCACGGTGCACGGTGCGGTGGCCGAGGAGCAGCGGGGTGGAGAACGGTGCGAAACCTGTGTACCTATATTTTTCTTGAGAATTTAATAGATAACAGGTAATTCGTTACGTAATCGTCTTAAATAGTTATTTACCATTTGTCTAGCTTATGCTATTACTGTCCACAAATCACAAGGCCTTAGCCTTGACAGAGCTTTTCTCAACATAGGCTTCTATATTTAGTAAAGGGCAGGCTTACGTTGGACTCTCCAGAGTTAAAACCAAGTCAAATCAAGGCAAAAGAGAGCTCCATTGTAGAGTACAACCATCTGCACATGTTATACCGCCCCGACTTGGCCAAATAAGTTTAAACAGAAAAGGCGTAAAAAAAATTCTGGATACTGAATTAACTCGAACATTTCAAAGGTACAAGAAAATATAGAAAATAACACAAAAAAAAAATTATACCCCGTAAACGTAGGAAAATACAGTAGCATAACAAAAACTATTTGGTATTAATTTTATTATGAATAAGTACCTACTAATAATTTCTCTACAAAAAAAAATGATATCCCATCAAAAACATAAATGTAAAATGAGAGCCAAGTTCAATATTAAGATATATGCATTGGTTGTTGACTTCAACGACAAAAGAAGTGAGATCTAAATGGGTGCCAAGTTCAATGGTCAGTCCTGAAATTTATTTATAACAACATAAAATATTTTATAACAACTTAAAAAATCATTTTTTCTAATAACTTAGGATAATATATTAAAGCCTAATGTCTGACTTGGCTAGTTCGAATAAACGAATTATTATTAATTACCTACCAAAACAGTCATGGAAGAGCCCTATGTTCGATGACTAGTTTCTACCAGCAATTCAAATTTTCGGAAGAATAAAATAAAAACTTACAGCTCCATAACTTGTGAAGGCTATAATATAATTCGTATATTCGAACTAACCAAGTCAGACCTTAGGCTTTAATATAATATTATCATAAGTCAACAACCAAGGCATACATATAGTCACTATTTTTTCTCGTAGCGGTAGGCAGAGACCACTTCCTTTCCCTTGCTACGATTCTTACACAAATCTTCTGCTTCCTCTACTTTCATCAGGGCTCTCATGCATGCTGGTCGGTTGTTGGTACTCTTGATGTTGATCTGATCGAGATATGTTCGCCGAGGTCGACCTCTACCAACTTGTTTATTCACACTCGCCTTATAAACTTGTTTCGTTAATCTTCCTTCGTCCATCGTTTCTACGTGTCCGAACTATCTAAGCATTCCTTTATCTATCTTTGTAACCACATCTTCTTCTACACCGCAGCGTTCTCTTATCTCACTATTTTTTACTTTATCCAACCGAGTCACTCCAGCTATACTTCTCAAACTACTCATCTCCGCAGCATTATTTCTTTGTTTATGTTTCTTTTGCCAAACCCAATATTTACTACCATACATAAGTGTAGGAACCAACACACCTCTATGCACAGCTAGACGTGCCTTTTTTGACACTTTCTGGCTGTTCATAAAGCTATGCTATGTTTATAAGCTATGCATTTATTTTCCTGCCAACACCCTTTGCTCAATAACACTGTCATACTTTCCATTTCTGGTAAATTTTGAACCCAAGTACACAAATTCATTTTCTTGTTCCACTCTTTCTCCCCCGATCAAAACTTTACAGTTTGTCATGCTTTCTTCTTTTTCAAAAATCCTTACTTTTATTTTGCTTACATTTATTTTCATCCCTTTAATTTTTTACCAAGGCATATATTATAATATTAAACTTGGCTCTTATTTCACATTTATGTTTTTTATAGGATTTTAGTTTTATTACACTGACTAGTTTCCTTTTGTTTTTAAAAAATATTATAAATAATGATATGCCTAAATACTCCATCTAAATGCCTTTTTAATGATGTGCCACACATAGTACATTCCTATTTTAAATTAAGGGGTTATGAAAGTAAAAAGAAGACGATTGACAAATGACAGATATTGGTATCGTAAAAATGTGTCCCGCTTGAAACATAAATCAACGTATTTCAACATTTTCTGAAAACCTTATGAATACTGCCAAATATCAGAGTGGCCCACTTTGTTTTTGTTTTTTGCTACAAATAATTAAATAAACTAAAAAAATTAGATTTTGAGGCTGTGTCAAAAGGGAATTAAAAAAAATTGTAAATTTTTATTTATTTATTAATGTTTAACGAAGGAGACACAATGGACATTGTCTAAGTGCCTTTGGCTTGGCTACGGCAGCGATGGAACACCTCCTACATCTCCTTCCACTAGATATTATCTTAATGAGGGAGGCCAGGATAGCTTCCTATAGATTCCTGTCTTTGGAAAAGCAAATAAATGGAGAGCAACTCGGGGATCACTCCGGGATACTGAGTGAAACAAAAAACCACCAAATTCTCGGGATGGTTCCTGACTTGCTAGCCACAAAAATACACGTAGAAAAGTCGTTCAAAGTCCTCTTTCCGGAGAGAGACGAATGGATGAGGGGACAAATCCTCTTCCCAGAGACTGAATACGTAATGTACGCAGACGGCTCAAAAACCCCAGATGGAGTTGGGGCCGGTGTTTTCAGCAGTAAACCAAAGATTGAAATATCTACCAGTCTTGGCAGGTATGCCACAATCTTTCAGGCTGAAATATTCGCTATCGAATTGTGTGCAAGAGAGTTGACCAACAGACCTCTAGCAAACAAAAACATAAATATAATATCAGACAGCCAGGCCGCTTTAAAAGCACTGAGCTCCAACAAGATAAATTCTAAACTTGTATGGAATTGCATCGAATCTTTAAAGTACTTTGGTGCAAACAACAGGGTGACCCTACTGTGGGTACCTGGGCACCAGGCGGTGAAAGGAAACGAAAAAGCCGACACCCTTGCAAAACAGGGGGCCGAATCTGCGTTTACTGGACCAGAACCGGTTTTTGGAGTCACCACAAGTGCCGCCAAAACAATTATTTCGGACTGGGCGGAAAGGAAAATACTCACGTACTGGTCCGACATACCAGGGCTAACCCACTCGAAGGCGTTTTTACCGTTACAACCCTCGAGAAACACAACTAAGCAGATCCTAGAATGGAGCAGAAATGACCTACGTATTCTAACAGGACTGCTTACGGGACACTGTCGTCTGAAATACCACCTCAGAAAGATAGATCTGAACCAACAAACGGACTGTCGGTTCTGCTGCGTGGAAGACGAAACTGCTGAACATATACTATGTTCATGCCCCGGCCTGGGAAGAATTAGGTTCAACATATTTGGTTACACTAACCTAGAACCTACCGATTTTAAAAAAATCTCACCCTATACAACCATGAACTTCGTAAGAATGGCTGGATTGTGCGGTGAGCTGTAGCCTCTAGGGGTGAGCCACAATAGACCTACTAAGGGTCGCGGTGGAGGGGCGACCACGCCCCACTCACATAAAACCTAACCTAAATGCCGTTGGCTAGTTTCGGAAGGAAACAACCCCCAGCTTATTATTATTAATGTTTCACGTAATTTTTTGAATCTTTTACCTTTTGGTATTAACAAAGTTGGACATTCATAGTAATTTAATTTTAGCCCACAGGTAGTAACTTTTGACTTGTTTTGTACACATTTTAAAAAAATATGGTTGGTAATTAATACAATGACTACTTACTGGATTATGAAAATTTCCCAAAAATGAGGCATTTATAGCAAATAATAGTTCCGTGCTCGCATCATAAGGAAGTTTAACTTCTCCATATATTTTTCCTTGACTATTCTTGTAATATTTAAATATATTTGGACAAGGATTTGAAGGTATTCTAATAGTTAATATTATGTTTATAGCAGCAACAAAATAAATTAAACCAAATTTGTGTGTCATCCTGAAGTTTTCCTGAAAAATATAAATTGTATTAAAATTTTTCATTAAGCAATAAAACATTTATTTTAACCACGTACACTCACAAAAACTGATCCAAATATCTTTATTGTATTTATTTACCTATCTGACAGTCAAAGCCTTCGTTAAATTACCTTTAATGTTAGACTTAGCATTACCTAAATTGTAATTGGTTTAAAAAAACGCACATATAGTTTATAATAATTTAAGAAATTATATTTAACCAATTTTACAAGGTATATTTAATAAATTTTAACGTATAAAATTATATACAGTGCTTTCATTTCAAAACCTGCCAGCCCAAATAACTTTTGATTTTGGGTACATATAAAAAAAAACGAATTTCCGCGAGGTCGAGGATCGCCACCTTTGGAAGCGTATGGTTGCGTGTTGCAGGTAGTCATAATGTCACGATGCTTCAGACATCAAGATACGACGAAGAAGAGAAGAGAAGAGAAAAAAACACGTCAAATTTTAATTTAAAGGAAAGTTTAAAAATGTTATTTTGCTGTTTCCAATTGAAAATGTCAAATAGCAACCCCTACTTTGTAAAACATCTAATAAAAACCAAAAAAAAATGCAAATAACCCATATAAACAACAATTTATTCTATCGATTTTTTTTATGACAGCTTTTGCCCGCCACTTCGTCCGCGTAGAAATCTCAAAAGCCCGAGAACATATGCAGCTACTAGGAAGAGACTATTTGAACAAATTCCTTTGGAAAGTAGTAACAAATATTTGAAGGAAATCGGAAACTTGCTGATGGGACCAATAAAAAAAACGCAGTTTTGTTGAAAATAAAATTTAAAACTAAAAATTAATAATAAAAAACCAAAAGAAAAAAACAAATTACAAACACAGCTAAGCAGTGCTACAAAGAGAATTTTGTAAATACAACTCTCTGCAAAAATTGTATGTAAAGACTCCCATACAATGTTTTTAAAATATCTGTTAAATATGCAATTAAAGCATAAAGTATAGTCTCCATGGACATCTTCTGAGAAAAAGATAGCATTATCGTTATACTATAAAAGACCGTTAGTTTATAAATACATACATACATACATATAGTAACGCTTTTTCCCGTAGAGGTAGGCAGAGACCACTTCCTTCACTTCTTACACACATCTTTTGCTTCCTTTACTTTTATCAGTGCTCTCATACATGCTCGTCGGTTGTTGGTACTCTTGACCTGGCCTTTCTTCTAAACAATGTTGATCTGATCGAGATATGTTCGCCGAGGTCGACCTCTACCGATTTATCCATTCACACTCGCCTTATAAATTTGTTTCGTCAATCTTCCTTTATCCATCCTTTCTACGTGTCGAAACCATCTAAGAATTCCTTTATCTATCTTTGTAAACACATCTCTTTTTACATCACAGCGTTCTCTTATCTCACTATTCTTTACTTTATCCAACCGAGTCACTCCGGCTATACTTCTCAGACTACTCATCTCTTCAGCATTAATCCTATTTTCATACTTCTTCTGCCAAACCCAACATTCACTACCATACATAAGTGTAGGAGCCAACACACCTCTATGTACAGCTAGACGTACCTTTTTTGACACTTTCTGGCTGTTCATAAAGCTATGCAGTGCCCCATTCATTTATTTTTCTGCCAACACCCCTTGCTCGATGTCACTGTCCTACTTTCCATCTCTCGTAAATTTTGAACCCAAGTACACAAATTCATTTAATTGTTTCACTCTTTATCCATTAATCATAACTTCACAGTTTGTCATGTTTTCTTCTCTTTCATATACTATTACATTCGATTTGCTTACAATAATTTCAACCCTTTGATTTTCAGGGCATAATGCAAAACATTATCCATCGCCTGCAACTCCTCTTCAGATGACGCTAATATGACTTAATCATCGGCGTAAAGAAGGCATTTGACGATTAAATCATTTATTTTTAATCCATACGCACTCTCTTTTAAATCTTTTAAACAATTGTCTATGTATAAGTATGTCTATGTATATATATATATATATATATATTTATATATAGGTATATGTATAACAGTCATGGTGAAGCCACACATCTCTGTCTCACACCTTTTTCGATGTTAAACTAACTCCGTGCAAGCTCCGTTTATCCTGACACAAGCAGTGGAATCCTCGTAAAGTGATTTCAGTGCTCGTATTAAACTACCACTCAACCCATACATAAACAATGTAGACCAAAATTCATTCCTCACCACTCTGTTATAGGCCTTTTCCAAGTCTATAAAAGCGCAATAGACCTTATGACTTCTAGACAAGAATTTTTCGACTATACCTTGTAATAAAAAGACCTGACCCATACATCTCCTTCCTCTTCTAAATCCTGCTTGCACCTCCCATATCATCTTCTCAATTTTATTATTTACTCTTTTGATCAATACCTTTGCATACAGTTTGCTGACACGATAACAGCCTCGCACCAGTCATCTGGTACACTACCACTTCTCCAACAAAGGTTAAAAAGGCGGTCCAGTAGACTAGCTACCATGTTTTGTCCAGCCTTCAGCATTTCAACTGTTATCCTGTCGTACCCAGCAGCTTTACCCAATTTCATACTGTTCAACGCTTCCACAATTTCTGTCGTAGTAATTTCAGTTTTATTGCAACTTTCACCTATGTCTTTGAATTGGGCCTGTACTGGTGTATCCTCTTTCTCAAATAAATTTTCAAAGTATTCCTTCCATCTATTCAATACGCATTTCTCTCCTTTTACAATACTACCATCTTGTTTTCTAATTCTTCCCAATTGCGAGGTAGTATTTTTACCTCTGGCTGTTCTTATGGACTTCCAGAAGAGAATATTGTTTTGGAAATCATCAGATAACCTTCTATCAAATTCATCTTTATCACTCGCCTTCGTTTTTGCCACAACCTCTTTTGCCACACCTTTCAACCTTTTATACTCATTCTTTGCCTTGTTTACATCCTCAATCGTTGCCTTTTGCGTTCTTTGATTGGCTTTTGTAGCTAGCCAATCCAGCCAGGTTCTTTTTTTCTGACACTACTTTTTAAACGCACGTTTTTTGTAACCTGCATCCTTTCCTTCTTTTACTTACACCGCATACTTCAATAGCAATATCCACGATTTCTTCCTTGAATGGCTCCCACTATTCTTCAACCTCACATGCTTCATCTAAACTGTCAAATTTTTTGGTCAATTTACTAACGAACTTCTCTTTTATTCCTTTTTCTTGCAAATTCTCAACTTTTATACGCTCTAGTACACTACTTGATTTCTGCACGCAATGGCGCCACCGCTTAAAGAGACCTCTTATTCGGCTCATTACTAAGAAGTGGTCGGTGTCAATACCTGCACCGCGGTATGCCCGAGTGTCCATTACTATCTTTTTCAATGTTTTATCCACAATTACAAAATCAATTATACTTCTCTGGTGTCCTTCTTGTTTTGTGTACAAGTGGATCCTTTTATGGTTAAACATTGTGTTTGTTACCACAAGATTTCGCTCCAAATATACTTTAAGTAGATTTTCTCTGTTTTCATTTACTCTGCTGTCACCGTACATTCCCAGAACACTGTCATATCCATCACGCTTTACTCCTACCCAACTATTAAAATCACCCAACATTACAATTCTTTTATTCTGGCTACACTTATTTAAAATATCTATCAAACTATCCCAAAACTCTCGCCTCTCTTTTTGAGCTTTTAAAGATTGGTTCCACTGCGCATCTTGTGGGGCATAAACCGCTAGCAAAAAGATACGAGTAAGACCAACCTTCAGCCTCACCCACAGGAGTCTTGGGCTTACAAATTCAAAGTCAGTCACACATTCATTCATTCTAGCAGAGAGTATCACACCAACGCCCTGAGAACCTCTGCTGGTTTCCGGAACTCCTGACCAGTAGGCTGTATAAGGTCCATGTGTTGTGGTTTCATATCCTTTCCGCTTGGTTTCATTTACACAAAGAATATCAATCCATCTTTCTTCTATCATCGTGTAAATTTCATCAATTTTATCATTTAATCCTCTCTTCACATTCAAAGTAGCAAAGTGACTGTCTGCAGTCCACGTTTCGCCCTCACAGGAAGCATGACATGACAGGTTGCGACGCCTATCGCTATGACCAAATAAAATAATTTTCAACTGTGTTGAGCAGTGTAATAAATTCGGGAGTGGACAAGATATCTAAGATATAATATAAACTATTACTAGAAGTAATTTCTCATAGTGTGAGGTGGTGTAAGAAATTGATAATCGTATTGAAAGGCATAAATCGCATGTTTTGACGAAATAAAAAAATTTCAACTGAGTTGAGCAGTGTAATAAATTCAGGAGTGGACAAGATATCTAAAATATAATTTAACCTATTACTAGAAATAATTTCTTATAGTGTGGGGTGATGTAAGAAATTTAAAATCGAATTGAAACACATAAATCGCATGTTTTGACCAAATAAAATAATTTTCCACAGTGTTGAGCAGTGTAATAAATTCGGGAGTGGGTTAAATATCTAAAATACTACCTATTTTATTTATTAAAGTAATTTTATATAGTTTGGGGTTGTATAAAAAATTGATAATTATAATTCAAACACATAAATCGCGTGGTTTGACCAGATAATTTTTTTTTAACCGTATTGAGCAGTGTAATAAATTCTAAAGTGGACAAGATATCTAAATTATATTTTAAACTATCACAAAAAGTAATTTTTTATAGTGTGGGGTGGTGTAAGAGATTGATAGTTAAATTGAAACGCATAAATCGCATGCTTTGACCAAATAATATAATTTTCAACTGTGTTGAGCAGTGTAATAAATTCGGGAGTAGACAGGATATCTAAAATATAATATAAACTATCATTTCTCATAGTGTGGGGTGGTATAAGAAATTGATAATCGTATTGAAACACATAAATCGCATGTTTTGACCAAATAAAACAATTTTTAACCGTGTTGATTAGTGTAATAAATTCGGGAGTGAATTAGATATTTGAAATAAGATTCATTTTATTACTAAAAGTAATTTTTATAGTGTGGGGTAGTGTAAAAATTTAGTACTTCCTTTAAAACTCAGAAAGTGCGAGCTTTGTCCAAAAAATAATGATTTTAAGCTAAGCTGAGCGGTGTAATAAATTTGGGAGTGAATGATATATTTGAAATTTAATTCATTTTATTCTTCTTTTTCTTCTGCTTTTATTTAGGCAGCTCTGCCTGTTTTTTTCCTCAGACTATCTCGATTAAGCCGTCATTCCATCTTTTCCTTGGGCGCCCTACGGACCTTCGCCCTAATGGGGAGTTGTCTCTGGCTATTCTCACTATCCTATTTCCATTCATTCTGCTGATGAGATTGTTCCATTCTCTTCTTCTATGATTTGTCCACTGATTGATGTCTTCAACCTTGCATGATCTCTGCGTTTCTGACTCTATCTCTTATCGTTATCCCATCGATGCGTCTGAGGATTTTCATTTCAGCGGTTTCTAACATTCTTTCCGTTTTGGATGTTTCCGGTCTTGCTTCAGCAGTATACGTCATAATCGGTCTTATAACAGTTTTATAAATACGGCATTTAGCATCTTGTCTGATATATCTATTTCTCCAAATTGTGTCATTTAGACATCCGGCGATTTTATTTGCCTTGTTAATTTGCTCTTCTACTTCTCTTACCAGTGATCCATAACTACTCAGCAGAACCCCCAAGTATTTAAATTCCATCACTTGCTCGATCAACTTACCGACCACTTCCAGCTTACATAGTATTGGCTCCTGAGATATAACCATACATTTAGTTTTTTCCGATGATATTAACATATTATATAACTTAGCAGTGTTATTGAATTGATGAAGCATTATTTGGAGATCGTCTTCACTCTGGGCTATTAGTGTCGCGTCGTCTGCATAACATATAATTTTAATTTGTTTGTCGCTCATTTGGTAGCCTCTCTTAGACTTTACTTTGTTAATAATTTCATCCATCACTAGGTTAAAGAGTAGGGGACTTAGTGAATCTCCTTGCCTTATTCCTGTTCCAACCTCGATGAGGTCCGTTAGTTGGTGTTCAATTCTATTATTCTGGTAAATGTTTTCTATTGTTTTGATTATATCGAGGGGTATGTTTCTTTTATATAGTAGGTGGACGATATCTTCTAGTCTTATTCTGTCGAAGGCTTTCGTTAGGTCGATGAAGCAAAAGTATGCGGGCTTGTTATACTCGAGAGATTTTTCCTTTACTTGTCTGATTACAAACACGGTATCCGTACACGATCTTTCGCTTCTAAATCCTTGTTGTTCCTCAGCTAGCGTTAGGATGGTATTCATTTTATTTGTTATTATTTTTGTAGTTAATTTTAAGGTGGTATTAAGTAGGTTGATTCCCCTGTAGTTTCTTAGGTCACACTTTTCTTAAACTTCAGTATCATTATACTGGATCTCCACTCTTGTGGTATTTTGTGTTGTTCTATAATTTTATTAATGAGATCTGTTAGTTGCTTTGTGAGAGGCAACCCACCATATTTTAATAGCTCATTAGCTATTCCGTCCTTTCCTGGTGATTTCCTGTTTTTTAGTTTTTTAAGTGCTGCCTCTACTTCTTCTCGCTTGATGGTTGAATCCTCATTTGTTACTATTTCTGGTGCTTTTGTCTTCCTTTCTTGTTCTTGTTTCGCGTATGTTGATTTTAAGTAGTCTATCCACTCCTGTTTCTCTATATTCTCAACTTCGATTAGCTCTTTCACTTCACTTCTTTGTGCCCTAATCATTCTCCAGATTTCCTTCTGTTGTCCATAAAAGTCATGTTCCATTTGTTTCGAATATCTTTCCCAGTGTTCCGTTTTAATTTTGCTCACCAGAGCGTGAGTTTCATTGCGAATCCTCTTATAGTGTCTATAAGCCTGTTGAGTCTGTTTTGTTTTATATTCAAGAAATGCTTTTTTCTTTTCATGACATTTTTCCTTTACTTCTTGGCAAAACCATGGGGTTATTCTCTGCTTGTAGTTCCTTGTGGAATTTCTCTCTCCGAGTGCTTCCATTGCGGCTTTTTTTATTTCGGTTTTTATTTTTTGCCAACTTTCTTCAACATCGTCCTCTTTTGATATTTGATTTTTTGATATTTCTTCTGATAGTCTTTTCTGATATTAATTTTATTTATAATTTAATTTTATTAATAGAAGTAATTTTTTAAAGTGTGGGGTGGTATAAGAGATTGATAGTAAAATTGAAATACATAAATCGCATGCTTTGACAAAATAAAATAATTTTCAACTGTGTTGAGCAGTGTAATAAATTAGAAAGTGGATAAGATATTTGAAATATGATTCATTTTATCACTAGAAGTAATCCTTTATAGTGTGGGGTGGTGTAAGAATTTCGTACTTCCTTTAAAACTCAGAAAGTGCGAGTTTTGACCAAAAAATTATGAGTTTTTAGAAATCTACGCCTGTAAAAAAATCGAGTTTTATTGTAATAAATTGTAATTAATATGTAAGAAACTCTCATGTAATTTTTTTTTCGATTTAAAGGTGTGGTGTAGCATTAGTCTAATATTGCACCACACCCAATTTTTCAGAAATCCACGCCTGTAAAAAAATCCAGTTTTATTGTAATAAATTGTAATTAATGTGTAAGAAATTCCCATATATTTTTTTTTTGTGTGGGCTACAAATGCTGGTGCAGCATTTGGTACATTATTCTAAGTTTAATATCATAATTATCTACCATTTTATTTAAAAAATGTTTCTACCGAACTATATTTTAAATTCAACTCATGAAAGGCCTACTAAATTAAGTTTCTTGGATGATCTTTAAAACACTGCAAAACAGTGACAACAGTATAGTCAGAATTGACATAGACAGAATTGACATAGACGATTGTTTAAAAGATTTGAAACAAAGTGCTTATGGATTAAAAATGAATGATTTGAACGTCAAATGCCTTTTTTAAGCCGATGATCAAGTCATATAAACGTCATCTGAAGAGGAGTTGCAGGCGATGGTAAATGTTATACATGATGCCCTGAAAATCGAAGAGATGAAAATAAATGTAAGCAAAACGAAAGTAATGGTTTTTTGAAAGAGAAGACATGACAAACTGTGAAGTTTCGATAAAGGGAGAACGAGTGAAACAAATAAATGAATTTGTGTACTTGGGTTCAAAGTTAACGAAAGATGGAAAGTATGACAATGGCATTAAGCGAAGGGTGTTGGCAAAAAAAAAGATTAATAGTGACCTGCAAAGCTTTATGATCAGCCAGAAAGTGACAAAAAAGGCACGTCTAGCTGTGTATAGAGGTGTGTTGGTTTCTACACTTATGTATGGTAGTGAATGTTGGGTTTGGCAAAAGAAGCATGAAAATAGAATTAATGCTGCGGGGATGAGTAGTTTGAGAAGTGACTCGGTTGGATAAAGTAAAAAATAGTGAGGTAGGAGAACGCTGTAAAGTAAAAAAAGATGTGTTTACAAAGATAGATAAAGGAATGCTTAGATGGTTTGGACACGTAAAAAGAATGGATAAAAGAAAGTTGACGAAACAAATTTATAAGGCTAGTGTGAATAAACAAGTCGGTAGAGGTCGACATCAGTGAACATATCTCAATCAGATCAACATTGTTTTAAAAAAAGGCCAGGTCAAGAGTACCAACAACCGACGAGCATGCATGAGAGCACTGATGAATGTAGAGGAAGCAAAAGATGTATGTAAGAACCGTAGCGGAAGGAAGTGGTCTCTGCCTACCCCTACGGAAAAAGGCGTGACTATACAAATGTATGTAACAATTTTTCTTTCATTATGAGAAGAAAATGCCTCGTTATTTACACGTAAAATGCGTTTCAATCTTGCAAACATTTTTAAACTTGGAATAACGCTTTCGGGGTATGTTTGTGCGTATAACTAAACTGCTTTTTTAAATTTCTTTTGAGATTCCCTATAAACTTATAACATGTCAACTTTTTCGTTGTGCGTGAACATTTTTCAAAGTCAAATCACAACAGAACAATATTTGTCAACCATTAGTTTAATTATTGACAGTTGCGACTTTTTTAAATTATGACGAGTTTTTTATAATACTGTTTTTTACAAATTTGCTAATAATTTTATAATAAAAAAAGGATAGGTTTTTCAAAATTTGTTCAGAAAAATTTGCTTTTATTAAATATGCCAAAATATAGGTATGTTTGTAAGGAATAAAAATCGGTGCCGTCATTACTTCAGTTTCCAAATGTGGTAAAATATGTAAGTGAGGCTGTTGGAAATTAGTACTTCCAACTGTACAATTCCTATCTGAGAAATTTCTTAATGTTTTAAAACACTCAGTACGGCCCTAACGCCGACAAAAAATCAGCTGAACCTAACATAGACTTATCAGAGGAGACGAAACTATTTACTTTTAAACACGATTATACATCCTCACTTTCTGGTCGACTGTATTGTTTTAATACGGCCTACTGAAATGTGTTGTGCTGTGATGTTTACTCTCCAGTTATAGCAAGAGATTTGTGATTGTTATTGAATCGTTCATAGTATTTGTTGATTATATTTGCAACAATATTGTGACCATCATTAATATTTCACGAATTATAAAAACCTGAATAATACAACCCATTTTATAGAATGTTGAACCATTAAACTATTTCATTCTGTTAGATCATAAAAATATGTTGCTCAATAAGCGACGCCGCACGGCTTATCTGAATCGTTCCACTTGTAGAGATCTGTACGTACTACAAAATCGGCTATTATTAGTAGCGTTGTTGCCGAAGGTGTTGCAACGAGATTTTGAAGTATTATCGGTAATTTTCAGCATATTAATGGTGAAGTTCGGTGAAATTTAGTAAAATAAATGATTCTTCATTGCCAAGTGTGTAAAAAACCGGACTATTTAAGCTACTAAGCTGCTGCTGGCCGAAATGTTCAGCTCTAACTCAACCCTCGATACCAATGGAAAACAACCCCCAACGATACCTAGAATAAACGCATCAATGCCTGAGGTCACTATCCGCCATCGCACTATCAGGAAAATCCTACGAAATCTTGACTCTAATAAGGCAGTAGGACCAGATGGAATTCCGACAATTGTCCTGAAGACCTGTGCTCAAGAGCTCACCCCAGTTCTCTGTAGACTCTTCAAGTTATCATACAGCAAAGAAGTATTTCCGTCCATGTGGAAAAACGCTAAAGTCCAACCTATTCCAAAAAAAGACTATTCCTGCAAATTATCGCCCTATTGCATTGCTCTCAGTCATATCCAAAGTTATGGAAAAAGCGATTAACACAGAACTTATCAAATATCTAGAGAAATTTGAGATAATCCATGACAGACAATATGGATTTCGACAACTTCGGTCTACTGGAGATTTGCTGGCTTATGTCACTCAGCTCTGGACAAACACTATTGAAAAGTTTGGTGAATCCCGTGCAATAGCCTTGGATATATCTAAAGCCATTGACCGCTTTTGGCACCAGGCATTGTTAAGTAAATTATCTGCCTACGGTCTCCCAACCAAACTGCGCCAATGGCTCTTGAGTTTCAAGCTCGCTCCTTACATGTGGCAGTTGACGGTATTTCTTCTGATGCGTTTAAAACTAATGCCGGGGTCCCCCAGGGTTCCCCCACCTTATTTCTTTTACACATCAACGACCTCTTGAAAACCACTACGAACCCCATTTACAGTTTCGCAGACGATAGCACACTTGTCTCAACTTTCACATCCTATCGATCACTTTCGGTGAATGATACAAATAGACTTAGGCAAGAACAGGTTGATTCCATCAATAGATATCTTAAAGCAATCGTCGAGTGGGGAACCAACAATCTTGTTCAGTTCAACGCCCAAAAAACACAAAGTGCCACGTTTTCCAAGAAAGTGGATTCCTCAAATCATCCCATCACAATGTCCAGAAATACCCTTGAACCAAGTCCCTCCATCTCGATTCTGGTAATCACGGTGTCCAATAACATGTCTTGGCATGACCATGTTGCTAACATCGCAAAGTCGGCAAGCCAGAGGCTAGGTTTTCTGTGGAAAGCCAAAAAGTTTTTTACTCCTGATCAACTGTTGACTACTTACAAGGCTCAAATCCGACCTCTACTGGAGTATTGCTCGCACATTTGGGGTTCAGCACCAAGGCATTCTCTTCGTCTTCTAGATTCCATTCAGAAAAAAGCCATTCGCTTGATAAACAGCTCAACTCTCACAGATACCCTTCACCCTCTAGAACATAGAAGAAGAGTTGCAGACCAGTCATTGCTCTACAGATATTTCCATGACAGATGCTACAGAGAAATAAAAACTCTTGTACCACCATTGGCCACATTCGGCCGAAGAACTCGGCACGCTGATCAGTCTCACCCATTTACTCTCAAGATTGACACTACTAGGACCAATCTTCATCAAGAATCTTTCTTTTCCAGGGCTGCTACGGAATGGAATAAGCTTCCAAAATCAGTTTTTGCAGAAAACTAGGAACTACAACTTTTTAAAAAGCGTGTCCACAATCATTTTCTTTCTATAATCCCTTCCCCTTCTACTAGTCGTAGTGCGGGCCGTCCGCGGCCCACACGATGGGTCTACCCTTTTTGCGACTATTTTCATAAAAAAAAAGCAACTAAGTTGGAACATCTCATTGTTTACTATATTTTCATCCAGTGGTGTAGCGATGTCGATTTTAATTTTAAAATAAACAGGTATTATTTTGAGGCGTAAAACACGTATCTAAAAACCAAACGATGCGGAAATCAATACTTTTCGAGGTTTTCTCAAAGTCCATTATTTCCCTGTTATTTAGCAACAGTTATTCAGTGGTATCATCCTTTTTTTGTTGTTATTTGAAGAACTCTACAACTTTCTGATCCATTTTATAGTAGTATTTTATATGAAATCTATATATCACCTCAAATTAAATCCAATCGAGAAATCAAGGAGTCACATAATCTTTTCCTTTGGGTTACTTAGCTGTTATTAAATAGTTTAAACATTAAAATTAAAATTTAAAATGCATTACATTTTATTTGTCCAAGTTTTTTAAAATTGGCACCCAACTTTTGGGGTTTAGAAAAATACTTTAAGTAGGCTACAACACTTTAATTTGATACAAAACTAAGTATCATCTATTCATTAATATGTTCTTATAAAAAACTAAATATTACCCGATAGATATATTCTCATTTTAAACAAACAGCACGTCACTGATTACAAGCGTGGCCGTAACTCCACAACAATGTTAATGTGTTGCCAGCACGAGGACGGGACAAAGAGAATCGATTGGTATTCTTTGCCATACTCATGGCCACTTTCGTGTAATAATTGCGACAAAACATACAGTGTTTTAGGAATGGAATGTTGCGTCTCCTCTGGATAATAGGTCTATGGAACCTAACAACCTACAGCAGGTAAATACCCATCGAACTAGATTAACCGAACTATCAAAGGAACCTTAACATCTACGTGCGAAAGGCAGCGTCAACAGCAGGAGTAAGTCGAGGTCCCAGAGGTTCCGTTCAAGCTACCCACACCTCACCGCCTCTCTCTAGCCGCTTATGTAAAGCTCAACCGTTGTCGCCGGAGCCGTCAGAGGCTGTAAATGGATCTTACTTAATCCCATTTCAAAAACATCTTTTCAACGTTAAATATCTGTCAAATAATATGGGAAACAGGTCAATGGCACTGCGACTGGTCCATTTCTGTGATTATACCTCTTTACAAAAAAGGCAACAAACATAATGCAAAAATTATCGACTCATTGCCCTATTTTCCCATGCCAGTAAAATCATGCTCCATATTATCCATTCAAGATTGCAACGTTTTACATCATTTCAAATTAGCCCAGAGCAGGCAGGTTTTGTGAAGGGTAGGGGTACAAGAGAACAGATTTTTATTGTACGTATTTTTATCGAGAAAGCCAGAGAACACTATAGCCCCCTTTACCCTTGCTTTGAAGACTTTACAAAAGCATTCGATAATGTGATATGGCCAAGGATGTGGAATATTCTTTTGGACATGTGTGTGCCATCCCATCTTGTTATGCTCATTCAGAATTTATATGCAAACACTAAGGCAGTCATAAAGATGGACAACTCTCTCTCTGGGGAAGCCTTGGTTAAAAAGGAGTTAGGCAGAGCTGTGTATTATCTCCGTCGCTGTTTAACCTGTCTTCGAAACACTTAATAAGAATAGTGCTAGAAAACTGGGACGACGATTTTTTTGTGGGCAGTCATAAAATTTCAAATTTAAGATATGCAGATAACACTCTTTTGGTTACCAGTAATAAGGAAGAAGTGACGATGTTTCTCGAAATACTCGAATCTGTGAGCTTAAGATATGGGTTGCAAATAAACTACAAAAAAAACGAAGAAAATGATTATCAACCAACAACAAGAAGGTCCACACAAGGTGGAAAGATCGTGTATTTAGGGTTAATAATACTATTAAATGAGGATTGTGAACCTGAAATTCGTAGACGCATTCATTGGGTAAAACAACTATGAGCTAACTCACCAGAGTATGGAAAGATCGCAACATTTTGATCCAAACAAAAAAAGCTCCATTAAAATCACTGGTATTCTCAGTTTTTTTGGTACAATTCGGAAACGTGGGTCATCAAGACCGCCGATCGACGAAAAATCGATGTCTTCTAAATGTGCTGTTGGCGTAGAATGTTAAGAATCCCATGGACTGCTCAATAACAAACGCATCCATATTGAAATAAGTAAGAATAGAGCACCGTTTGTCGAGCCAAACTTCGGCGCGGGCTGTAAGGTTCTTCGGACATATAATATGACACGATAATGTGGAGCTCCTCATTATAAAGGGAATCCCATTTGGTATAAGACGACAGGGCCGATCACCAACGAGATGGTCAGACAACGTTCGCAATTTAACTGGCCTAAATTTAGAGACAGCAACAAGAGAGGCTTAAAGCAGGCAACTATGGCAACAAATTTTTAGTCACTTCCTTGACAGACTGGATAATGACAGAAATTCACAGCAACCACCACACATCATGTATAACGTAATGGACTAAGAAGAGACGATTATTATATCGTAAGATATGAACATAGTGGCTGTGAAATCAATGTGGAAATTGAGACATCTATTAACAAATATTACATATTCTTATAGAGTTTGGTTGTTACAAGTAAAATTTTAAAAAACATTTTACTATTTTTTTCATCTCATTACAAGGCTAATATAATTTCCTGACATTAACCATTTTTTAAATAAAATTTAGGCAAATAGGGTAGTCTTCGTAATCTTTAAATAGATAATACTTAACCTAAGCCGACCCCGACCCACATTTATTTCAACTTTTAAAGCGATTGGCTGGTCTTTTTTTGTTTACTAGAGTATATTACATCGGACTTTATTTACATACATGATGTTCCTTATTTTACCTATTATGTATTTTTTTAAATGATTACGGTGTTTTAAAAAAACTAGTGTGATAAATATTAAACAATTTAAAATAATAAAAATATTAATTGGTGAAGAAATTTAAATTTTATTAAAAAAAATCCCAAAATAGTATTGGAATAATTAATTTGGCCTTGAAATATAATGTTAGTTGTGATTTTTTTTTAAGAATATTTAAATATAATTTATTTAATCTTTTTAGTCTAAAAATAACATTAAATTATTTTTTAGGGTTTACTATTACGAATTAAATTTTAATAAAAATGTTGTTAGTAAGAGACCACATTAAAATTAATACTTCGACAAGTACTGAATTATTTTAAATATATTTTTCAATGTTTGTCGGACTAGACAAAAAAAATTATTTGCATTCGAAAAGATCATAAAATAGTTATTTATGTACCAAGGACAAAAAACTATATATTACAGTCAAGTCTGCGAATTGATAGCCGAGGCTAGCAAGCAGGCGAGATATTAGACAGTTTTTCGCCGAGGTGCATATTTCATTTTTTCTTCGACCTTCTACATACCTTTATGAAAATAATGAATGTGTTTTTCGTTTAAAATTTGTGATTTCTGGGAGAGTAAATCCAACGTGAAAATAGTTCCTAATTCCCGCAGCTCCGGAGGAGTGTTACTAATATTCATATCGCTATCACTATTCATTTTTGTTTAATATGAACACTAATATTCACACCACAGTCTTATTTACACGTTAAATCTAGCGGATTTCGTAAAATAATAATTTGAAAACAACAAATGACAGTTATTGTCACAGGCGCCCATGTATACATTAAATCTTGGATTTACGAAAATGACGCAATCGCCGCTCTTGCACCGTGCCGTATCATAGTGACCAAAGCGGATAAAAAGAGTTTGAGGACAAAAAGTGTTTGCGGACGAAAAGTACTTACCCTTAAAATAGTCGATTTTTTATACGGAAATTAGTATGTAAAATGTTATTTTTTGTAGAGGTCCACAAATAACCAGTTTATAAAACATAAGAGCAACATTTTGTATGTACCTATAGGTACCCATTTGATTTGTATTTTTCACATAAGTGTATTTTAAAGACTTGTGTGGGGCCCTACATAACTTTATAAGCAGTCAGAATGTATCAAAAAAGACACGTCTGTCTGTGCATAGACGAGTGCTGGTCTCTATACTTATGTATGGTAGTAAATATTGGGTTTGGCAGGAAAAGCATAAAAATAAGAATAATGCTATGAAAATGAGTAATCTGAGAAGTTTAGCCGGAGTGACTCGGTTGGATAAAGTGAAGAATAGTGAGATAAGACAACGCTGTTATATAAAAGAACATGTGGTTACAGAGATAGATAAAGAAATGCTTAGATGGTTTAAACACGTAGAGATAATAGATGAAAAAAGGTTGACGAAAAATATTTTTAAGGCGGGTGTGAATAGGTAAGACGGTAAAGGTTGACCTCCTCGAACATACTTTAATGAAATTGACATTGTATTTAAAAAAGACCAGGTCAAGAGTACCAACAACCTACGACCATGTATGAGATCCTTTATAAAAGTAAAAGAAACGAAAGATCTGTGCAAGAACCGTTGCAAGTGAAAAGAAGTTAGTAATAATAAAATTTAAACGTTAATTATTCATAATGTACAAAATATATAAATTGACTAATAAAACATGATAAATAAATATACCTGTTATTAATTTTCTCAACAACTTCACTATTCGAGCATCAACGATAACTGTTAGCATCTAATTTAATAACGAGTTTTAAATATGTAATATAAAACAACTCAAACGTAGAACAAAGTAGTGTTTAAAATACGAGAGACTGTAACTGGCAATATAATTTATCCACAGTATAACAAAATAAATCTTGTTACACTATCAGGTCTTTCCAATTGGGGCCTTTTTGTTTTGCTTTTATTTATTAGGTACTATGTTTTAAAAAAACTAAATTAAATAAATAATCGGTACATACAATGGTAAAGATGATTAACCACAGCAATCATAAGATAATTGGAATTAAAAATGATACTTTTTGTGCATGGGCACATCATGTAAAAGCATGCAAATTGTATTAAAAGTATAAAAAAAAACACATTTATATACAACTAATAGTGGCGAGAAAAACAGGCCTTTATTTTTTCTACTATGACCAGAAACTAATAGTGGCAAGAAAAAAAGGCCTTTATTTTTCCTACTATGACCAGAAGTTTAATCTTTATCACTGTAAGATCGTTTGGGATTAAGGATCACTTCCAGTAATTTATTAATACTCACGCCTTTCTAAAAAGGTACTGAACAATAAAATCTGTACGCACCACCACTATGCTCGTAGCTAATACCACCAAGGTGCATTTGCTGTGAGAAAAATTTATTTAAATAAATACGTGCCAGCAGTAAGTCATTAAAACTAAACGATGTTCTTTTCTCTAAAATGTTCTTAGTTTTCTCGGTTTTCTTGGAAAGCCAATTATGGAGTGCTAGCCTCTGGTAAATCTTATCGTAGTATGTTTTTTACTCTCTATTGCTGAATACAAACATTACATATATTTTTTTGTTAGGGGTAGGCATGAACCACTTCTTTCCACTTGCTAAAGTTCTTACACACGTCTTTGCTGCTTCTACTTTTACACACCTTTCAATATCACAGTCATACTTTCCGTCTTTCGTAAATTTGAACCCAACAATTCAAATTTTCCGACATGATTCATTCTTGTTTTTTTAATCAGCACCTTTTACTTGCTATGGTTTTTACACACTTTTTTTGTTCTACTTTCATAAGTGTTCGTACATGCTCATCGGTTGTTTGTACTCTTGACCTGGCCTTTCTTTAAAACAATGTCGATCTGATCGAGATATGTTCGCCTTCACCCATTTACACTCACATTATAAATCTGTTTTGTCAATCTTCTTTTATCTATACTTTTTACGTGTTCAAACCATCGAATCATTCCTTTATCTAACTTTGTAACTACATCTTTTTTTACACCATAGTGTTCCCTCATTTTACTATTTCCTTTATCATTCAGAGTAACTTTAGCTATTACTTCTTAAATTACTTATTTTTCCAGCATTAATCTTATTTTCATGGTTCTGCTAAGTCAACATTCATAACCATACATAAGTGTAGTGACCAGCACTTCTCTTTGCACAGCCAGTTGTGTCTTTTTTGACACATTCTGGTTACTCTTAAAGTTATGCAGTGCCTCATTTATTTGTTTCCTGACCACTGTCAAAGGTCTTTTCTAGGTCTACGAAAGCGCAGTAGACCTTTTGACTGTTAGCCAAGAATTTGTAGGCTATTTTTCTTTTGGAAAGCAGTTTTATAACGGCCTTGCACCCGGTGCGCTGTCACTTTTCCAGCAAAGGTTAAAAAGGTGGTACAACAGACTAGCTACCACGCACTGTCTAGTCTTCAGCATTTTAACTGTTATCTTGTTATACCCAACAACCTTATCCAATTACATATTTCACAATCTCTTTTACACTAACTTAACTTTTATTGCCGGATTAGTTTTAAAGTTTAAATTATCCATTTGTGTTTCACGAATTCATTACTGTCTTGTTTTAGGTACATTGACTAGTGAATTAAACCAAATCAGTATATCCCAAATATTTTGTGACGGTTACTTAATATTTATGCAGTAAAAATGTATTTAAATTAAAAAAAAAATTATAGGTGTTGCAAATGAACTGTAGTTTTATTGAGTTTAAGTATAAAGTAAATCAGTAATTAATATAAAACATTCTGTTGTGTAAAAAACAATGGTACGAGGAATATCTTATGTATAAATGTAACCAACTGTTTTCTTAATGCCTAGCAGCGTGGAGTGTTAATTGCTTTGTTTCAAGTAACTTGGAGTTGCACTTTTCACAAATTAATAGAGAGCTTTATTTTGCGCACGTGAGTAGAGTAAAATTGCCGGTTCTCCACATCCCCCCACCACTTTTTTTCTTTCAAGGTCAAAGACACTGACGTCATGTAACCTTGTTTAACTTTGTTGCTCTCTACCCCCTCAAGGTCAATGCCACTGACGTCACGTATTCTTGTTCTAACATGTTCTTGCGTGTTTTTTATAATTATACAATTAAACATGGGATTACTGCATCCTTGAAAAAATATTTCTTTAAAAATTATCATTGTAAGCAACGGTGTGGAAAAAAAAACTGTGTGACCCCGACTGAATTTAGTCAATCTGTTTGGATTTCAAACACATAAACCCTCCCGACAAAGATACCAAACGTAAAAGGTCCTTGTACGTCATGTGTTTTAAAATCGAAAGAATAATAAACATTTTTCTTAAGAAAATAAAAAAAAATGGGGCGATCCTGACTAACTTAATCAGACTCGATTAACATTTAAATTTCTTTACGCAACCACCCCCACCCCCCAACTGGTATGTAAGAATCACATCAAAACATTCCTTTAGAACTGGCGGAAGACACGGAAGAAATGTTCAAAAAACATCTGTTTTGTAAAGTGTCTGCATGTGTAACATTATTAGTTTATGGATTGGGGGTGTTTTCTATTTAATATTTATCAGTTTTGATAAGTACAGATGAGTGTTTTTTTTGATATATTTTTTTAAATACATAGATACGTGGGAATTATTTTTAATGCTTTTAAAAAAATAATATTTTTTACATAAGTTTTATGACCCCAAAAAGGATGTTTTTAAAAAAATTTGTGAGAAAGTTAATCGATTCGTATTCCCAAACTTACCAAAATAAAAGTTTATCTAAGAGGGTGACCTTTTCACAGAGAAATGTAAAAATCAGAGGATGAAGTTGAAAGAGATTTTTTGTTATATGGTGGGGTAGAATGATTATATAAATGAACATATTACAAACACTGTCAGTATCAGTTTAATATTCATTATTTCAAGATGAGTTCAATTTTGTTAAATTTACTTAAAGGCGTAAACGGCTAGGGATGATTTATTTATCGCTAAAACAACGTATGAAAAAACGACAATTATTTTTAATAATTGGAAATCTGAACTTATAGACACCTTTGAAGGTGAATAATTGTCGTTTTTTTGTATATAAATTATATTTAATGTAATTTTTATTTCAATTAAACATTATTATTTTCATTGCAACAATGTATATTTAATGATTTTTATTTGGTTTTATATATGATGAATAATTGTGTTAATAATGTACATAAATATTAAAAAAATATATAATTAATGAAAAATTACCATTTTTTTTCTTTAAATAAATAATTTGGGGCGCCTATGTACTAACATATGCAAAAACTTTATAAGTATTTTCATAGAAAAAATAAACCAGATGGCGTACAGAAATAACATTTTTTAAAGGCAACCTGTGACATTTCTACCTGATAACCTTGTATTGTTTTTATCAGAAAAAAAATCTAGCTACTTAACACGCAGAGGTGTAACATAAAGATTTTACAAAAAAAGAAAGGTTGTACTTCTAAAACGTATTTTTTTTATTTTTTGACAAAAAAGAACGACATTTTAAATACATTATTAATGAAATGGCTAAGTAATGTAAAATTACTGTTTATCAGACAAACATATGCATATAGACACTTTAGAGATTATATTAAATTAAAAAAATCTAACACGTTCACTGAATAATATCATTAAATCGTTATAAACTCTACTTTTCGCAATGTCTTGTTGTTCAACATTTCATGTGTAAATACAATTGTAAATGGGTGGTTCCCACTCATAAAAAAAGCCTTGAAGTTTAACCTTGGGATGATGCTTGCTGGTTGTCAGTGCTATTTTTATGGAATGTTTGCAACCTTGAAATGATGGGATTGTAAGATGACATTGTATATCATTAAGTTGTTCTTCTTACATGTAGTGGGGGTGTCTCTTATAAAAAGGGATTGGTGGGCTATTCAAAAAATCAAAAGTGAAATATTTTCCGAGCAGTTAACAAAAGTGTAAAATAACCAAATACTAGTTTAACCAGTCCATTTTCAGTGAGAGTAATCTATATAATCGTAAAATATGTGGATGCATTACTCAAGTCAAAATTGGCAGGAATCTGTCGATATACATTCAGCAATTCAGAGACTGCATTCATACTTTAGTGCATTTAGTCGGGATGCCCTTTATTCATTAGTTTACAATCTAAATTTTTCTACAACGAAAATGATGTTCAATGGTGTTTGCAGAAAGAAGAGCAGTATAACGCTGGTGCAGATCTTTGTGAAAAATTAGATAAAGGACAGATGGATCAGTTTTGTGAGGAAATTGTCAAATGTGATCTGAAAGGATATCTTAAGGATCTGTTGTAATACCTACCTGATGACGTCATCCAGAAATACGACCTTACAGCCCATACCAATTATAATGATACAGCCGACGACGACGATTAAAAAAACATTTTTTTCTTGTAGACATTAATTTGCAACAATATATATTTAATGATTTTATTTCGTTTTTTTATATACGATGAATAATTGTGTTAATACCGTACATAAATATAATTAATGAAACATTAGCATTTTTTAAATAAATAATTTAACGGGTATGGCTGTGATACAAGGGGTAAATAAAAAATACATTTAATAAAACAAAATCCAATAAGATCATCATCATTTATTATAATTATACAAAGACATAAATAGGTTATATTTTTAACAAACATTGAATTACTAAACTAAGTCACTGCTTTTAATCCTCGAATTGTGTTCGTCGGTAAAACCGAGCCAACGAACAAAAACACTATTAGAGGCCCGGCGAATAATTTTTTCGATTAAATAAATATCAGCATACCTCGTTTTCAGTAATTCAGGTTCGTAAAAGGGACCTTTAATTGGATTTCCATTCATATCTTCGAGAATATAAGTTGTGGGATGTTTATTGTTGACTTTGATAATTTTAAACAATTCCGTAGAAAAGTTGGCTAAATAGCCTTTTTTAAATACGCTCTTCTGTTTAGAGATCCTGACTATATCATTTAAAAGATATTTTGGTTTGATCAGTTTCTTCTTATTCTTGCTAATTCTTAATTTTGATGTAGGTCCGACATCAATTGGTTTCATCCCTGTAGCACCATGTTTCCTATTGTTATATTTTTCGCATATGGATAAAATAATGTCCAACCATTTGTAACAACCATTAACTGAGAACTCTTTGTAAAGCCAAGTTTTTATAGTTCTGATGACTCGCTCCGCCATTGCTGCCTTCATAGAACTGTAGGTCAAATAATGATTGATTTTATATCGCTTCATTAGTGTTGAAAAATCCCTATTATAGAATTCCTTTCCCTGATCACTCTGTATATTTTTTTGAATATACTTGGCCTCCTTCAAAATCATACTCATATTACTTCAGTAATAGCCTTTCCGGTCTTGTTTTTCACTGGCTTGACCCATAAATATTTGGAATAACAATCAATTACCACCATAGCATATCGATACCCTTTATTAATTTTTGCATATGGTTGAAATTCAGCAAGATCAATTTTGCCATAAATCTCCAACACCTTTAAGAATAATTAACCTCCTCTGGAAATTACGTCGAGCTGGTTTGTGTAACTCATCAACAACTTGTCGTTTAACATTCATTGTTCTATCCATTTGACACACAATGATTTCATCTAATGCAATGTCAACAATGATGTCTCTCTCTCTATGATGATGATAACACTAATAGATTATACCTTCTTCACGAAACTCTTCTATAATTGAAATAATCTCATTATCATGACAAGTGTGCCCAATCGATTTTGAAGCTATTAATAACCGCAAACGATCCACTAATTCTTTTGGTTGATTCCAATTTATAATTTTGTGACTTAGTTGCATATACTTTGTTTAGTTTCACCCCCATACCACTTGCATTTCCAATGGAATCATTCATTGAACGTAGTAATGGTCTGATAACTTCACGGAATTTTCTGCTAGTTGAATGTTTTATTCCATTTTTCTTTTGATTTAGTTGTGATGTAAATTCGTCTCATCCTGTTTAAACATTATAATAAAGTTTGCATTATCACGCACTAACTGTTTTGGAACTCGTGAAAGGTCTGCGCAAGATAGAAACAGTCTACACTTTTGTGACGTCCCATACAAAAAGATGATCTGATAATATCTTTTTTTTCACATCACATCATCGAAAATGAAAACTGAATTTGGTTTGGCATCGGAAGGTTCCACTATTTCTGCATTATTACTGAACGTATAATAATCCAATCCTTTTATTGGTGCCAATACATTACGCAAATATTCATATTTTGGCTGATTCAACGATTTGGAATACAAATAAACATAAGCAAATAGCAATCCTTGTGGGTGTGTCAAAAGAGAGATCATTGCATTCGTTTTTCCACAATTCGAAGGACCGATTATGAGAGCGCGAACAGAAGAGTAATGGTCCATGTCGTAATGTATTTCTTTCATGCAACCCGCTCCCCAATTTTTCATCCAAATTATCAACTATAAACTCTTCTTTTTGTTTCACAATACGCATCGTTTGACTGTTGAAGACTTATTGAAGAAAATTATGTAAAACAAGTCTCATTTAAATGTCTACTACGGTGCAGTGCAGACGTAAGAAATATGAAGCTCAAGGACGTGGTTTAGTTAATACATTAATAAATAAACTACCATTTGAATTACATCTGCCAGGTAGCTATCAGTATTGTGGACCGGGGACAAAATTGAAAAAGCGTTTGGCACGCAACGAACCAGGGATCAACAAGTTGGATATCGCATGCAAAACACACGTCATCCAATATTCGAAGAATTCAAACGATCTCGCGGCTAGACACAGAGCTGACAAAAAACTAGAATACGATGCTTGGGATAGAGTCAAATCGAAGGACGCTGGTATTGGTGAACGAGCAGCTGCCCTACTTGTCACAAACATAATGAAGACAAAAAGACGTTGGTATGGGGTGTGATATGAGCATTGTCAAGAAAAAAAAGAATGGTATAAAGAACAAAGCCGTGAAAAAAAGAAAAATCAACAAAGTAGCTTTCGGAGCTGGTATAGTTCGAAAAGTTCGGAATGTATTACAGAAAGCTGGAGGTAATCAATTTGTTACAAGTAATAGAAAAAAGCTACTGTTATAGCATTAAAAGCAGCACCTAAATATCTCAAAGAGGCTGGTGGAAAGAAAAAAATTCGAACGCCGCGTATTATACCTATCCCGAAAGTGGGTGGATTTTTACCACTTATACCTATTTTCGCTGGATTGTCTGCCCTTGGTAGTTTAGCAGGAGCTGCGGCGGGAATAACCAAAGCTGTAAATTCAGCAATGAGAGCAGAGATGCTTTAAACGAAGAAAAAAATCACAATATAAAAATGGAAGCAATTGCAATGGGGAAAAAAGTGGTATTTTCTTGAAACCCTATCGCAAAGGTCTCGGTATCTTTTTGAAACCATATAATTCAAAAAACTAATTGATGCCCTACCTCTTAAACCTCTCACTGACATCGAACTCAATTATTATGCTAAACAAATCAAGATTCCATACTTTCGAGGTGTTTTCATGCGTGATAGTTTACCCAGCTCAGGACCATATAAACGTGAAACAGCAATTATCAATTTGTACGGAAACAATGGTCGAGGAACACATTGGGTGGCATATCGAAAAAATGGGGAATACGCTTCATATTTCGATAGCTTCGGAAAACTACCCCCCAGCATTAGAATTGGTACAATACTTTAGAAGTGGTCCAAATGCAATTGAAAAAATTATGTATAACTATGAACGCCAACAAAAATTCAATACAGTTGGATGTGGACATCTTTGCTTAAAGTTTCTTTCACAATTAAAGTAAAAAAATGGATATCACACCTGAAATGGATAGAGAGGCTATTAAGAGAATGGTACATTCCCTTACAGCATATTTAAAGTTAAAAAGTTTAAGGAAGATGAGTCAAAGTCAACTGGCAGATATGCCCAAGGAAGTATTAATTTCTTGTGCATCGCATGACATTGCCGCAGTTTGGGATAGACTACTCAAACACCTTCAAAATGATATCGAAATTTTAAAATATCAATATTGTTATGAACATTATGGTGGTGATGATAGTAAAAGCACATCCACCGATGTGAATGATGGACCCATACCCAGGAAAATCTTTTGCTGTTATTGCAACATTGAGGATTGTAATGTGGGTGCTAATAAGAATGAATTGGGATTAAAAAATTTAACTCCAAAGATACATAAATTGACATGTTGCAAACAACAATAAATTGGTGTGGAATCGTAGAGGTCACGTCACGAAAGTGACATCCGCCCATTGAATTGGAGAGGGGAAGTCGTTATGGTTTGGGGCTCATAGGATTCTATGGTTGCAATATCATTCACAACATCACGAAAAAAAACAATGTACTCATTATTGGCATTCCTTCAGATAAAACCCACAATGGCAGAAAAGAAATTGTGATAGAAATACCATGTGGAGCATATGAAATAGAGGAAATTAATAATTTTATACAACAAGAGCTTGCATCTACATTGTTTCCGAATAAAAAACTTGATTCTAAAACAATGGATGATCTTTTTAACCTTCGTGCAAATAACAACATATTCAAATGCGTATTGCGATCAAAATATTATGTGGATCTAAGAGATGAAAACTCAATAGCCCCACTGTTGGGATTCGAAAACCGTATGCTCGACAAAAATATAGCACATCAATCAGTATTTCCCGTAAATATTTCAACTGTGAGATTGATCCGTTTGGAATGTAATATAATTTCAGGATCTTACATAAACAATGAAGCGAATCATATTCTTTTTTCATTCGATCAAAATTCGACCAAAATATGTTCCATCGATTCCTTCGAATATCAATAAAAAGAAGGCATCGTCCAGGAAGAAGGTCATTTCACAAGTACAAGTTAAGCAGCAAAGACATAATACATTATCAGTGAAGGTTTTCTTGAATCAATTGGACTCAGAATACGACGAAAATATAAAAATGGTGCTCGAAGCAAACAATGACAAGTTGAATATTTTCGATGAACCAGTTGTTGACCATTCACTTATAAGTTTTCATGAACATACTTATAAATCATTTGCATCTCCGTTTTTTAAAAATTCGGATGAAATTCGAATTGTCATCAATAATCAAGATGCGATACTCGATATTGCCGACAGCTTTATTTATATAGAAGGCAAATTCACACCAACAAATGAAACCTTACCATGCGATGTAACTAGTCACGTGTTCAATGCTAAGCTTTCGCTAAAGTATTTGATGGGTTTCGCTGAAGATTACAAGAAAAGTATCCCTAATGCCAAACAGGAACTAATTTTGATAATCGCCCGTTCATTCAAGAATTCCTATATTGGAGATGTTGACGCAGATGTGAAAATCACAAAGATCGAGTGGAAGATACGTCATATTGTACCCGACGACAAGCAAATGTTAAAATTGTTTAATAGAATCAATAAGAGCGAGCTGAATTCAAAAATCAAAACGGTTTACCGTATGTGGGATCTGTACGAATTACCCTTATTACGTAGCACATCTTCCGATATATGGGCAGTAAAAACAACAAATTTTTAAAAAATACATATAATAAATAAACAAATCTATACTAATTATTATTAAAAAAAACATAATAAATAAATGAGCAAATATGAATTTTCCAGTTAAAGTATTAAGAATGAAGTTTATTTAATTCCGCATTCAATAGAGTTAATAAATAATCCAAACTACTACTCTCAGAGTTAGATTGTGAAGTTTGGGAAAATTAATTAATTATATTATTACAAATTCTAATATTTTCATTGGGGTCATTTTGATAAAACTCAATGTCACTATGACCCCAAGGAAGCGTACAAGTTGTATTGGGTACTATGAAGCGTTTATCGTCATCAAATGTTAATGTAATTTTATTTTTTATTTCTGTAAATATGTCATGTGAGATACTTCTAAATGAATTTATTTTCCTAAATATTTTCCCACCATACTCAACAATTTTTTTATAATCGTCAAGTGTCAATTGGTTCTTTATCACAGATCTTTTTACACCTTTAGCACTTTTTACTTCAGTGTCAAGCGATTGTACATAGTAAGCTTTAGCACCTGTACCATAAAAATTTATTATTGGATCGATAGGAAACTCATACTTATTCTGCTTTCTATTTTGCATGGGAGTATTAGCTGTAAAAGCAGGTATCTGTTAGGATTTCTCATGAAATGGCCGAGGTATTTATTTACGTTTCTTTAGCTGATATAAGATTTCTTTTTCTTTCTTTATTCTACGTAGCACCTTTTAGTTGGTTATATGATCCACCCATGAAATTCTCAGAACACGACGGTAGAGCTAGAGTTCAAAGGCTTTTTATGTCTCGCAAGATGTTTTAGATAACGTCCATGACTTAACGCCGTATAGAAAAGTTAAGAACACATAGCACCTCAGTATCCGCATTTTGGTGTCCCCACTTTTAAACAATTTTGCCATTTTAAGGAATAAGGCTTGAGCCTTTTTAATTCGGCATTTTATCTCAACCAAGTGTTTCCATTTTTCGTTAATATTTGTTCCCAAATAGACATACTTTTTAGCTATTTGGATGGGTCTGTTATGTATCAGGCCTTCCATGCGTCCATTTTTAGAGATAATCATGAATTTAGTCTTTTTCGCATTCATCCGCAGTCCATATCTTTTACTTACTTCCACCACTCCGTTCATTAATCTTTGAAGTGCCTTTAGATCATTTGAGATAATTACTGTGTCATGCGCATATCGTATGTTATTAATGCACTCGCCATTAATATTCACCCCGTCGGAGGTATTTTCCAGGGCTTCTCGAAATATGTATTCTGAATATATGTTAAACAGTAATGGCGAAACTACACACCCCTGTTGAACTCCTCTCTTTATTCTATTCTCACCGAAGAGGTCTGATTCCAATAAAGATTTGCTATAATTCTTAGATCCTGTTTCTTCAGTCCAGTTGATTCAAGAACTTCCATCATCTTATTACGCTGAACATCGAATGCTTTTTGAATAATCAATGAAGCATGCAAAAATATTCTGATCAACACCCACACAACCACAATCAACTTTAACCCATATTTTTGCACGTACTTCTTGGTAACCGTCAGGCAGGGCTCTTTATCAATTGTCTTATTTTGTAGACGTTTTAATCTCACTTCGACAAATTAAGCCTTTTAATAATAATTTATTTTTAAATTTAGATCTTAGTTGTTTAAAGGGTAAGCCCGTAAATTATGCAAAACCATCTTATGGAGTAAGACGCCGCATTCGTTTCTTGTTCCTTCAAGTATGCACCGTGTTTTTTGGCATTCTTTCTCCGTGGGGGTACACAAACCACCTTACCCGACCGGAAAATAATCATATATCCAAATAAGAAATCGTTTTTTCTTTTTAACCTAGTTCATTACACAAAATTCCAAAATTGGAAGTACGAAAGATGATGATCATCTACGATCAGTGATTGGTAAACGTAACGAGAGGGGAGAACGTCTTCTACAGTTCTGTTTGGATAATAGGCTTACTATTGCCAATACGACGTTCCAACAACATGCAAGAAGACTATTTACCTGGCGCTCACCTGATGGGCAATAAAAAAAATCAAATAGATTTTATGTTAATCCCTTTACGCTGGAAATCATCAATAACAAACACAAAAACGCTGCCCTCAGTGGACATTGGTAGCGATCATCAATTACTTAGGTCCACTTTTAAAATAAAACTAAAAATATGTTATAAAAAGAAAACACCTACAATAACCATACCAACTAAAATAGATAAATTTAACTCGTTAGTCACCCAAAAAATAGAAAAAATTAAGTTTAACTCAGATACATGTACCGCAAATCAGCTATGGGAAAACGTGAAAATAGCGATATTAGAGACAACAATGACTAAAGAAAATCGAGGCTCCGGTGTCGTTAGAAGGCAGCCCTGGATAAGAGATGACACTCTAGCTCTATGTAAGAGAAGGAGGAAACTTAAAAAAAAGGTCTAGACGACGCTGAGAAAAGGGAACAACATAGAGTCCTATCGAGGAATATACAGTGACGTTGCAGGGAAGACAAGAATTCGTATTACCAAGATCTATGTAAAGACATTGAAAAACATCATAATAATAATCGATCCAAAGACCTGTTTAGAAAAATTAAAATAATCACTCGTAGCTTTAAACCTAGGGCTTGGTCCATTAAAGATAGGAACGGCACCATAATAACTAATATAAACGATGTGCTCGACGTCTGGAAAGACTACTGTACATCACTCTATAATGATAATTACGAATCTCTTGAGCAAATAAGCCCAGAAAATGAACCGAATATCCTTTTGAGTGAAGTAGTCGCAGCAATCAGAGCACATCAGAAAGACAAGTGCACCGGAATAGATTCGATCCCTGCGGAGGTCTGGAAGGCCCTTGAGGAGAGGAACATTAAATATCTACATCTGTTATGCCAGCAAATTTGGAACAACGGAGTCTGGCCAGACGAATGGTCTATATCCACTATAATACCTATTCATAAAAAGGGATTAACGATGGACTGTAACAATTATCGCCTGGTTTCCCTGATCTCACATGCGAGCAAAATAATGCTGTATGTTCTTCGATCTCGGTTGGTCCACTTCCTCGATTACCAAATAGCACCTAAACAGTCAGGATTTGTCAAAGGGCGAGGTACACGAGAACAAATACTAAACGTCCGAATACTTATGGAGAAGACCAGGGAATACTATGTACCCATGTATATGTGTTATGTCGACTACGAAAAAGCGTTCGACAATGTAAAATGGTCAAAATTGTGGTAGATCTTGTGCGTTGCGGGAGTACCTACTCATCTGGTAAATCTCATAAAAAAGTTATATGAACAAAGTGGAGCAGTCGTCAAAATTGACAATCGTATTTCCAGAAAAGCAGATATCAAAAAGGGAGTTAGACAAGGGTGTATTTTATCACCTCTCTTGTTTAATATATATACGGAATGTTTAATGAGAGAGATACTTGATGAGTGGGAAGGAGGCTTTGCCATAAATGGGAAAAAAATTTCAAATCTTAGATATGCTGACGACACTCTTCTGATCGCTAACTCAGCAGAAGAACTTACAGAATGGATACAACGATGGATGGATACAAATCTAAAGTATTGATAGTTGATAGATCGGATAAGACAGCCAACAAACCACATCACATTGCCAACTGTGAAGTGGTAGATCAGTTTGTTTATCTAAGTGCCCTTATTCACTCCTCCGGCAGCTGCGAGATGAAGATCCACCTTCGTATTCAACTTGGCCGAACAGCAATGAGCCAATTACATAAAATTTGAAAAGATCGATATATATATCCATCAATACCAAAAAATCACTGGTCCATGCCCTAGTATTCTCCATTTTCTGGTACGCTTCCGAGACATGAGTTATGAAGGCAGCCGACAGGCGTCGGGTCGACGCCTTTGAAATGTGGGTATGGCAAAGAATGCTAAGAATACCGTGGACGGCACATCATACCAATGTGTCAGTTCTGAACGAGATTGAGATTGGACCATCAAACCGTCTCAGTATACTGAACTTCTTCGGACATATAACTCGTCACGACAACATTGAGAGATTGATTGTCCAGGGCAAACTTCTTGGCAAAAGAAAACGCAGACACTCCCCATATAGATGGACAGACATTGTATCAAAAGTAACCGAGCGTCATCTCTGTGACAGGCACTAAATTTGTCAAATATTAAAATTACTTTACTTAATAACCACTTTTAAGTCTGGTGCCTAAAGTATTAATTTGGCGACTTGGTCAGCAGTTAATACTCTGGACTTTTTCGGTGTGTAACCAACACTTTATCGTTTGAGAAATGTAGTGGTTTTTGGCAAATTATTAACATTTGCATTTTCTTTTACTGCCAGACAATATTTTAACATTAAAAATTAAGTCTATAAAATTCAAGCTTTCATGGAATTGTTTTTTTTTGACGAATAAACGAGAAGAAAATCATTACTTACATTTATAACTTTTTTCTGTTGGCACCAGTTGCAAAATAGACGATACTGGTTTTCATATCAATCACGTGATTTCTTGAGAAGTAATTCTGCTCTTACTTTTGTCGCTTCAAATCATTTTTAATTATTTCCATTAAAAATATCAAAAAATTGTCCAAAAACAAACGTTATTCACCCCGTTTTTAATAACATTGTAAATATAAAGTTTCTTTTAGTATGAGCAAAAGAGCACCAGAAGACATATATAAATATAATATTAAAAATCACTTGATAATATTGAAACAGAACATACCATTTTAAAAACAAAACAATTAACAATAGTGTTACATTAAATGAAATTGTAAAAATAAAATTACTTTCATTCTAAGCAAAAAGCACGAAAGGAATTTTATGTAAATATCACATTACGAATCATTGGTAAATAATATAAAAAGAACTCCCTATTTCAACAATAAAACAAATTGCAATAAGTATCTGCATCAAACATTAGTCACATATCAATGTGTATGTATATATGTCCATTTACAAATAATTACAATTACATTTTACAAATAGAGATACCTCATTACGATTACATAACTAATAATCAATGTATAATTAACGAAACAAAAAAATACAATATTACAATAAATTAACACAGATAGAAACTGTAAATAGTATTTTTTGTAAAAATATAAATAAACAGGGGAGGCTAATTACTTAATGTGGTTTATTTTGAATCATTGTAACCATAGACCTATTATCCAGAGAAGACGCAACATTCCATTCATAAAACTCTGTTTGTTTTGTCGCAATAATTACACGAGAGTGGCCATGAGTATGACAAAGAATACCAATCGATTCTCTTTGTCCCGTCCTCGTGATGGCAACGCTGTAATATTAATGTCGACTTATAGCCATGCGGGGATGTCCTTAACCCCAACACGGCGCGTCCCAATGGCTGATAGGGAACTTCCTGGCTTACAGGAAAGGTGTCTAATATTAAAGAATAAACAACCGCGGATCAACTAAGAACATGATATAGGGCAGCGGCTATATCATTACTACCTTTGAGTACAAGGGAGTTCACTTCCTTGTATTCAAACTAGACAGGTGCGGTTGGTTTGTTTTAAGCCAGCCAAGCTTACCGCGATCATCAGGCTTTGCTCAAGGTGTCATGCGACCCGTGCCAAGGGGCGTACTATATGTATGATATCTGTGCCTGCCCCAAACAGATATCGCAAACGGAGCCTCTGGGAAACCAGGCAACCTCCCGGTAGTATTTTTGCCTTGCTACGGTAATGCAGAGCTCTGCCGTAGTAGACCATTTTTTCTCTAGCTACTCGTGGGAACTATATGAGTAACCTAAATTCTAAAAACATTAAAACTATCTGCGACGAAGGCAATCTTCTCGCAGACGAACAAATGCAAATGGAGGTGTCTACTACAGACCCTCCTAGCAACCAAATCTCGCAGGAAGCTAAGAGGGTACTTTTAAAATCCCCCACTCCCGAGAAAACGGACCTGACAACAGATGGCGAGGCTAAACAAACGGCCAACGTCTTAGCCAATTGATCAAGAGCGGGGTACCTTACAAAACCGCCTTAGATCAAATACTAAAAGAACGGGATGAGAAAAGGAGCGGGGATCAATCCCCCCCTGCTCTCACCAGCAAGCGAATACGCTCGGATGATAGCATTCCAGAAGCGGCGGTGAAAAAGCCAGGCACTATGGAGGACTCAAACGAGCAAAAACGCTCCTTTGCAACTGTAGCTCAGGGCATCAAGGTGGCCATAATCCACCCAGAACACCCAAATGCTCAGCTGTCAAACGAACAGCTACGGCTGCTACAGCGATCCATTATGGACACTGTAGACAAACTACCGGACGATGGTCCACAAGTGCGATTCCAGAGCTGCACCATTCGACCTGGAATCCTCCTTCTGTCCTGTACGGACGCTGAGACGGTCAAGTGGATGGAGGAAGTGATATGCTACCTTCAACCCTGGGAAAACGCCCAGCTGAAATTAGTTCAGAAGGAAGACATACCGAAACCCCACATCTGTGTGGCTTTCATCCCAGACGATGAGGGACTACCCAGACTGACGGGAGAACAGGTAACCAACCGTCTGCGGAAGATGAACCGTACCCTGCATACCCAGGAGTGGACCATTCTACACAGGGAAAACGCAGGACCTGGTCAAATGTGGACGTTCTCAATGGATGAGGTATCCATTAAAGATTTGGAGCGGCTAAATTTCCGCCCATATTTTGGCTTTGGACAGGTGCAATTCCGGTCCAAGGAAGCCAAGAAAGATCCATCATCGGTGGAAATTCCAAAGTCTTCGGAGGTAACCGTTAGAACCAAAGAGGGAAGTAAATCTACCTCGGCGGCGACAGCGAGACTGAAGAGGCCGGCCAAAACCAGCAAAAAAGCCGGAAAAGGGAAAAAACCCCTTCATGGTAAAGCGCCGACAAAACGACCTACACCAGGAAACAATACGGGGAAGGAAAGTAAACCTCCCCACTCTACCTTTAAGTAGAAATGGCTAACCACATTCAATTTCTCCAGGCGAACATCCAACATGCTAGAGCGGCTTCATATGTCCTCAGCAGGAGGTTCGCCAAGGAGCAACTCGATGTGGCACTAATCCAGGAACCCTGGACTTCCAATACAGGCAGAATAAGCGGCCTAGGAAACTGCTCCGGTAAGTTAATAGCGTGTACTCTAGGTGGTAAGCCAAGAGCATGCATACTAATCAGGAAAAACATAAACTATTTTATGTTAACAGAGTTTTGCACCCCTGATGTGGTTGCAGCACAGCTTTCGATCTCAGGAGGAGACAGTAGTGTAGATGTAGTCGTCTGCTCTGCTTACTTCCCTGGAGAATGAAAAGAACACCCTCCTCCAGCAGCAGTGCGAGATCTAGTCGCCTTCTGCAAGAGGAACAACAGGCAACTGATCATTGGATGCGACGCAAATTCCCACCATTTGGATTGGGGCAGCAGCGACATCAATGAAAGAGGTGAGTACTTATATAATTATATAATAGGGGAACGGCTAGCAGTCAACAACGTAGGCTCGGAACCAACCTTCGTGAACAGAATTCGCGGAGAAGTTCTAGACATAACTATTAGTACACAGTTTATGAGTACCAAAATAGTTAACTGGCAGGTATCTACCGAGCCCTCATGCTCAGATCATAGACACATACGTTTTGACGTGAGAATAGGACAACGTCCCATAGTGCAATTTCGAGATCCAAAATGCACAGATTGGAAAGGGTATTGTGAATCCCTCCAACAGCACCTAGGTAACGGTAATAGCACTATACATAATAGAGCTGAAATAGAAGCGGCGAATGAGCATATCACATCCGCCCTTCTAACAGCCTATAAGGAAAACTGCCCATTAAAGGAGAAGAGGGACCATAAAGGTACACCATGGTGGAGCAGAAGCTTAGACAAGCAAAGAAAAGAAGTTCGACGTCTTTTCAATCGAGCTAAAGAAACAGGTTGCTGGGAAATCTATCGTACAGCTCTAACGACTTATAACAAAGAAATAAGGAAAGCCAAAAGAGAATCCTGGAGGAGGTTCTGTCAGAGTATATCAGATCTACCTGCCAGCACAAGAATCCACAAGGCTCTCGCCAGAGTTCCGACGCAAGAGATTGGATCGATAAAACGACCAGATGGCTCTTTTACGGACTCTGGTAGGCAAACGTTAGAGACTCTCTTGCAGACCCACTTTCCCGGCAGTCTGCTTCTGAGGGACCAGGAGCAAATTCCACTCTCAATGGGATCGACATCACGACCCAAAAGGGAGGACTGGAGAAAGGTTTCAAAAGTGGTCACCCCAACATCTGTACAATGGGCGGGAATTATTTCTCCCCATTTAAGTCTCCAGGGGAGGATGGTGTTTTCCCTGCCCTCATTCAGAAGGGCAGCGAAATTTTACTACCTTTTTTGGTTAAACTATTCAGAGCTAGTTTGGCGTGGAGTTATATTCCGCTGGGCTAGTCAACGGCGAGAGTTGTATACATACTCAACGACATCATTTATCTTTCTATAAGCTACCCAATGAGTTCCTTGATTCTTTGACACATCTAAATTTAGAATTGCAGTTTCACGTTTACGAGGACCACTGCTTGGCAAATTGTCTCGCATGAAAACGCCTCGAAAATGTGGTATCTTTAAGAACTTTACATACTCTAACAACTCGGTATCATACAGCGATCTATTGGGTAGCTTCATTGGGAGTTTTTTTGTTTTTTTAAATATAAACCAAAACCTCCTTTGGCGTTTTTACGCAAGTACAGTCCTTTACCAATAGCTTCCATGGCTTTATTGTGTCGATGATCTTCTTCCAATTTCTTTTTCGCATTCCTCGCATCGATAATTGTCTTCGCTATCGCACCACTTCCCCCAGCAATGCTACCGAGAGCACCAAGGGCTGCAAAAATTGGCAACAGTGGTAGAATACCTCCAGATTTTGCATTGAAAGGTATGATGCGTGGTATTCTGATTTTATTTTTTTCACCAGCTTGCTTGATGGCGAGTCTAGCAGCTTTCAGAGCAATTGAGGCAGTCTTCTTTAGATTGGTCGGGGGATTCTTCTTCAGAGATTTTCCAATTTTACCCACGATATGTCTTTGGAATGAGCATCCCATACCAAGCTTACGTTTCGCTTTCATTCCGGAAGTAACTAATAAGGCTGCAGCTCTCTCACCAAACTTGGCGTCTGTTGATTTCACTCGTTGCCAAGCAGCGTTTTCCAATACTGAATCGGCTCTGTGACGATCTTCCAGAGACTTGTGCTGCGAGTATGCAATGTCGTGTTGTTTGCATGCAGCGTCTAGAGGATTAATGCCAGTATCTCCACGAGCCAATCGTTTTTGTAGTTTAGTTCCAGCTGCAAAATAAATGAAATATTAGTAATCATTTGCATCGTCCAGTAATCCGACTTAAGTCCATAATACTGATAGCCTCCCGGTAGATGAAGCTCAAAAGGTAACTTGTTTATCAGGGAATTCAAAACACCTTCTCCCTCGTACGAAGACATCGAAACTGATAAAAGTGGAACTGTAACACCTATATTTATAGACTAACATAAACGTCAATCATGTCACAAGATGAAGGTTATTCAACAAGAACAGTCGTTACCTATTGAAAATTTAGATTTTCATACATCATCAACGACCCTTGGTAAACATGGTAAATTATTGCCCAATTCATTTCGAGCAATAGTATGTGGACCAAGTGGTTGTGGTAAGACGAACGTCATGTTGTCAGTAATTTTCAATCCAAATGGTGCAAAATTCGAAAATGTTTACGTGTACTCCAAGTCATTGTATCAACCGAAATATCAACTACTCCAAGAGGTATTGAATGGAGTTAAAGAGGTTGGCTACTTCCCATTCAAGGATAATGATGATATTATAAGTCCATCAGATGCAAAACCCAACTCTATATTCCTATTTGATGATGTAGCGTGTGATTCCCAACAGAAAATCCGGTAATATTTTTCAATTTGTAGACACAAGGATATTGATGCTGCCTACCTTTGTCAGACCTACTCGAAAATACCTAAACAGCTCATACGAGACAACTGTAACCTGATTGTACTATTCAAACAAGATGAAATCAATTTGAAGCACGTATTTGATGAACACGTATTACCAGACATGAGTTTCGAAGACTTTAAACGCTTGTGTTCGAAATGTTGGAATGTTGCATATGGTACTTTTGTGATTGTCAAAGATTTCGTTATAAATGATGGTAGATTTCGTCAAGGGTTTGATAAATATATAAAAATATAAGTACCATATATTAACAGATCATTCCCCATCATGATGTCGTTAAGTCGTGTTGGCACACACAAATACAAAAAGCGCAGCAAACTGATTAAACGTTCTGCCTCCCCCTCTGATCCTGATTTAAACAAAGACGATCAAATAGCTGCACGCAAACGCAAAATTGCAGAGCTCACCCGTTCCATTAGGAAAAAGTACTTGGCATTGAAACTAGGTAGATCGGAAAAAGATGAATCGCTCATCAGAATGTTCAAACCCATTTCGGAGCCTCTACATGAGATTGTTAAATCTTCAAAGATCAATAATGCATTGAGAAGTATAAAAAAAGAAGAATCACCTGAACTAAAGAAAGAAGAGGTAGAAGAAAAGGAATGAGTAGGACAAGAACAAGCACAATTTCTCCCAATGGAAGAAGTAGGCAGAATAAGTGCGAGCACAAGTGGACGAGATAATGATGATGAAGTTTTTCACGAAAATATACCTGAACAAAATATTTCAGATAATGTTATGGATGAATATCTAGATCAATATCCGGTCATGTCACATCCATATATCAAAGATCATTGGTCATATAGTGAAAAAATAGATACAATGTATGGACCAACTTATGATCCCCAAACATCAAAATGGTATCTAGGAACACAATTAATTGACTTTGATAAAAGGACTGGCTTTATCAAGATTAAAGGTAAACAGTTATGAGGAACCCCAGGACTGTATAAGCTCATCTTCTATGATGATCCTACGGATTTTAACGAAGAAGATGTGCAAGTTTACAGGGCGCTATTGAAATTGAGTGATCGCTATATTAATAAAGATGGAAGACTCAAAGGTTCTACGAGATGGAAATACACAGAAATCATAAAACCGCTCATAATGGAGTTGCGAAAAGGTAGAAGACGTTCAACGACTGGTAATGGTTTGACATTAACGTACAATGAAAAACCGGTGGAGTATATTTATTGGGATGATCCAAATGAACTCGTTGATCGTTTGAAGCTGTTGATAGCTTCTATGGCAGCTGGAAACGCCTCACTCGATAATGAAATAGTTGTCATAATCAATGAACTTCGGGAATATGTATACTAATAACACTGACAATGATGAGTCATTTGAACAATGAGTCAGAAGAAGTTCGGGCACAGATATGCTCCACATGAAGCTAGCAATAACAGTATTGAATTGACTCATTTGAGAAAACAATTTGTATCACATGATATTATGATAAAGAATTTAACTGATGCATTGAATTTGATTGACAACAAAATAAATAAATTTGAAGAATTCATTTCGAGGAACCCTCCAACGGCCAGTGAACATATGTCAACGAAAAAGTATGTAGATGATGTGATATCACAAATTAAATTTGATTTCAAGTTGGCCATTGATAAATATACTAAAAAAGTGCGAGGGGTACTCGATGAAAAAGTGAGTAAAGTTGAAATTGATAAGCTTAATACGAAACTTAATAAAAAAATCAGTAGTCACGCAAACAGTTCTACAAACCGCATTGATGCACTACAAAATCAAATGATCAATGCCTTGAAAAATATCGAAGGATCAATAAATAGACTTAATAGTAAAAATACCCTTTGATAGTATGGCTTAAACAGACAAGATTTAACTCGTTGATGAGCTTCATGCATCAGCCCGCAAGACTTACCCTATACCACGAACTATCATCAAGGGCTTAGACGATTTATGGCAAATTGACTTGGCCGGAATGAGACCTTATGCACATCAAAATAAAGGTTTCAAAATGATTTTGGTAGTTATCGACTGTTTTTCTAAATACCTATGGACACGCCCACTCAAAACTAAGACGGGTGAAGAGATCACTAAATCTTTTGCGGATATACTGCACCAAGCTAATCGTATACCAAAAAATCTGTAATCAGATCAAGGAACAGAATTTTTCAATATTAAATTTCAGAACTTGATGAAAAAATATACTATAAACCACTATAATACATTCACTGTGAAAAAGGCTGCCATTGCTGAACGGGTGATAAGAACACTCAAAAATAAACTCTACAAGTATTTTAGTCTGAATGGAAAATACAGATGGATTGATGTATTGTCAAAAATTACCAAACAATATAATGACACCAAGCACAGTAGGACTAGATTGAAACCTACTGAAGTGAACAAGTCTAACGAGAAAGAGATTTTACGTCAGAGATATAGTCATTTAAAAATTGCTGGTCCACGTAAGCTCAAAGTTGATGATATCGTGCGGATATCCAAGTCAAAACATATTTTCGAAAAAGGGTACACGCCAAATTGGACGACAGAGTTATTCAAAATCATTAAAGTTAAAATAACCAATCCTGTAACATACTTACTCGAAGACATGCATGGTCAGCCAATCAGCGGTGCTTTCTATGAGGAGGAATTGCAGAAAACCAAAAATCCCGACATTTACCTCACAGAAAAAGTATTGAGAAGAAAGGGAAAGAAAATGTACGTCAAGTGGTTAGGACTCGACAAAAAACATAACAGTTGGATAGAAGACGTCGATTTAGTATAGAATGGAAAACACGAACAAAGTTCTGCAGTCAGGGGGGCCTTTTCATCTCCATCATCAAGAATCACAGTTCGGATAAGTCTGGTAAAGAAGGAGGGGGATATAAATATATGCATAAAGTTAATTTCAGTCTCATTCAAGTTTGTATCTAGCTATGTCGAGTCAAGATAGTATGCTAGATGTAAGTGACGTCGAGATAACACCATCACCACCAGCATCTTTTAGCATCGGATGGAGACTAGCTGTTGGAAATGTTCAAGAGCAAAAATTACAATTGGTCTTTTAATAACTGATGTCATTGCTGATATGGAATATCAAGTGACATTGACACAAGTCAAAGTTTGAAGGAACAATTAAAATCTCTACTATCAAAGCTAATTTCATTTTACGAATAATTTGTATTTTATTTTTTAATAAAATTGTTGATTTATGCATGTGTTTTTTTAATATCGATCTCTCTTTACACTCAAATAAAACTCAAAAATAAAACAATTTTTTTTATTAACTTACACATATGATTACATAATTTTAGTTTACACAGTAGATTACATAAAAATAGGTTACATATAATTTTTTTTTTTAATTATAAAAGTGGAACAGAATGAAATTATAAAAATAATGATATCAGGAATGAGGAATATGTAAAGTTATTATTTTTTATATCTCTACGCAAACGGTTCTAATTCTAATTATTCTATACTGTAATGACCCCATGGTAGCGTGTTAAATGATCCCGAAATTAAATATCTTTTATCATCCTCAGGGCTTAAAGCAATTTTCGATTGTTCTATGCTAAATACGTCATGTTTATAGGATCGAATTGTGCACTGTGTAATATTTTTATGTTTAAATGTTTTAAGACAATCTACGTAATCTTCAAACGTCAATTTATTTTTGACAACATTATATTTTACCCCCTTAGACTTTTTAGTGACGTGTTTATCTCCCTGAATTTTAAACGCGTACATTTTTGATCGTAACCCAACAAAATGCGTAATGATTTTGCCGTTGGCTTCATCTTTCATAAGACCCAGAATTTTTTTGTTAAGTAACGGGATATTGTATATATTATTTCCACTATAATCGGAGGTATCAAATTTTTCGATATACCTACCGATTATGTCTTTGTAAACATTGATATTCATTATTTTGTAGAAGAAACTATCGGTGTCGGTGTAGTTTATGATACAATTGTTCACCCCTAGGGTGGGGAGCATAAAATTATAGTGGAAATCATACATACACGTTTTTGAAATATCGAGAATGGACATTCCAATATATAGGGGTTTATCGAAAAGTAATTCAGACTTTTTTAGTTCGATAGCCATTAGATTTTCATCAAAAATTGATCTATTGTGAAATCTCGCGCTAGAAATTAAATTTTTTGCCCCGTAACGACCCTCGTATGAACTTACTAACTTTACTACTCTATGTAAGCGTTTATTTTCCATTGTTTTGCCAAACACCGCGTTGTTCGCGAGTTTAAACTGATTCTTTGCAAATGAACTGGTAGCTGTAGTCCTTAAACGAGTGTTCAGCTCGATAAAGGGCTTCAACCATGCAGATTGTTTAAATTTTAAAACGCCATGTATCTTTTTAAGCATTAAACCATGCGCCAAAGCCTGTTTTAAATTTCGGTAATGTATAACATATTTTTCTTTATTATGTAGTGTAGTCATTAATTTCGGTAATTTTGATACGGGTGGTACGCGGTGTTCAGCAAATCGTGCAACTCTTTAGGATATTCTAAATCAACCTGCAGGATGTATCCTTCTTCTGCATCGTCAGGTATCTGCGAGATGTCAATATTTGTTTCCACCCATTGAAAGTCATCGTATGGCAGAGGTTGAGACATAGCCCACCTATACAAATTATTAACATCAAGGTAAAATAGATAACTTGTCGGCTTGGTGGAATCGTATGTTTCCATATACTAATTGTTTGCCTTCGTATATCGATTACTGCAAACCGATATTCCTCCCCTAATACCCGCTTCAATGAACAATATCATATCCACATCCTTTATAAGTTTGAGTTTACATTTAGTATACTTTAACATGCAGTCCCACGTATACCCAGGCATAGTATAATACCATGCCGGATCTAAACCATAAACTTTCAAAGCAGTCTCTCTAAAATTTTCCATAACGTCTGCCAAAAGAAGGATATCTGTGCGAAGGTATAAGTCGCTATATTCCCCCAAGTTTTTAATCCCGAACGATTGCCAAACGTTTTGCGCATGACCATACTTCTCTTCGCTAATATGCTCGTCATTTAGTTTATTGTAAAATTGTTTTTTAGATGGTAATTGAATGTCATTTAATTTATCCAAGTTGTTTATATAATCATAGGGGAAAACACCTTTTTTTGTTATTAATTTAAAATTTTCTTCATTTAAATAGCTGAATTCTTTTTTTAAATTTTGCAAGTTTTCGACTTTTAGAGTGCTCACCAATTCGTCAAGACTGGCCCCCATAAATCTACAAGAATCTATAAATCTAAATTTGATGTTAGTCTCCGAGTCGTATTGAGTGAATAATATATATTTTTCCATATTAACGGGAAGTACACTCACTTGTCCACGCTTGGCAATGTCTTTTATAATAAAATGACTATCGTAGCCCGAAAGATTGTGAAATGCAATTGGCACAATAAATAATTTTTGAAATTGTAAATTGCATACTTGATGCGCCCAACCCCGAAAAGCTGCCGTAAAGTGATCATGATCACGAACAATAATATCTTTAATACCAAAAGGCTTTTCACATATGTGACATACCTTGGCATTAATGACATCAGGCTTTTCCACCATTGGGATTATATTTTTGATTTTTGATTGAATAAAACTGGCTAAATTTGACAATTGGTCGGCGAACCATTGCATGCAATCATCCCCCCGATAGCTATTGCAATAGGAAAGACTATCATCGTAAGAACATTTAAAATAGTAACCTGCATTAAAAGCCCGATGCTTTTGATATTTGACAGTTTTTTCGGAAACCTTATCATTACAATCTACCAACTGCGATTCAAAGTCTGCATAAATTAAAAAAGGACACTTTTGTTTATAAACGAAATTTCTAAACTCTACATAATCATATTTGGGAAATGAAATTTTACAGTCATTAAAATTTTGACAAACCTTTTCATGTTCGTTTAATTTGAAAAATAATTTAAACATCTATCGCACAAGAATTTTTTATGATCATATTTGTTGAGTTGACTTGAAATTAATCTAGACAAATGTTTTATTCAAACATAATGATATTTGATTTCAACATTAGGTGGCGCTTCATAATCATTTAATTTCCGAAAATACTGATCTTGTATTAGTAACAAATTGACGTGACGTTTCATTTTATTTTTGGTTAAAAACGCAGGTATAACCATGTAAAATGATCTCTTCTCTGTTTCGATCAATTCTAAAGCATAGATGTTAACTGAAATTTCGTTTAGTTTCTCGAACTTTGAAATTTGATTTAATTTAATTGGAATTTCCAACCCCTTTATATTTAGAACGGTGTCATAATGCGGATACTTACTTAATCGTTGTGGGTCTTTCGTGACTGGATATAAAGCGCTTACGATGCTCCAAAAGAAACATGCTTGGTCTGCATTTTGAACGTTTACGCAAGCATGTTTCTTTAAAATTTGATCTGGTAATTTAATGAAAGATGAACCGTTGCCGACCTCATATTTATTTATAGCTACTTCTAATAAAACGATTTTACTAAGTGCCCAACCACTATTTTTTTCAGAAAATTCTGATAATTTATTTAAGATAACATCGACTACATTATCATTAAACCACTGTGCTAAATCCGATCCTGCATCTACAACAGCATTTGGAGTAATGAAAAACTTTCGATCTAATAATTCGTCACTTGACTTCTTGTTTTTAAAAATCCCCCCAAAAGATTGTATTTATTTTTAGCATAGGCATTGTTTTTAAAATATTATTAACTCTACTTTTAAATAAATGAAACGCGTCTTTTAAAAAATCTTTAATTTCTTTATGTTGTAAATTTATTATAACTCCCGTTCTAATTCTACTGTCGAAAATAGCAATCACATCTTCCCACTTAACTCTACTACCTCGTTTTAACCCTAAACCTACCTTGTTGGACATCGCTTTAAATAAACATCTCATCCGTTTTAATTCAGCGATTTTCGTATGAATTTTACGTTTTTCCCCAACAGAAAATTTAATTTTTTTAAAAGCTAGCGCACATTTTCTAATATGTTTGGCAATTAGTTTTAAAGAGACATTAGCAAGATCATCGGAATAATTTTGATGTAACTTTTTAATAGTTTCGGTAACTTTGGACGACATTATAAACCACTTTTATAATTAAAACAGGAAAAAAAAATTTGCTTACTAATTTTCTATGGATGTTTCGGATTAAATTTCTTTAATTTCAAATGCCGCAGCCAAATGGAGACGACCACAATCGTAAGATCCTCGGTATGATAAGCTGTATTTCCCTTTCTCGAAATGGCTAATATACGGCTCATAAGTAGCAGTAGTAGGAAGGTGACTTTATCACCCAAGTCAAGAAGAACGCTTGTACCAAATGTTGTTTTGGTTATTTTCGCAGCATAAATTGCTTGAGGAACTCCTATTGGTAGCTCCTGCAGCTTTACTATAGGTTTTCGTGCTGTAATGGAGAAAACTTCGTTTAATTTTTCCAAATTCATCTAATAAAATTTTTACAAATAAGAATATTTTGTGAGACAAAACACAACAATAATTGAAACTTACTTTTTTCTTCTTGTAGCACTTGAACGCACAAATCTATTACCGTTTAATGTAAATAGTCAAATGGTACTAAACCGTATAGCTTTCTCCTTTTTATATCTTTAATTTTGATAAATAATGCTTATTTTATAATAAAGTTAAACAAATTACGAGTGTGACATTTTTTTAGATAAGCAATTTCTGGAAGCTTCTAGAACTGCTGAGTCGCAAAAATGGTTCTAATAAAAGTCAGCGGAAATGACGCATGTAATCCACGTTAAATCAACATATTTTCATTCATTTTTATTATTTGGTAGTTCAAGGTTATTTTTAACATAATGATGTCACAAATATATATTTTTATATCCAATCTTGCACGATAAAATTAAAATGCGTAGTAGCTACATGGTATAGCTATCCGTTTAGTAAGTCAAAGGGTTCGGGTTCGAACCTCCAAAATACCAGCTTCTTTTCAACTCTTACGTCACACCACTTTTCAACGTGCTTACGGAATCCTCTTAATCGAGTCGATGGGGACAATACCGTATGTAAACAATGATGTTATATATCAACAATGGCAACATGCCGTATTTTTTTTTTTTTTTTTTATGTTCTGGTTCCCACGAAAAGGGATATCCTGTAATGTTCAGAAAACATCGTGGGAACCAAGGGAAAGAAGGTAGTAGTTGGTGTTCTTCTTAAATTTCTGGAGGTTGTATGCCTCGGGGAAGACCTCCCTAGGCAATGAGTTCCAAAGCCTCGCAATTCGTTGGATGAATGAGTCTTTGGAAAGTAATGTTCTGCAGGTCTCCAAAGTGACCACGAAGGGGTGTAAAGACTGAACTTGACGGGTTAATCTCGAAGAGACTGCCAAAGGAGGAACGATTGTTGATATTTCAGAAGAGCATCGCCCATGAAAATATCTAAAAAATAGAGACAAATCGCCAACTTTTCTACGGTGTTCCAGACAAGTGAGCGAGTTTGTAAGCGAGGCATCACCGACGAGACGAATTGCCCTTTTTTGGACAGAATCCAGTAGCTTCAGGATATGTTTAGGTGCTGCACTCCAAATATGGGAACAGTACTCCAGTACAGGTCGGATCTGTGCCTTATAGATCATAAGCAGCTGACTGGAGGTGAAATAGCTCTTGGCACGAAACAAAAAACCAAGTTTTTGGGATGCACTTTTGGCAATGGACCTCACGTGATTTTCTCAGGAAAGGTTATTGCTGATAGTAATACCAAGCATCGATATGGATGACTTCAGTGGTATGGTTACTCCTGACAAAGTTATGTTAGGCACAGTGAGATCGGCTTTTCTAGAGAAAAAACATGCTTGTGTTTTGTTTGCATTGAATTCTACCAAGTTGATGGATCCCCATTCGAGAATTGTTGCTAAGTCCATATTTATATTGTTAACATTTCTTCCTCGTTCATTTCTGGTTTCACGGGCTAATATAGGGGCCCTGGAAGAGAAAGCGGTATGGAGGGTACTATCATCGGCAAAGCTGTGTACGGGACATGAAGTTGCTTTCAATAGGTCGTTGATGTGAAGTAAAAATAGTGTTGGTGCTAGAATGGATCCTTGCGGAACACCAGCCTTTATGAGTAGAGTGTCAGATGAAACTCCATCGACCACTACATGGAGAGACCTGTTTGAGAGAAAACTAGCAAGCAGAGAACACAGCTGAGGGGGCAAGCCATAAGATGAAAGCTTGGCGAGGAGTCCCTGGTGCCAAACTCGATCGAACGCCTTGGAGATATCTAATGCCACAGCTAAAGTTTCTCCATACTTTTCAATAGATAGCTGCCATATATGTGAGACGTATGCGAGCAGGTCACCAGTTGATCTCTGATGGCGGAAGCCATATTGCCTATCATTGATAATTCCTGAGTCTTCCAGATATTTCATGAGCTCGATGTTGATGGCTTTTTCCATGACCTTTGAAATAATAGATAGCATGCGATAGGTCTGTAGTTGCTAGTCTTTTTGCCTTTTTTAGGGACTGGCTGTACTCTTGCAATTTTCCAATTGGACGGAAATACTCCCAAATTGTAAGAGTGGTTGAACAACTTGCAAAGAACAGGTGTTAGTTCGGGGGCACATTTCTTGAGAACAATCGGCGGGATTCCGTCAGATCCACAGGCTTTGTTGGTGTTGAGACCCAGCAAAATCTTTCTGATAGTACGTTGGCGAAAGGTGATCTCGGGCATGTGACTGTCAATAGGTGTAATGTTCGAGGGTTGTGTTCCCGAAGAATCCAGAGTGGAATTTCCAGCAAATAGGTGCGCAAAGATATTGGCTTTTTCCTGGGCAGTCGTTGCTAGTGTTCCATCTTCATTGGTTAGGGGAGGAAAAGAGCTAGAAGTGAAGTTTCTTCCCACAGCTTTGGCGAAAGACCAAAATAAACGGGATCCGTTAGGACATTCAACAAGTTTTGATCTTATTTTGGCATTATGAGCATCTTTTGAACATTCTATTGTCTCTTTGCATATGCCTCTAGCCTCAACATATGCTGCTCTGGTCTCAGGTCCCGGATTTTTTTGCCATCGATGGTATGCTGCCTGTTTGGAAGCTACAGCTCTAGAGCAGTTTCTGTTAAACCAGGTCTTATCGGATGATGTTCTTCTTTCGGTATTCGGTATGTAAGTTTGCATCCCCAACATAATGATTTCAGAAATTGTCTCAGCACATCGTGTTGGATCTACTGAGGAGAAACAAACTCTCTTCCATGGAAACGCTGAGAAAAACATACGAAGACCCTCCCAGTCGGCCGAATTGTAATGCCACATGAGACGGGGTGGTATTGTGCTGCTCTATGGTAAATGGAAAGAGCATGTTGTGGAGATGAGGTTGTGATCAGAGTTTCCAAGTGGGGCACAAACTTCTATTCTATACGAGTCAGGATTGGTGGTGAGGAAAAGATCTAGTGTATTGGCAGCCTGGTTGTTGACATCAGGGATGCGGGTTGGTAGCTCGACTAGTTGTTCTAGACCATGAGTGATGGCGAAGGCCTCAGCTTGACGACCTGCATCATCAGTTTTGTTAGAGAATTTGAGCCAGGCAGCGTTATGTACATTAAAGTCCCCCATGATTATGGTTTCAGCTGTTGGATGGTTCTCCTGAATGTAGTCCAAATTGAGTGATAAAAACTCTAAGAGGTTGTTATATGAAGGTTCATTAGGTGATAGGTAAAGGCAGCAGAGGAACTTAGTCACTTTGGTTTCAGATAGCTTAAACCACATCACATCAAAGTCTTTCGGTTCCAAACTCTCTTCACGCTGGCATGAAAGGTTAGCCTTAGCGTAAAGAATGTCAACAATGCCGTATGTAAACAATGGCAACAATGTCGGAATCCTCTTAATCGAGTCGATGGGGACAATAGCGTAGTATGTAAACAATATCAACAATGCCGTATGTAAACAATGTCATATGCCAACAATGTCATATGTCAACAATGTCATATGTTAACAATGTCATATGTCAACAATGTCATATGTCAACAATGTCATATGTCATTCCCCCCGCTCCTGTCATGTCAACAATGTCATATGTCATTTCCCCCACTCCTTTTCCCCCACTTCGCCCCCACTTCTCCACCACCACTTCCCCCACTCCTACACCCACTCCACCCCACTCCTACCCTACCACTTTCCCCACTCCTACCCCCAATCCTTTGCGCTTGAACCGGTGTTGTTTAACTACTTTTTTGGATATATTTTTAAATCCATAGATACGTGGGAATTATTTTTAATGTCTAAAAAATGATAGGTTAAACGATATAAGATTTTTACATAAGTTTTATGACCCCTTTAAGTGATTACTATTGAAAATTACAAGCGCAGAATATGGTTAATAAAATGAAACACGTATGGTTGGTTCTTTGTATATTATATTTTGTATTGTCGATCAAAACAGTATGAATATTTACAAGAGGCTAAAATTACTTTTAATATTTTGAAATACCCTTCCTCACTAAATAAGAGGGCCGATAAATATGGAGACCAGATTTTTATTGATTTCAATATCTGGGGTGGTCTCCCTTACCTAACGGTTTATTTTATTACACCGCTTTAGTAGGTATCAAGAGTTTTATTTTTGAATCATAAACATTATTTATTTTTTAACAATTACAAGGATGTTTTTAAAAAATAATGTGAGAAAGTTAATGGATTCGTATTCCCAAACTTACCAAAATAAACGTTTATCTATGAGGGTGACGTATTTACCAGAGAAATGTAAAAATCAGAGGATGATGTTGAAAGAGATTTTTTGTTACATGGTGGGGTAGAATGATTATATAAATGAACATATTACAAACACTGTCAGTATCAGTTTAATATTTATTATTTCAAGATGAGTCCAATTTTGTTAAATTTACTTAATGGCGTAAACGACAATAATGATGTATCTGCTGTGGTGCTAGAAGATTTCGATTATGAACAGTTTGATAAATTAACCACAAATAATGTTCAAGATGTGGGAAATAAACAAACCATTCACGTAACCGAGGATTGCAATCCAACAAGGATGAAACGTCCCAAGAAGACAACTGTAACTTCCTAGGTGAACAAAGCAATGTAACATTCCAGAGGTTGATGTGAGAGCTTCAGATGTCGACATACAACAATTAAAATGTATGATCCCACCACTTCAAATCTATGGTGATATGAGGAAACACGCCAAACTTAAAATTGTTACGCTAATAATAGGATTAGCAAATGTGAAGAAGCATTACAAAAGGCTAGATATGATTTATTTATCGCTTAAACAACGTATAAAAAAACGACAATTATTTTTAATAATTGTAAATCTGAGCTTATAGACACCTTTGAAGATGAATAATTGTCATTTTTTTGTATATAAATTATATTTAATGTAGTTTTTATTTCAATTAAACATTATTATTTTCATTGCAACAATATATATTTAATGATTTTTATTTGGTTTTATATACGATGAATAATTGTGTTAATAATGTACATAAATATTGAAAAAATATATAATTAATGAAAAATTAAAAAATAAAAAAAATGACATCTAACCCGTTAACGATTCCCAAGTTAAGTGAATCTACAAGTATTTTTATAGAAAAAAATAAACCAGATGCCGCACAGAAATAACATTTTTTTTCGAAGGCAACCTGTGACATTTCTACCTGACAACATTGTATTGTTTTTATCAGAAAAAAATGTAGCTACTTAACACGCAGTGGTGTACCATAAAAATTTTACAAAAAAAAAAGAAAAATTGTACTTCTAAAACGTATTTTTTTTATTTTTTGACAAAAAAGAACTTTACCTTCATAAAATAATGTCAATTGTGTCTTTACAAAGATTCCACTTCTAGTGTCAGAATAAATGGATCTAACATGGACTTACATGTTAGTGTTGGCTATGCAATATACATCGACATTTTAAATACATTATTGATGAAATGGCTAAGTAATGTAGAATTACTGTTTATCAGACAAACATATGCATATAAACACAGTAGAGATTATATTAAATTAAAAAAATCTAACACGTTCACTGAATTTAATATCATTAAATCGTTATAAATTCTTCTTTTCCCAATGTCTTGTTGTAGATTAGAGACTTCAACATTTTATGTGTAAATACAATTGTAAATGGCTGGTTCCCACTCACAAAAAAAACCTTGAAGTTTAACCTTGGGATGATGCTTGCTGGTTTTCATTGCTATTTTTATGGAATGTTTGCAACCTTGAAATGATGGGATTGTAAGATGACATTGTATATCATTGAAATGTTTTTCTTACATGTAGGGGTGTCTCTTATAAAAAGAGATTGGTGGGCTATTCAAAAAATTAAAAGTGAGAAATCTTTGACGTATTTCGAGTGTTTTTGTGGCATGATCTTTACGTATGCCAAATAATTTGTCATATGCAGGGTCACCATTTCTCAGATTTATTAGATGTTTTTTCAATTCTGTATCAAAGTTCTGTTTATCAATATTGGATAATTCAAAATCTGTAGAACTCATAAGTGATGTATGCTAGCAACTTTTTCCTCATTTTCCTTGCCTAGGATGCTATTATTATCACTTCCAGCATCACTTTCAATATATTTGGGTTGAATTGGGGTACTTATTGGCGTAGTTCGAATCTGGTCTAAAAAAGTTGTAGACGGTTTCGCAATACTGGCTGAAGATAAAACATTCAATGGTTTGGCTATTGACTCATAAATTTTTTCCAATGTTTTATTATCTTCCACATTGCCACTTTTGATAGAGTTGAATTTCTCCCGTACAGCTTCGGTTGCTTGAACCAGTTGACGTTTCACACCCATTTTGATATTTACACATTCATCTCTTGGTATATTCATCTTTTAAAAAAATTACTTGCTCTGTTGAAGTGTGTGTATGTGCTCTCGACAATGTTCTTTACTGAATTAAGTTTTTTGTATTTAGATATATGAAGCTATCGAATCCTTTGCGGTCACATCCATCATGTATCTTTTTATCTTTACCGATGACTAGAAATCCATACTGATCACCCCAATATTTTGTACACATTATTTGAAATTCCTTGAATGTGACATCTGGTGAAACATGATCAGAAAAGATGTGATTTAAATTCGTCTCATCCTGTTTAAACATTATAATAAAGTTTGCATTATCACGCACTAACTGTTTTGGAACTCGTAAATAGGTCTGCGTAAGATAGAAACAGTCTACACTTTTGTGACGTCCCATACAAAAATATGATCTGATAATATCTTTTTTTTCACATTACGCAAATATTCATATTTTGGTTGATTCAACGATTTGGAATACAAATAAACATTAGCAAATCGCAATCCTTGTGGGTGTGTCAAAAGAGAGATCATTGCATTCGTTTTTCCACAATTCGAAGGACCAATTATGAGAGCGCGAACAGAAGACGGAAGTAATGGTCCATGTCGTAATGTATTTCCTCCATGCAATCCGCTCCCTAGATTTTCATCCAAATTATCAACTATTAACTCTTCTTTTTGTTTCACAATACGCAAAGTTTGGCTGTTGAAGACTTATGGAAAAAAATTATGTAAAACAAGTCTCATTTAAATGTCTAATACGGTGTAGTGCAGACGTAAGAAAAGTGAATCTCAAGGACGTGGTTTAGTTAATACATTAATAAATAAACTACCATTTGAATTACATCTACCAGGTGGCTATCAGTATTGTGGATCAGGAACAAAATTGAAAAAGCGTTTTGCTCGCAACGATCCAGGCATCAACAAGTTGGATATCGCGTGCAAAACACACGACATCCAATATTCAAAGAATTCAAACGATCTCGCGGCTAGACACAGAGCTGACAAACAACTCGAATACGCTGCTTGGGATAGAGTTAAATCAAAGGACGCTGGTATTGGTGAACGAGCAGCTGCCCTACTTGTCACAAACATAATGAAGACAAAAAGACGTTTTGGTATGGGGTGTGATATGAGCATTGTCAAGAAAAAAAAAATGGTTTAAAGAACAAAGCCGTGAAAAAAAGAAAAATGGAAAAAGTAGCTTTCGGAGCTGGTATAGTTCGAAAAGTTCGGAATGAATTACAAAAAGCTGGAGGTAATCAATTTGTGACAAGTAATAGAAAAAAGCTACTGTTATAGCATTAAAATCAGCACGTTAATATCTCAGAGGCTGGTGGAAGGAAAAAAATTTGAACGCCGCGTATTATACATATCCCGAAAGTGGGTGGATTTTTACCACTTATACCTATTTTCGCTGAATTGTCTGCCCTTGGTAGTTTAGCAGGAGCTGTGGTGCGAATAACCAAAGCTGTAAATTCAGCAATGAGAGCAGAGATGCTTTAAACGAAGAAAAAAATCACAATATAAAAATGGAAGCAATTGCAATGGGGAAAAAGGGTAGTGGTATTTTCTTGAAACCCTATCGTAAAGGTCTTGGTATCTTTTTGAAACCATATAATTTAAAAAACTAATTGATTCCCTACCTTTTAAATCCCTTACTGACATAGAACTCAATTATTATGCTAAACAAATCAAGATTCCATACTTTCGAGGTGTTTTCATTCGTGATAGTTTACCCAGCTCAGGACTACTGGTACATAAACATGAAACAGCAATTATCAATTTGGATGGAAACAATGGTAGAGGAACATATTGAGTGGCGTATCGAAAAAATGGGAAATAGGCTTCATATTTCGATAGTTTCGAAGATCTACCCCCCACCATTAGAATTGGTGCAATACTTTAGAAGTGGTCCAAATGCAATTAAAAAAATTATATATAACTATGAACGCCAACAAAATTTCAATAAAGTTGTGTGTGGACATCTTTGCTTAAAGTTTCTCTCACAATCAAAGTAAAAAAAAATGGATATCACACCTGAAATGGATAGAGAGGCTATTAAAAGAATGGGGCATTCCCTTACAGCATATTCAAAGCTAAAAAGTTTAAGAAAGATGAGTCAAAGTCAACTGGCAGATATGCCCAAGGAAGTATTAATTTCTTGTGCATCGCATGACATTGCCGCAGTTTGGCTTAGACTACCCTAACACCTTCAAAATGATATCGACATTTTAAAATATCAATATTGTTATGAACATTATGGTGGTGATGATAGTAAAAGCACATCCACCGATGTGAATGATGGACCCATACCCAGGAAAATCTTTTGCTGTTATTGCAACATTGAGGATTGTAATGTGGGTGCTAATAAGAATGAATTGGCACTGAAAATTTTAACTCCAAAGAGACATAAATTGACATGTTGCAAACAACAATAAATTGGTGTGGAATCGTAGAGGTGTCATCAGTCATGTCACGAAAGTTCGAGCTACAAGCTGTCGGATGCACTGTTTTGAGTGCAAATTTTGATCCACCTATTGAATTGGAGAGTGGAAGTCGTTATGGTTTGGGGCTTATAGGATTCTATAGTTGCAATACCATTCACAACATTACGAAAAAAAACAATATACTCATTATTGGCATTCTTTCCGTTTGGAATGTAATATTATTTCAGGAATCATATCATATTCAATCATATTCTTTTTATATATATACGATATATATATATATATATATATATATATATATATATATATATATATATATACGACGACAATATAAAAATGGTGCTCGAAGCAAACAATGACAAGTTGAATATTTTCGATGAACCAGTTGTTGACCATTCACTCATAAGTTTTCATGAGCATACTTATAAACCATTTGGATCTCCGTTTTTTAAAAATTCGGATGAAATTTGAATTGTCATTAATAATCAAGATGCGATACTCGATATTGCTGAAAGCTTTATTTATATAGAAGGAAAATTCACACCAACAAATGAAACCTTACCATGCTATCTTTCAAACAACGCTTTAGCATTTCTATTCGATGAAATTCGCTATGAAATGGGGGGTGAACAAATTGCCGTTGTTCGAAAACCAGGAATAACTTCAACAATAAAGAATATGATTTCATTCGGACAATCACATTCACAAACATTCTTGACCACTGGTTGGGGACTTTCAAATACGAAGCAGGATATCCTCGATGTAACTAGTCACGTGTTCAATGGCAAGCTTCCGCTAAAGTATTTGATGGGTTTCGCTGACGATTACAATGGTCTATCGTAATGTACTTTCACTCTACTCATTTCAATGGCAAAAAACTCTTCTGCAAAAATCGTACAATTTTTAAAGTTGGGACTAGCAATAAGTGCACTAGCACCAAGTCTTCGTTTAGCATTGGCCCAATGTGTGACAAGTCTAACATCCACTCTATTGTCAACGTTTTCAACAGTATTCCCATACACTGCATTGTTCATTAATTTATAGAAATCCTTTGCATATTTATTGTTTGCCCTATTACGCATTTTAGTATTAAGATCAATATAAGGCTTCATCCAATGTGACTGCTTACATTTTAATACTCTATGAGTGCACATTACGATTAAACCATTGTCAATGGCCTGTTTTAAATTTTTATAGTGTACTATATACTTTCGCTTATCTTTCAAATTTAGAATCAGTTTTGGTATTTTACTCTTAGAACTTGGTGAATTTATACTCTCTACTAGAAAAGGGAGATCTGAATGTTTATTATGCAATTTTTGAGGATAATGAACGTCTAAATTAATTATTTTCTCACTAGTTAGCCATGTAAAACCACCTGTGGGTAATGCCTGTGACATACTATGTCCATACAGGTTTGTTGCATCCAAATATGTAATGAAAGATGATGCTTTATTGGGGTCAAAATCGGGTAAAATCTTATTATTTGCAACTTGTTTTCTATCACTACATTGAGCAACACCGCCACGTATACCCTTTTTAAAGAAATGTATCATATCAATGTCGGTTAGAAGTTCTAATTTCACATCAGTGTATTTCAACATTGCATCCCAGGGTAAGCCCGGTGCTGTGTAATACTGGGCTGGATCTAATTTATAGGTATTTAAACATATTTTTCTGAAATTTTCGAATATGTCACAAAGCAGTAATACATCTGACTTCAAATATAAATCTGAATAATCCCCTAAACTTGTGCAACCGAAAAGATGCCAAAAGAGTTTAGCTTTCATGTAATCTTTATCAGATACATGTTGCTTATTCAAGTTGTCATAAAATTGCTCCTTAGATGGTAAATGTTGAACATTTAATTTGTCAACGTTGTCAACAAAACTATAAGGAAAAACACCTTTTTGCCTTATCAATTTAAATTTTTCGATTTCGGAAATATGTTTCAACATCTCTTAACATTGATTATCGCTTAAATTGGCACCCAACTTGTCCAATGAACTTGCCATAAATCTAAAACTATCTATAAATCTCATTATTAAAGAGTGTTTTTTTATTTTACTATCTTACTAACCTTCACATCCCATTCCTTAAAAGATTTTCCACATATGCCACATTCAGTAGCATCATGGAATTCTTGTTCCACCACAGCGGTTTGTTTAATCATTTGTTTCACATACCTCAAATGGTTTTTATACACATTTTTCAAATCATCCTTCAGTCTGACCCTGAAAACATTTGCAGCATCCACACCTCTATATGAAACAAATTTTGAGAATTTATCATCGAAGGAGCATTTTATGAAATAACCAAACGAGTAACGCTCATGTTAAAAGGTTCTATTGGTGTAAGGAGTTCTGGATCTGGCTCACAAGTCTAAATTGGTTTAAGCACTGATTTAAAATCTGCATAAAAAACAAATGGCACTATCATTTGCCTTTTGAAATTTTCAAACATCAGTGTATTACCTGCTATCGTTTCTTCATATTTATTTACTTTATAATCAATTGTTGGTGTTGTTGTACACACATGATTACAATTATGCAACTGATGACGCTGCAGTAATCGCTCAGTATGAAAGCTTAATAAACATCCATCACAAAAAAATCTCTTATGTTTATGAGCAGAAATCTGTGTTGAAATTAATTTCGAAAGATTTTTTATCCAACAATAATGACTGTTCCCTGAATCAACTGTAATAAGCAACAAATTGACATGTCTACCGAGTTTTCTCTGAGAGTATTGCAATGGTCCAACGACCTCATATTTGAGCTTGTTATTTTCTAATTTGGACTCTAAACCATAAACATTGATCGAAATATCATTTAGATTCTCAAATTTTTTAATGTCGCGCAATTTAACTGGAAAATCCATACCTGTTACAATCAAGACAGTCTCGAAGCGTGGGTATAAAGAGATCTCCGAAACATCACGCTCACATGGGAATAAAGCAGATGTAATAGCCCATGCAAAACAGTGCTGGTCATTATTTCTCACATTAACAACCCCATTCTTCCTCGCGATGAATTTTGGTAGTTCGAGGTATGATGAACCATCAAGCGGACTATATATGCACATGTTCACTTCCAGGAATAGAATTTTCTCACAAATCCACCCTAAAGCAAAAAAAAAAAATTATAAAACATTAAAAACATTTATGATTTTTTTATAAACCTGAATCACGCAGCTCAAATTCAGTAGTTTGGGCAATAAGGGTGTCACGGAATGTGTCGAATAATGTATCCAAAGCAGTAGATCCATCAGCAATGCGATTTGGAGAGTTGAACGATTTGATGTCCGTCACTTCCTGCGTTTGGATAATATAGCTTCCAAACACCTCCATGTTTACCTTAATGGTGTTATGCGCTTTAATAATTTTTTCCAATAGAGCAACTACTTTGTGCTTAATATCATTGAAAAATGGCGCGTACTCAGTGTAAACATTTGTATTACTCACTCTATAGCTTGCGATACGATTCTTGAACGCATTCTTGATTAAATGAACGCCTTCGCCAACTTTAATACATGCATTCGTCCTGTGTTTAAGTGTTCTGTTATGGCTGCTGACTTGACATTGTTGAATTGTCACATCACAACATTTACATGTATAAAATAATTGCTGTGACGAGTCCAATTTTACACGTTTTGCTGAATGACCACCCTGGCAACTTTCTCGTTGATTTCGACGAAGACTATGATAATAAGTAAAAAATTTACCACAATCACAAGTGTATATTTTAAAGTATATTTGTCAGAAGTGAATTTAACGAAGAATGAATCTGCTAACGCTTATACTGTTTTACTAATACTGACACTCTCTAAGATGTACTCTTATGTATAAACCTCCTCCTCTCTTTAACCTAATAAAAAAAGATCAACACACCACCCATGCAAAGCAAAGAATATCGTTCCAATGTATACCCTTGAAAACTAGAATCGTTTTAAACTTCAACCTCTGATTTTTACATTTCTCTGGGAAAAAAACCCTCATAATTAAACTTTTATTTTGGTAAGTTTGGGAATACGAATCCATTAACTTTCTCACATATTTTTTTCAAAAACATCGTTGTAATCACTTAAAGGGGTCATAAAACTTATATAAAAAATCTTATATCGTTCAAGCCACCATTTTGTTAAAGGCATTCAAAATAATTCCCACGTATCTATGTATTTAAAAATATATAAAAAAAACTCTTATCTGTACCTATCAACCAGATAAATATTAAATTAAAACACCCCCAATCCATAAACTAATAATTTCACACACTTTACAAAAAGAGATATTTTGTGAACATAATTTTTCCACGTAAATGTAAGATGATTCCGAGATTTCAATGTCATTGACTCCACCCCGATCTAAAAAGTGTGACTTCCGTCAGTTCTAAAGAAATGTTTTGATGTGATTCTTACATACCAGATGGGGGCGTAAAGAAATTTAGATGTTAATCGAGTCTGATTAATTTAGTAAGGGTCGCCCCATTTTTTTTTATTTTCTTAAGAAATATTTTTATTATTTTATCGATTTTAAAACAGTTGATGTACAAGGACATTTTACGTTTTTTTGCCTGCTTGAATATCACATCTTGAAACAATAGAGATCAGAAAGTTTTCTTGGAACTAGCAATTAACAAGACCAATATTTGCCTTCTCTCCGAAACAAAGAAAAGAGGGAAGAGCAGTATGAGATACGGGCATTACATCTTGTTCTGCAGCGGAGTTTATAAAGATATGAAGGTACAGGTAGAAGTAGGGGTTGTGATACATGAAAAACTAGAACACAAGAAAACACTTCTTTGATGATCCACAGAGCACACTAAATCAACTACCAATCAATCAATCAAGCTACCTATCCACTCAATGGATGTTTGCGACCACATGTTGGAATTGATCCCTGTCTCTGGCTGCGCTGACAAGTTCTTCAATCGTTTTTAATCTGATCCACTGTTTAATATACAAAGTTTTAATGAGGAAGTGAGAAACGAGAATGGTAACATGCTCATAGAAATGTGTATATATAATGAGCTAAGGATCAATAACACATACTTTAAACACAAAAACCAACATAAATACACCTTCCAAAAAACAAGAGGACACAAATCAACTATCGACTACGTAATCACGAACAGCCAAGTAGACCCCTAGCATACACACACAACACAACCTTATTTTATGTAAATACCGATCAACAAACCTGCGAAAAAGGAAAAAGACCCCTAACTACACCACTAAATTCAACATAGAATCGCTTAAAGATGGCAGCACAAGAGGATTATACGAACGAAGACTCAAAAATCATACAAAACCATATAAAAAGAGAAATCGAGGTAGAGCTGGCATGGAAAAAACTAAAAGCAATTTAAAACAGAGCGCAACAGAGGCTACAGGTCTGAAAGCAGTAGAAACCAATGGTAACAGAAACAAAAAACCGTGGTTCACCAATGAAGTAAAAGAACTTGCTAAAAAAAATAAAGAAGCTTACTTAAAATACATTAACAACAGAACAGCAAATGAGTACAAGAGATACAAAATAACTAGAAATTAAACAAACAACGATATAAGACAACTAAAAAAGAGTACTGGAAGAAATTCACAGCTGAAACTGAGAAAGATCTATACAACGGTCAAAAAAAAGTGTGGAACATGCTACGAAACAGGAAAAAACAGATAACTGAAAAGGTGAAAGTAAAAGAGATTAAATTGGAGACATGGATGAGACATTTTGAAAACATGTATAATACCCCCGATGGAAACACATCAAGAATAAAGATTTTACCAGATAACGATAACATTGAAAATAAACTAACAATAGAGGAAGTTTAAGCGACAACACAGAAGTTAAAAAACCGAAAAACTCCTGGCGTCGATAATATTGATAATGTACTCATTAAATACGGGAAAATGGAACCACAGAAAGAACTCACCAAACTGTTTTAAAAAGATAATTAGATCCGGAACCATACCAGATAAATGGAGAGTAAGTATATACATAAAAAAGGAAAGAAAAGTAACCCCGATAAATTTAGAAAAATAACGCTATTGAGCTCGGTCCTTAAAATCTTTACTAAAAAAATCACTCATAGGCTCATGGAAAAGGTGCCAATATTTAAAGAACAGCAAGGATTTAGGTCCAATAGATCAACAGTGGGCGCAATATTTATATTACTCCACATTTAACCAAGGCATTCGACAGGGTCCGACTGAATGACATAATCAAAATTTTAGACCAAAACAACATCGATTACCGGTACTAAAGAATTATACAAGAACTAAATAGTAGATGTAGAACAACAATAAAAACGAACGAGAAACTGTCTAAGAAAGTGCAAATAAATACGGGCATACGACAAGGTGACAGCCTTAGTCCTACTCTGTTCAACATCATTATGGACCAAATCATTAAAAATATTAAAAAAGTTTACGCTGGATACAGGATGCGCAATCGTACTATTAAAGTATTATGCTATGCAGACGATGCAATCCTTATAGCAGAGAATGAAGACGACTACTCTTCATATGATGCTAATATGACTTAATTATCGTTGTAAAAAAGGCATTTGACGATCAATTTATTTTTATTTTATTTTTAATCCATACGCACCCTCTTTCAAATCTTTTTTAAAAAATCTTCTATGTTTGAGTTAAACAGCTATGGTGAAATCACACATCCCTGTCTCAAACCTTTTTAGATGTTAAACCTATTTATTCTCACACAAGCATCCTCGTAAAGTGATTTCAGTGCTCGTATTTAAACTACCGCTCACCCCATACATCGACAAGGTCGACCACATCACAACTCACCCCATAAAATGCGCGCGGGAATTTATATCTAAAATCCTTTTTTAAACACCACTGTGTTTACCTTTCATGTTACTTCCATTGTCATACCATTGTCCACCTAAGTTTTTTATTGAAATAGACATCTCATTTAACTAGGCAATAATTTTTTTCATTTAAGCCAGCGCCAGTGGTATCTGACAGAGGAAGAAATCCTTAAAAATAATTTTTAATTTCACTCTTACATTTTTGTTCTTTATTATCATTATTAGTCAATTTTATACTCTGAACGATAATCGTCATTTGTTCAAGTACTACAACAATAAAAAAATTTAATTTTAATGAATGAGAAAAAAAATTCTGATCAGGCCTCCTTTCTTCTATTCTGTAATAATACACCTTTTGCAATTTAAAGTGGGAAAAAAGTAGATGCATAGTGAAAAAAAATAATACATAAATTACATACTTACTTTTTTCTACTCACATAACTAATGTGGCATTTAGCGTACGAATATGTACCACGCTAAATGATCGATTAGTCACAGGTTCTTACAAGGTGTGACTTTTTGCGATTTTATAGTATATTACGTATTGTAAGAATTGTAAGTAACCCATTACGCGCGGCTTCGTGCATAAATTTCATGAGTGCGTAATGGGCTTACAACTCGTGTAACGTACTATACTTTTTCTACGCCCATTCATTTTCTTCCGTTAAATAAAAAACATTGCAATCATTTAAACTTTATTATAATGGTTGTTAATAACAATTGAACAATTATTGTAAAACGATTGTGCCTTATTATTTAATGGTAATGACCGGTTATTTATAATTGTAGTACTGCTCGGTACATCAGAAGACGAAGATTGATAATTGGTAATTGCCTCCGATATTCGTAATGCGTTGTCATTTTTATGTTTAAGTGATTGATTTACATAGCCTTCCGCAGTTGAAGATTGCCAGCCACCAAATGTTTCTCGTCTGTGGCATCTTTCATAAACTTATTAATTTTTTCAGTAGGGCGATTAGTTTTGAATAATTTGCAATGTTAATGTTATTATTAATGTTTAGTGTAGTTCTTAGCATCGAATAAATGGCCCATAGAGAGGATGACTTCATAGTTTTTGATATTTCTTCAAAATACGCAAGTAAAACATTTTCCGAAAAGGATTTAACGTTATGCTTGTGTCGCCAATCCATAAATTTTTGATAGGTAATTTTTTACCTTTCTTTGGATTTTAGCGGTAACAAATTATGTGTGGCAGCTTAAGCTTTTTCTAAAATCTTCGGTGGAGTGCTCATAATTTCATCACTTTCACTACTATCAGACATATTCGTAGATAAAGTTGAGAAAATGTTTGGATACAATTATATTTTGTTGACAATATTAATGACATGACATTTATTTTCATAGCATGATAGTTAAGAAAACGTGTCCTATTTTTAAAGAAATTGCATAACGTGCTGTCTACATTTATGGGCATCACTCTTTCAATCCTAAATATATATCGTTAATGCTAAGTTTTTATGTTTTTTAATTGACTAAATTTGTGTACCAAATAAAGTCTTACGTAAATAAAAATTTGATTGTAATTTAATTAAACCAAGAAGTTTAAGTTTTTTTCTTAAAACGCACGTGTATGTTATGAGATATCATTACGTACATGTTATTGTTATATGTCATTTACAAGGAATGTTGACAGTGCGATTTTTGATGTTTACAGACATGGGCGTAGAAAAAATACATTACTATGGCAATTTAGCAAAAAATACATTACTATGGTTACCGTTTGATTTCAGCGGTTTAATAAGCCATGAGAACCACCTGAGACACTATCGTGAGTCTGTCTGACAGGTCTGTCAATTATTGAAACTGTCATTTTCGGAATTATTCAATTTATATATATATATATATTGTTTTAAATTAAAAAGCGCTTTTTCTTATAGTATATATTTTATTGCACGAAAAAACAGATATAATTTATATATTTGTAATACAAAAAAAAATTAAAATAGAAATTAATTTTCTTTTCCCGCCCAGTTTCCATACAATTTTAAGTTACAAATTATTCTCAAAGAGAGAAAATAAATAATTTCCATCAATGATAGCAGCGAAAATCCAGTAAAAAGACCCAACAATCCTCCAAAGTTAGCTAGAAAGTCCAAAGGTCCGTAGAGCTCGTGTCGTTCGGAATAAATAAAATTTGACGTTTCAAAAAAAATTAAGAGTTTTGATGCAGATTTACTGAAAAAAAAATTAATAAAAATACATAAAGCAAATGTGTTAACTAAGGTGATTTTTCACTAACAATGCTTTTAAATATGGTCATTAACCAAATTACAAAAATAAATTGGTCAGAATATAAATAATAAAACAAAGATAATGAGCGATACAAATAAATTAGGAAATACTAGCATTTTATGCGAATAAAATATTACTAAAATGTAAAATATTAGGTTAGGTATCAAGTGGGGCGTGGTCAACCCTCCACCACGACTCTTAGTGGGTCTATTGTGGCTCACCCCTAGAGGTCACAGTTCACCGCACAATCCAGCCCTTCTCACGAAGTTCATGGTTGCATAGGGTGAGATTTTTTTAAAATTGCTAGGTTCTAGGTTGGTGTATCCAAATATGTTAAACCTTATTCTGCCCAGGCCGGGGCATGAACATAGTATATATTCAGCAGTTTCGTCTTCCATGCAGCAGAACCGACCGTTTGTTGGTTCAGATGTATCTTTCTGAGGTGGTATCTTAGACGACAGTGTCCCGTAAGCAGTCCTGTTAGAATATGCAGGTCATTTCTGCTCCATTCTAGGATCTGCTTAATTGTGTTTCTCGAAGGTTGTAACGGTAAAAACGCCTTTGAGTGGGTTAGCCCTGGTATGTCGGACCAGTACGTTGTCACGTGCCTATTATTTTCTTCTCCTATCTGCCGTTTCATTATTATAATAGTCTGCATTTGGGTTCGTTGTATGTAGTGTTGCCTATGTAGTAGTGATAGAATTCGATTATTGATAGCTGTGACATTTTTGTCTCTCTTATTGGACTTCGCCTTGATTATTGGCCTCGATTGTAGTGTGTTGTTAGATATATTATTGTTGGTTTGCATGGGCTGGCAACTGATGCGAACGAGCGCGTTTATGAACTAGGGACTTATACATGGAAAGGTTGGCTGACGCGTGTCCCGGGACATTTTTCTTGATGTCCGGTCTAAGAGCGAGGAGGATTGATGATTGGTTTGGTGGCAGTGGTGGAAGTCGGTTGAGAGTTTTTGGAACGGTTGAATATTAACACGGGAGCGGAACTTCTACGGTTTCTTCTTCCATATCTGGCTGAATTTGGGGCCATCTTTATCGGATTTAATTCTTAACTTGACCATTCTGTCGTGCCTATGTGGTGAATATTTTTGAATATTGGTGTCGAGTTAAGATCACCACTTGTGGGATTTGATGAAGCGAAGCCATCGTGAAGTACCACGTGCCGTTCCATCCACATCGACGATAAATTTCAGCGTTATAAAGACTTGCCTGGTAATTTTAGCAGAAATTATCGATAATAATATTTGGTTTTTCGGTTCTTGGATCATCGATGTTACCGTGACGTCTCAGTGAGGTTTTCAATTGGTTACATGGTATGGAATTTAATTTTATCAACTTATCAGTTATGTGCTTGATCTAAGTGTTTTCAATAATTTAAAAGTAACAAGTTATTCTCATTTAGTTTGTACCTGCTCCCAGTGACGTCCCAATAAAGTTTTCAATAGTTTAAAAGTAACCAAATTATTTTTCGTTAAATTTGTACCGGCTCCAAGCTGAATCTGAATTTATATATCACTGAATATTATTTATTTGGATATTGTAAGGGTTTTAAAATATTATTTTTGTAGCAAGTCCATTTATTTAGTATTTCCTTTTTTTTTGTTGTGTTAATCTTTTGCTATCAGGAATTTTATATAAAACCAATTATTTTCGAAATTTTAAATATTGTGAACATTTTCTTGTTGTTGTTTTTTTTTTGTTATTTTAATTCTCTTTTGTACCTCATTAGGTTTTTATTACTGTCTGGAAGATTGTTATAATTAATTTAAATATTATTTTAAGAAAGTGTATTAAATTCGTTTAAACCACTTTACGAAAATACAGAATTTATTGTAAAAAATCAGAACATCATTTTTACTTAATTAATATATTGCAGTAATTGTAAATATAGTTTTATTTATCTAGTTCACCATAATTGTTTGTTGTTTTTCGCGTGGATCTGCTGGTGCCTACAAGACCTAGGGGTTTCCGGCTTGTACCGTTTTAAGTCGGTGGCGCGGCTCACTTTTAGATTTTTTTCTTCTACCCTCTACGGCTGAGCTCGGGCATAATTTGCCAGTAGAGAGACCACTAGCAGAGTACTCTTTAGAGAACCAAAAAAAGACGTGGCAACGTGATTATTTTCCTCTCGGCCCAGTCCGAAATAATTGTTTTGGCGGCACTTGTGGTGACTCCAAAAACCGGTTCTGGTCCAGTGAACGCAGATTCAGCAAGGGTGTCGGCTTTTTCGTTTCCTTCCACCCCCTGGTGCCCAGGTACCCACAGTAGGTTCACCCTGTTGTTCGCACCAAGGTACTCTAAGGATTCGATGCAATTCCATGCAAGTTTAGAATTTATCTTGTTGGAGCTCAGTGCTTTTAAAGCAGCCTGGCTGTTTGATATTATATTTATGTTTTTGTTTGCTAGAGGTCTGTTGTCAACTCTCTTGCACATAGTTCGATAGCGAATATAAAATACTAACACGGACAAAAAAAATAATGGTTTACGAAACCCTAATAAGACCTGTAATTACTTACGCAGTTAAAGTTATGTCCACATCGAAAAGAGATAAAGATAGATTAAGGGTAACAGAGCAAAAAAATTTATAAACAATACTATGATCTGTAAAAATGGAGGATGGCCAATGTGGAAATAGAACAAATACAAGTCCCATATAGGCATATAAACTAGCGTTATATGCAGACGCTCTTTGCACAAGTAAAGATGTACGAATATTACATTTAACAATGCAAAGCCAATTAAAAAAAGGAAACTTGGATAAAAAGATAAACTAACAAAAATAAACGCAAAAAAAACAAGAAATGATTTTTAAAATAAAAACGACTGCAAACGTATCTTAACCACCAATGTGCATTTAGGTACTAATCTCTCATGACGTACACAAAAATAACAAACTAGCATTAAAATAAAAATATCACACCTTAAACTCTCTCTAACCGATTTTGAACTCAGCTAACAAACCACTAAATATGTCTATGCTTTTTTTATAAATTTTTTTAAAAGTACGTTTAATTGGCGAATGCATTCCATAATTTGTATGATGAAAAGAAATATAAAATAAATTTAATTGTCTTAGATTTTTGACGGGAACATTTAAATTAATACCTTGGAGAAGTTCGGAGCAAGAAACCATTTATTAGCTTAAAAACAAACAGTAACTCGCAGTTTTCCCGTCTTGTTCTCAATAAGTTCATATTTAGTGTATTTAAAATAATTGTGTAATCATAATTGCTAATGCGAAGTTTCAACTTATATGCACAGTATCTTAGGAATTTGTTCTGAACTCTTTCCAAGGTGGTAGAATAAATTTGATATTGAGAAGACCACACAATAGATGCATAATCTACTTGTAACACTACTAAAGCATAAAAAACTGTTCTTTAAGCCAAAACAGATAATCTTAAACAGTTCCAAAGAATGAAGCTCAGTGATTTTGATGATTTTACTAAAATGTTATGTATATGTAAACAAAACGCAAGTGCTCATCAAATGTTACTCCTAAATCCTTTATTGTTGTTACAAATGAAAATTAAACATTATTAATTGAGTATGAACTAACATACTTTTTGGCACTTCTATAAAAACAAATATAACAACATTTTTCAACATTTAAATGCAAACTTTTATTTTTTTTTCACCCTTCACTTGGACGGTCTAAGTCTATTTAAATTTAAAGCCTTTGACCGCGTTTGGCACCAGGCATTGTTAAATAAATTATATGCCTACGGTCTCCCAACCAAACTGCGCCAATGGCTCTTGAGCTTCATGCAAGATCGCTCCTTACATGTGGCAGTTGACGGTATTTCTTCTGATGCGTTTAAAACTAATGCCGGGGTCCCCCAGGGTTCAATCCTGTCCCCCACCCTATTTCATTTACACATCAACGACCTCTTGAAAACCACCACGAACCCCATTTACAGTTTCGCAGGCGATAGCACACTTGTCTCAACTTTCACATCCTATCGATCACTTTCGGTGAATGAAACAAATAGACTCAGGCAGGAACAGGTTGATTTCATCAATAGGGATCTTAAAGCAATCGTCGAGTGGGAAACCAACAATCTTGTTCAGTTCAACGCCCAAAAAACACAAAGTGTCACGTTTTCCAAGAAAGTGAATTCCTCAAATCATCCCATCACAATGTTCGGAAATACCCTTGAACCAAGTCCCTCCATCTCGATTTTGGGAGTCACGGTGTCCAATAATATGTCCTGGCATGACCATGTTGCTAACATCGCAAAGTCGGCAAGCCAGAGGCTAGGTTTTCTGTGGAAAGCCAGAAAGTTTTTTACTCCTGATCAACTGTTTGTTAGAGATTATTATTCAGATTGATCTACTCTCATATTATTTTTCATGTATGACCCTATATATGTTGTTTATAGTTTTGATAGATGTCAATGTTAATATTGTAATTTATTCTTTCATCTGAATTATATTAATCCTTCAACTAATTCTGGTCTTGTATCTTCGATCCCGTACATAAACTTAACAGGTTATGGGCCCAGGAATGTTGTAAAACATTGACCGTAAGAAAATTTGCTCATAAACTCCAGAATATCGTGAAGAAGAATTCTTCTGTGGTGTGACCTGGTACAAGTTTTACTACGTTTCGTATTGAAAAATGAATCCAACTGAAAATAATACGAATACTGTAACGAATACTCAGACACCTATCATTATTGGAGCGAGTGGACTAGCAGTAGAAAAGTTGGAAGGTGTTATAAATTATAATAACTGGAAGTTTCAGATGAAAATGTCATTAATATTAAATGGTCTTTGGAACTGTGTTTTGGGAACTGATACTGATGCGAATAGAGACCAAAAGGCTCTTGCAAAAATATGTCTCAGCGTGAAGTCTTCATGTATTCAACATGTCAGAGATGCTTACAGTGCTAAAGCTGCTTGGGACAGTCTTCAAAAGATTTTTGAAGATAAAGGACTTTTTCGGAGGGTTACTCTATTGCGCAAGTTGCATCGTTCTGATTATAAGAACTACAATTCAATGACTGAATATATCGATGATATAACATGTCTTGTGCAACAATTGACTGATATTGGTAGGAAAATTGATGATGAGGAAGTATCGGAATTGTTATTAAGTGGTTTACCCCCACATTAGTTTGTAATTTAGAGACGACGCATATGAAAACCCCGATTTCAAGTGAAATGGTTAGAGCATGTTTACTGCAAGAATAATATCGCAGAAATAAAGTTTCAAACGTGTCAAGTGAAGTAGCATTTGCTAGTACAAATTCAACACAGAAATCATCAGACAAATCTTCATTGGTTTGTCACCAAAGTGTCATAAACTAAAGAAAGACAAGAAAAATTAATCAAAGACAGATCGAGATCATGATAAGAAGTCAAATGATAAATTGTTGTTCGTATCTGCTTTGACAACAGTCCCATATAATGATAAGGACTGGATCATTGATTCAGGCAGTACTTCCCATATCTGTAAGCACAAGACATGGTTGAGCAATCTCCGATCTACCCAAAAAGATTTAACTGTAGCTAATAATCAAACCATACAAAGTCTTGGTTCTGGAGACGTCATTGGTTTGTCATTATTGCGGTAAAAAAGGTCATATAAAACCAAAGTGTCATAAACTAAAGAAAGACAAGAAAAATTAATCAAAGACAGATCGAGATCATGATAAGAAGTCAAATGATAAATTGTTGTTCGTATCTGCTTTGACAACAGTCCCATATAATGATAAGGACTGGATCATTGATTCAGGCAGTACTTCCCATATCTGTAAGCACAAGACATGGTTGAGCAATCTCCGATCTACCCAAAAAGATTTAACTGTAGCTAATAATCAAACCATACAAAGTCTTGGTTCTGGAGACGTCAAGGTTAATCTTACTGAAAAAGATAGCCGATTAATCGTTGATGTGATGTGTGTTCCTGATATAGCTACAAATTTACTGTCTGTAAGCAAAATTACCGAGAAAGGATTGACTGTCACATTTGACAAAGACAAATGTCGAATTTATGAAAATTGTTTGATAACTGGAAACTCGGTTGCTACAGCTACGAATTCAGATGGAGTATATAAGTTGGATTTTATTTCCACTGACTCAGCATTGCAAATTGTTGAAAAACATATTCCGAATGAAGATTTTCCAGAAATTCCTCCAGAATTAGCAATGACTGCTGTTTCATCAGAGACGTGGCACAGACGTCTTGGTCACTTGAGTAAAAGTGGTATGTGTGCTCTCAAGGACGGATTGGCCACTGGAATAGATTTTAAAGATCAGCAGTTCGATCAAATTCAAAATTGCATACCTTGCATTGAGGGGAAGCAAAAAATGAAATCATTTCCAAAGGGTGAAGTCAAAAGAGCAACATCACTATTAGAATTGATCCATTCTGACCTTTGTGGACCAATGTCTGAAAGAACATGGAGTGGAACACGTTATGTTTTGACTTTCACGGACGATTTTTCTCGAAAAAGCTTCGGATATCTGCTCAAAAATAAAAGTGAGGTTTTGGAGAAATTCAAGGAATTTAAAATACCGGTGGAAATTCAAACCAATTTGAAGATCAAGAAACTAAGAACAGACAATGGTGGGGAATATTGTAGTAATATTTTCGAGAATTACCTGAAGTGCCATGGAATAATTCATGAAACAACAATTCCTCATTGTCCTTAACAGAACGGGATAGCTGAAAGACTGAATAGGACTCTTATAGAGAAGACAAGGGCAATGCTCCAAGATTCTGGTTTGAATAAGCGTTATTAGGGTGAAGCTATTATGACTTCGATTTATTTGAAGAATAGATGTCCATCAGCTGCTATTCCTGGATTCACACCTAAACAACTCTGGGCAGGTTCAAAAGTTGATCTCAGTAATTTACGAATATTTGGATCGAAAGTATTTTCTTTGATTCCAAATGAACAGAGAAGGAAGTTGGATCCAAAATCAAAGCAATATATTATGGTTGGATATTGCGATAAATCCAAAGGATATCGACTTGCAGATCCATCAAATCAAGGAAAAGTTATTAAGTCACGAAACGTTATTTTTCTTGAAGAAGGACCGGAAAAGAAAACTGATGAAGATAACAGTAATTGTGACACTAATGTGGATTTACCATTAACTATTAATACAGAAGAAATACTTGGTCTGTCTAACATAGATGCTCTTGTTAATGAGTCACCGAACATCCAAGAGGAGGAGGATAGAGTTCTGGATTCTAGCTCTCAAGATACATCAGCCGAAAGAGATGAAACATCAAATACTAATGAGACAGATCCTTTGCGAAATACACGAGGACAACTATCCAAGAGATTTTAAGATTTTGAATTGACTTTTCTTTCAGATACTTTCATAAATGATGATAATACTTAATCTTATATCGAGGCAATAACTGGTGATTATAATAATGAAAAGATGAATGCCATGAAAGATGAGTATGAATCATTAAAAAGTAATGAAGTATGGGTGTTGGTTGATCGTCCTGTTGATTGCAATGTGGTCAAGTGTAAATGGGTCTATAAGCTCAAACGAGATGCATCTGGTAACTTCAAAAAGTTCAAAGCAAGATTGGTAGCCCGTGGTTTCAGTCAGCAACAAGGTGTGGATTTCAATGAGACATTTTCGCCTGTTGTCAGGCATTCCACTCTGAGGATGTTGTTTGCATTGGCGAATGAAAGTGATATGGCTATTGATCATGTTGATATTGCAACTGCATTTTTACATGGTGACTTGAATGAGAAGATATATATGGAACAACCTCAAGGTTTTGTGACTGAAAATAAACAAAAAATATGTTTGCTCAAAAAGAGTATATACGGTTTGAAACAGACTAGTAGACAGTGGAATGAGAAAGTGCATGAGTTGTTGACAACTGCTGGTTATATACAATCGAAGTGTGAAGCATGTGTCTACATAAAGAGATCGGATGAAATTCTGATTGTGATTGCCCTGTATGTTGACGATTTTTTTATTTTCAATAATTCTCAGAAGGAAAAGGATATTTTAATTGATTATCTGAAGAAACAATTTGAAGTCAAATATTTAGGTCCTGTAGCAAGTTGTCTTGGTATGAAAGTTTCTCGGAACAGAAATCAAGGTCAATTGATTTTAAGTCAGTCGGAGTACTGCAACAATTTATTGATGAAATTTGGTATGAATGAATCCAAACCCGTTTCAACTCCTATGTGTGTGAATGCAAAGTTGGTGAAACCTAATGAAGAGGATATTCTTCCTGATGATAAATATCAATATAGGAGATTGATAGGAGGTTTGATATATTTGAGTGTTTGTACTAGACCCGATATTTCATTTTCCTGTAGTCAACTCAGTCAATTCAATTCTTGCTACGATGAAAGTCATTGGACTGCAGCAAAAAGAGTTTTGCGTTATTTAGCTGAAACTAAAGACTATGGTTTGGTGTTTCAAAAGACTGATAAACCAAAAATTGAGGCATTTACTGATGCTGACTGGGCAAATGATCCGATTGATAGAAAGTCGTATACAGGTTTTGTGGTGAAGTTGGGCAATAGTACGATAAATTGGGAATCTCGTAAACAACGGACTATTGCACTCTACAGCACTGAAGCTGAATACTTAGCAATTGGTGATGTAGCAAAAGAAGTATGTTTTATCAAAAACTTGATGAATGAAATCACTAGTATGCATGACCAGATTGTAATATACAATGATAATCAAAGTGCGCATAAAATCATTGAGAATACTCATCAACATAGACGCACAAAACATATTGATGTGCGACATCACTACATACGCGATTTAGTTCAGAAAAAGGTTATTGTCATCAATTATAGGGAAACGAATAATATGGTGGCTGATGTTTTAACAAAACCATTATCACGAGAAAAACATCAGCGTCACAGAAAGTTATTGAATATTGATTCTACTGAAGATATTCGAGTAAGGGGAAGTGTTAGAGATTATTATTCAGATTGATCTACTCTCATATCATTTTTCATGTATGACCCTATATATGTTGTTTATAGTTTTGATAGATGTCAATTTCAATATTGTAATTTATGTTTTCATCTGAATTATATTATTCCTTCAACTAATTCTGGTCCTGTATCTACGATCCCGTGCATAATTTTAACACTGTTGACGACGTAAAAGGCTCAAATCCGACCTCTACTGGAGTATTGCTCGCACATTTGGGGTTCAGCACCAAGGCATTCTCTTCGTCTTCTAGATTCCATTCAGAAAAGAGCCATTCGCTTAATAAACAGTTCAACTCTCACAGATACCCTTCACCCTCTAGAACATAGAAGAAGAGTTGCAGACCAGTCATTGCTCTACAGATATTTCCATGGCAGATGCTCCAGAGAAATAAAAACTCTTGTACCACCATTGGCCACATTCGGCCTAAGAACTCGGCACGCTGATCAGTCTCACCCATTTACTCTCAAGATTGACACTACAAGGACCAATCTTCATCAAAAATCCTTCTTTTACAGGGCTGCTACGGAATGGAATAAGCATCCAAAATCAGTTTTTCCAGAGAACTATGACCTGCAACTTTTTAAAAAGCGTGTCCACAATCATTTCCTTTCTATAATCCCTTCCCCTTCTAATAGTCACAGTGCGGGCCGTCCGCGGCCCACACGATAGGACTACCCTTTTTGCGACTATTTTTATAAAAAAAAAATAATATTTCATAACCCTTTGAATCTATATAACTTTAAATCATCTACAAACATTAGAAAATGACAAATTTTAAAACATTCTAAAATATTGTTAACAAATTTTTTAAATAACAAAGGTGAACAATGAGCTCCTTGGGGTTCTCCTGATGAATAATATTTGATTTAAAACACACAATTCTTACCTGCTGTGAGCGATCTATTAAAAAACTTTTAAACCATTGTAAAGATTAGTGACTAAAACCAAAATAACTCAATTTTCTCCACAGGACACTGTGGTCTACCCTATAAAATGCTTTGGAGAAGTCAGTATAGATAGCATTCATTTGACCTCTATTCTCCACCACATATAATATTTTCTATTCGAAGAGTACCAAATTTGTGTCTGTTGATTTGTACTGTGAAAATCCATGTTGGTTATTTATCACGCGTTCATTACAATAAAATTTTAACTGTTTGTATATTAAATATTAAACAATTTTGGTATAAAGGACTGATAAAATACACTACGATAATTTTTTATATCCTGATACCGGATTTAAAAATTCACAGATATAAGTATGTTTCCATAAAGCTGGAAAAACTGTCAATTCCAGTAATGATTAAAGGAAAAGCTGAATCGGATTTTTTAGAGAGTAAATACAGTTCTTGAGAAAATAATTAGGGATTCCATCTGGACCACTACTTAATTAATTTGGTATTAATAAGATTTTATTGAAATCATCCTCTACTTATATTGAGAAATTTGGTATAAAAAAGTTGCTCTTTTCTATTAGTTCCAAGTTATTGGCAGTGGATTCTGGTAAATAAACCGTTGAAAAAAACTGAGAGAAATAATTTGCAATCTGTTGTCCATTTGTTGCAGCAGCGTGCGTGTGTGTGTGTGTGCGCAATGCTGTTTATTTTAAATTAATATTTATGCAAATTTGTGATGAAATAATTGTCCAGGTCACAGGGGAAGTAAAGACAACGAGGAAGCCTTGCAAACGAAAGGTTGAATGCCCGATTTTCCGACTTAGAACTCTTTTTTGGACTCTCCAAAGCCCAATTGAAAAAAGAGGTACGACGTTGAGAAATAGATGAAATGAAATCTCACTGGTGAAAAGTGCCAGAACAAAGATAGGCGAAAAGGCTAGTAAGCCAATCGCAAAGGAAATCTAAACAGCTTTTTAAGTTGGACAAGAAAAAATTAAAACTGCCAAACATGGGCTAAACAGAGAGTGATAGTTGTCGCTACTGCAAGAACTTCGCTGAAACTGCAGAAAATTTGCTTTGCGATTACCCAGTGCTTTTCTGCAAAAGGCTCAAGTTCCTGGAAGGGGCCGACCTTCGTAAAGCCCTTTGATGCCAGGAACTTACATACATATAGTCACGCCTTTTTTCCCTAAGGGTAGGCAGAGACCACTTCCTTCCACTTGCTACGGTTCTTACACACATCTTTTGCTCCATCTACTTTCATTAGTGCTCTCAGGAACTTAGCTCCCAGAAACTGATAAACTTTGTACGAAGTCTTGGAATACCGGACCTCAAATAAATTAAGGGTAACGCACAAAAGATCTTATAGGTCGAGGTGCTTAGGAGGCTGCATAGACTTTACTATCCCCCAACAATCTAAAATCTACAAGCCACCAACAACCTTCCTAAAAGCTGTAAAATTAAATCATTTGGAAACCTCACGATAACACAACACCTATAAAACAAGACAAACTTAACAACACACCACACAAGTGATAATATTGTCTTTCATCTCGGGACAATAGCACAGGTGATTTTTAGTTTTAGTGTTTAGGTCTCTCAAAATATACAAACCATTTTTAGGTGTTTTTGATCACAAAAAAAGAAATTTTTTGCGATACATTTTAAAACAAACAAGTAGTTGTTTTAGGCAAGAGAGCATAGTTAAATTCTACTTTTTTAAATATAGTAGTAGTTTGATTGTCAAAACTTGTACTTTCAAGAAGTAGAGGGCCAAAATTTCAAGTGATGCCCCCACATTCTTTAGGCATTGAGTCACTGTTGTTTAATTAAGGCTACTGAGAAAAAGCTTTTTATTTTTAGGTACAAAACGCCAAGTATAATTAAAATATAACATTAGTTGAAACAATGTACTATAATGGTCTTGCAATACGCCACTGGAATGAACGTTAGCAAGCTGAGCGGTATAGATACGTTTAGAAGATTCTTGTCTTTTCCTGATTCAACGTTAAGTATATAAATAAACAAAGGAAAGTAAATCAGTTTTCTAAAGTTTATGATTGTATTTGCTAGTTAACATAAATTGAACAATTATAAATAAATGTGTAAATAAATAAATAAATTCGAACCCCTAGTGTTATTAAAGTAAAAAAGTTACAGTAAGTACTTACAATTTTATTCTCTGTTCTAATTTATAAACTTTGTAGATTTCTTGCCAGGCCCATTTTGTCTGCGATAATCTGACGTTATACGATAAATCTGAACACATATTTAAACAATCGCAGGCAGAAAAATTTCCAAACATTTTATGCTTTTTGGTTCGATTTTTTGGAATATCTGGTAAATTTAAATTGTGTAGTTCTTTTTCTGCATTTGCCATACAATCATACATTTTCATGCCGCATATTTTTGTTTCATTTTCCCCTGAAAAATTCATAAACACATCGAAATTTAGTGATTAAATTTAATAATAATAATAATAAAATCTAGGGTCGGTTTTCACCGAATCCCACAAAATGCACTTAGTGATCTGCCATACCTATCTTCCTCCAGAAGAAAAGAAGGTCGGTAACTGCCTAAGATGCTTACACTTAAGAAAATCGGTGCATCGTACAGTCAGCCTCGACCAAGAATTTTCCGAGGATATAGAGGCTGCACAACTTTATTAGCATCCAGAACATACATACATACATGAAGTCACGCCTTTTTCCCATAGGGGTGGGCAAAGACCACTTCCTTTCACTAGCTAAGGTTCTTACGCACATCTTTTGCTTCCTTTACTTTCATTAGTGCTCTCATACATGTTCGTCGGTCTTGACCTGGTCTTTCTTTAAAACAATGTTGATCTGATCAAGATATGTTTTTCAAAGTCGAACTTGTCCATTCACACTCGCCTTATAAATTTGTTTCTTTAATCTTCCTTCATCCATCCTTTCTACGTGTCCAAACCATCTAAGCATTCCTTTATCTATCTCTGTAACCACATCTTCTTTTACACCACAGCGTTCTCTTTTCTCTCTATTTTTTACTTTTTCCAACTGAGTCACTCCTGTTTTATTTCTTAGACTACTCATCTCCGCAGCATTAATCCTTTTTTTATGCTTCTTCTGCCAAACCCAACATTCACTACCATACATAAGTGTAGGAACCAACACACCTCTATGCACCTTCAGACGTCCTTTTTAGACTCTTTCTGGCTATTTATAAAGCTATGCAGGCTCCATTCATTTGTTTTCCTGCAAACACCCTTCGCTCAATGTCAATGTCATACTTTCCATCTCTCGTAAACTTTGAGCCTAAGTACACAAATTAATTTACTTGTTTCACTCTTTCTCCCTTAAACGAAACTTCACAGTTTGTTATGCTGTCTTTTCTTTCAAAAACCATTACTTTCGTTTTGCTTACATTTATTTTTATCCCTTTGATTTTCAGAGCATCATGCATAACATTAACCATCGCCCACAACTTCTTTTCAGATAACGCTATTATGACTTGATCATCGAAGTAAAGAAGGCATTTGTGATAGAATGGATCCACTGAAAGTAACTGTGGGTGTCCAGAAATAGGAAAGATAACCTGAGTAACAGTTTGACAAGTATCTGATTTTTATTGACAACAACATCAATATAATATAAATATATATGCAGGGTGTTCTTCATTCTAATACCCCCACTAGAACATCAACACGTTGTTGAAATAACAAACCCATGTTTTTTGAACAGAACATATGTTTGTTAGAACTCAATGGTTTGGTCAATACATCCGCCACCATTTCTTCAGTGCCAATGAATTTGACCACAATATCATTGGTAAATATTTTTTCTCTGATATAATAATGTCGCATATCTATGTGCTTCATCCTACCATGATACCCTGTCGATTGTGCTAAGTTAGCAGCACTTTGGTTGTCACAGAATATGACAGTGGTGGTTTCACTTTCATTCGACCAGAATTCTTGCATGAATTGTCGTAACCACATAGCTTCTTGGGTTGCAGTAGAAAGTGACATGTACTCCGCCTCTGTTGATAAGAGAGCAATTGTTTGTTGCCTCTTGGATGACCATAAAATTGCACCCCCTTGCATCATAGAAACGTAGCCAGAACATGAACGTCTTTCGTCGTTATCACTGGCCCAATCAGCGTCACAATAACCTATTATTTGGTGAGAGCTGCTTTGCTTGAACTCCATTTTAACATCTATTGTACCCTTGAGATAGCGCATTAGTCTTTTGACTGCAGTCCAGTGGACTCTACCTGGGTTATTATTATATTTGCTGAGAGTATTCACAGCATAGGTAATATCTGGTCGCGTACCTTGAGAGATATACAAGATACTTTCTATTACTTGTTGATAAGGTACTTTTTGCATATACTCTGCATCTTCGTCATCTTGTGGACACATTGCCTTCGTCAATTTCTGGTTGAGATCCATCGGTGTACTGATAGGTTTACAATCAGCCATACCACATTTGATCAGTAGCTCATTGATGTGCTTCTTCTAACTCAGAAAAATTTGACCTGTAGTACGATTTCTTAATATTTCCAAACCAACACAACTATTTGTTTCTCCCAAATCTTTCATTTTGAAGTTTTTATGTAACTCATTTTTTAAATAGTTCTTCATCTCCCCATTGTTTGAAAATATGAGCAAATCGTCAACATATACGGCAACAAAAATAATTTTTCCTTCTGAAATATTGTGATAAACACAAGGATCTAATTTGGTTTGTTTCATTCCAGCATTTTTTAAAGCAGCATATAATTTCTTATTCCACTTCCTGCTTGCTTGTTTCAATCCGTAGATGGCTTTCTTTAGTTGAATCCTTACTAGAAAGAAACTCTTTGGGTTAAACCATATAAACCTCCTCACTAAGATCACCTTGTACGAATGCAGTTACAGCATCCATTTGATCTATATCTAAATCAAATCGTGCAGCTAAAGCAATCAAAAGTCGTAGTTCTTGGTTTTGAATACCCATTAACATCGCTTGTTTGCATAGTTCGGCGTCGTGTCTATTCATTGCCTCTTCAATTGTCAAAGGATCGGCTAAATCTGTTACTTCAGGAATTTTTGCGGAATAAAGTTGATACATCGTCATCGGTTTTGGTTTTGGATTTCTGGAAGATCTTCGTAGAATTTGAACTTCTGATGCAGGCTGGGATGGAGATAATGAACTCTCGTCAGAGCATACATTTTCATTATTTGCCCCCACTTCAGCTACATTTGTTTCATTTCCTATGGAGATTTCTTCGAAAGCTTGGACAGAATGTTCAGAAAATGGAAAGATTTGAGTCGTTGAATCCTTTGTTGAAATACTGTTTTCCTCTGAAATACTGTTTTCGATGAAAATCACATCTCTGCTCTTCACAAGTTTTTTTGTTACGGTGCAGATTAGTCGATATGCCTTCGAATCCTGACAGTATCCAACGAAGATCATTTCAGTTGATTTGAAGTCCCATTTCCTTCGTTTTTCCTTTGGAACATGCTTTGCATCCAAATATTTGGAGATGACTTAAATCCGGAGTATCATTCGTCCACAATTCTTCTGGTTTTTTCTCTGATATGCCTTTGGTGGGTGAACGATTTTTTAAATAAACAGCGGTTGAAACAGCTTCGGCCCATAACTCCTTATCTACTTCAGCATACTGAATCAAAGATCTAGCTTTCTCGATGATAGTTCTGTTGGTGCGTTCAGCCAAACCATTTTGTTCTGGAGTATAGGGAGTTGTAGTCTGATGTTGAATCCCGGATTTTCGCAAAAATGATTCAAACTCTTGATTACAGTATTCTGAACCATTATCAGTGCGTAAAATTTTGATTCTCATACCTTTTTGATTTTCAACCATTGTTTTGAAATCATCAAAACATGTCTTCACTTCACTTTTACATTTCAGAAAATATATGAATGTTTTCCGAGAAAAATCGTATATCAAAGTAAAGAAATATCGTGCTCCTCCAAGTGAAGCTACTTCCATCGGGCCAGACAGATCACTATGAATAATCTCGAGTAAATTTTCAGCTCTCTTGCCCACATGGTTGAACGGCAATCTGCATTGTTTACCTTTCAGACAAGCTTCACATGTTTTTATCTGTCGTTCTTTAAAGTTGATACCTGATGCCAAACCATTTTTCAATTTTTTCAGATCGGAAAAATTGATATGAGCAAGCCTATTCTATATCCATTTTTGATGATGCGACTAACAGATAATAAATTAGTCGTTATTCCAGGAACCAGCAAAATATTTTTAATTTGGATAATTTCAACAGATCCATTCAAAATTATTTTCAACTTGATTGTTCCCATAGCAGTTACTTGGAGCTTCGAATTGTTAGCTACAACTATTTCTTTCACTTCAGATACCTTGTTTTTAAGCCAATCATCACGCATTGTCATGTGCATAGACGCGCCTGAATCGATATACCAGTTCATTATATCGGTTTTTTCAGTAGAAAATGCCGCTGATAAACCCTGTGACTTGGTAACGTTCGATTTTTGAGTTTTTTCACTATGCTTCACGTTTTTGTTGCATTCTTGTGCCTTGTGACCGTATTGATTGCATTGAAAACAGCGTGGTCCTTTTTTGTGTAAAACCTTCTTATTTTTAGCCTGAGTAAGAAAAGCAGAATCATTATTCGAATATTTCACGTCTTAAAGCAGCTTTGTCTTGATAGAATCCCCTGTGATCTTCACACCAGAGCTTTCAATGCCCATGATCATGGGTTTGTATTCTTCAGGCAAACCCGCTAACAAAAGACTACCAATCCACTCATCACTGACTATAAAACCAACACCTGATAGTTTGTGAGCGGTTATAATGATTGTATTTACGTATTTCTCCACTGAGTTGCAATTTTCGAGACGTGTGGTTATCAATGTTCTGAGGAGACCAACCCTCCTAGTCAAACCAGAATCTTCGAAAACTTCTCTCAACTTGTCCCATACCTCCTCAGCTGTCTTTGCGTTTTGGACGTGTATGTAATTGATCGGATCGATGAGTAGAATAATCTTAGACTTAGCTTTTGTGATTTTCTTCTCATCCACTTCAATACCAGTTACACAATCCCAGAGCTCTTCATGTTCTAAATATGTTTGAACAGCAAATTGCCATGTTTTATAATTTTCGCCTTTCTATCGACAGCGAACTCCCCAATCCACTTGATGAAGTCATTTGTAGAAAAAGCTTGTTTTTTTTAAAATTACCTTCAGACTGACTTGACAACTTGTCAAAAAATATTTGGAACTTTTTATGAAATGCTTATTTCACCTACAGTCCGGAAACTTTTATAAACTTATTGTTCAGCACGTTCTGGGCCCATAACCTGATGGAATGGATCAACTGAAAGTAACTGTGGGTGTCCAGAAATAAGAAATATAACTTGAGGAACAGTTTTACAGGTATTTGATTTTTATTGACAACAACATAACAACATCAATATAATATAAATATATATGCAAGGTGTTCTTCATTCTAATAATTTGACGATCAAATCATTCATTTTTAATCCATACGCACTCTCTTTCAAATCTAAACAATTGTCTATGTATAAGTTAAACAGCCATGGCGAAGACACACATCCCTGTCTCACACCTTTTTCGACGTTACACCAGTCCGTGCAAGCTCCGTTTATCCTAAAACAAGTAGTGGAATCCTCGTGAAGTGATTTTAGTGCTCGTATTAAACTACGTCTCACATCATACATAGACAATGTAGACCACAATTCACTCCTCACCTTTTTGCCTTTTCCAAGTCTATAAAAGCGCATGAGACCATACCTCGTGATGAAAAGACCTGATCCATACATCTCCTTTCTCTTCTAAATCCTGCTTGCACATCCCATATCATATTCTTGGTTTCATTCGTTACTCTTTTAATTAATATCTTTGCATACAGTTTGCCGACTTTGCTGAGTAAACTAATACCTCGATAGTTTTTACAGTTCTGCTGCGAACCTTTTTCCTTATAAAGCGGCACGATATCGGCCTTACACCAGTCGTCTGGTACGCTACCACTCCAGCCAGAACGTGTCAAAAAATGCACGACTGGCTGTGCATAGAGGAGTGCTGGTTGCTACAATTATGTATAATAATGAATGTTGGTTTTGGCAGAAAAAGCATAAAAGTAAGATCAATGCTGCGGAGGTAAGCAGTCTGAGAAGTATAGCCGGAGTGACTCTGATGGATAAAGTTAGAAATGTTGTGATAAGAGAACGCTGTGGTAAAAAAGAAAATGTAGCAATTAAGATGGATAAAAAAATGTTTAGATGGCTGGGACGCGTAGGAAGGATGAATAAAAAAAGATTAACGAAACAGATTTATTAGGCAAGTTTGAATGGGCAAGTCGTTATAAGTCGACCTAGGCGAACGTATCTTGATGTCTTGATTATATCGAAATTTTATTAAAGAGCACCAGCAATCGACAAGCATATATAAAAGCTCTTATAAAAGTAAAAATGGCGAAAGAATTGTATCAGACCCGTAGCATGAATGTATGTTTTTTTTTTCATTACACATTACACAATAAGGGTTGTTGGAATGTTCCAGATTTCTTCTACTTAGACAGAAGAAAATCCCAAATACCAGCTTTAAGCTCACGAACTTAATTTGTGATCCGGCTTTCGCTTGAATATTAGCTTTTTAGTTGCTTTTGATTTCCGGGTGACTGGGATTCCAGACAAAAGTGATCTTATTTTTTTCTGTACACATTGAATAATTGCTACGATTTAAATTTGAAAAATTGTCGCATATTTGCCAAGTAACGTCGATTCCTTGATCCCATTCTGACGACTGTAGAGACCTGCACCGACCTTATCGCTCGTCTTGGAGCCATCTATAAACCAAATGTCCCTATTAGAGCAGCATCGATCTTTGGGCTCCGGTCCATTCTTCTTGTTTCAGGAAGCATACCTTAAATGGTCTCTTTTAAAAACGGATAGCCGGTATCCCGTCCTGCCCCCTGCTAAGCATGGAATCGGACAGGACACCTAATTAAATTAAATGGTTTCATATTATAGAAAATTAACTATTTTTAAATTTAAAAAAAAACTAAATAAAATGTTCATCTGATTTGTGGTAGTATTCAATGTATTTTAGGTTAATTGGTTATGAGCCTAACAGCTCAAGGTCTACTGTAACGCTCCACTGACTGTATCAGGTCGGCTTACCAAAAACTCCACCTCCTTTTAGTTTCATCTGACTATTCCCACCGGTGACACTTAGGCTTGTTGGCCCATTGTATCTTACTCATGAGATTTTGTATCATTGTACAATGAAGACCTATCCCGCAGATCACGCGGCAAAAACCCGAAAAAAGCAAAACACATACTGCGCCGTTGCGAAGCACCGGTCCACAAAGACAGGCAATCCCCTAGCAGCCATCCGGCGACCTAGAACCACGCTGCACCCAATCCAGTACCTTCGTACCTTGTACAAGTTTCGAATTGGGTGGAAATAATACAGCTGCCCAAAAACCACCCGTCCTCCCCAGCGCCCCGCAGCAGAACACCACGCGTCCCACCACCCCTGGATCCCCGCGGTCCTTTTGTGGCACGGTCCTTTAATGTATAATTTTGGAACCCATATCAGTTTGACGTGATTACGGTCTAACAGCGTTCTTAGTTCTTGTTTGCAATGAACAAATATGGGGGAAGGGATGGTCCGTTCTCGAGGTGCCCCCTGCAAAGAACTAAGGCTGTCTACTACAGGATTTCACCCAGTTTCCTGTAGACTCCGTTAGCTACGGTGCTCCCCCACCATCATGCATCCATCAGCACGGGTCGCATGACACTTTGGATTGGTAGTCTTTTAGTCGCCTTTTAAGACAGGCAGACCATACTTGTGGGATCTATTCTATTTTCCCCGTATTTCCAGGAGATAAAGTTAACTGTTATGCCTGAATAAACTTTCCTGTATTTCCTGTATTTTTTAAATAATAAACGTTTACAATTTTTAGTTGTGTTGATTATATGCCCAAATCACTCAAAAATAAAAAACTTCTATACCAAAAGCACTGCATGTTCTTAAATTTAAAAACCGTGTGGTTTTTTTGCTTTGCATAAATTTAACTATAGAAAAATTAGTACTTAATAAAATGGTGCAAAGTAAACCCATCGAATAGCCTACATTGCACCAGATTTCAAACATACATATTTCAAAACTAGGTCTATATTATAGGTTTAAATTAGGTAGGCACATATTTTAACATCTCTTATATTGATCTAAGCAATCGTAAAATTTAAAGAATTCCTTATCAGGTACCTATGTATGTATGTTGTACGAAAATATTTAATTTTTTTTTTGACAAACTTTGCAAACAATAGACATTTTTGCTATGTTATTTTTTTACTCTAATCTCGGCCTTAAAATAAACATTTTTAATAGCTAGAAAGCCACGATGTATTTAAAATGTTTTATTTAAGTCTTAAAAATTAACATTTTTTGAAGACATTAAACTATAAATATTTTATACTAACTGGGCATAAAAAATCCAACGCATCCACAATAATAGAGAGTGAAGTTTGTCAGACATTCAAACTTACAGTTTCTAACTGTATACAATTTAAAATATTTTAAAATTCTCTCATTGGATAAATAGCAATTTCTTGTTTCTACGTCGTAGTTGGTAAGCGAATCTGCAGTCCGAATCATTTCCGGTGAAACAGTGGCTGCCACTATTTGATTTTCCGGAACCTAAAGGAAAAAATAAATTGTTTAAAAATGGTCCATGCATTAGTTACATAAATTACTCACCAAAAAAAAATGCTGGCTTGGCCTAGGTACTCGCGATGGTAAGTGAAGAACAACCTATTTTAAACATTTTACTCAAATACTATTAAATATACCAAATTTACCTTTACATATAAAGAAAAGTATTAACTAATATAATAAATATTTATCATTGGTATAATCTAACATAAGCATTGTAAAGTTTGATGTTTGATGTCAAACGAACTCAAAATTGGTTTGGTTTACATTGAATTGTTTCTTCCAAAAAAATCTCTAATGTCAATAATGGTTGTGTTCATATACCAAATTAAACTTTAACATTTAACATTTGCTGAAATTTTTAATGTATTTTTGGTGTTAAACCAGTATGTTTAAGCTTTGTTTATCCTGACACGAGCACTGAAATCCTTGTAAAGCAATCTCAGCACTCGAATAAAGCTACCATCTTACATAAACAATATTAACCACAACTTATTTCTCACCACTCTATCATAGGCTTTTTCCATGGCTACAAAAGAACATTTCATTCGTTATTTTTTGAATTAATACTTTTTCATGCAGTTTACCGATTATACTAAGTAAGCCAATGCCTTTGTAGTTTTTGTAGTCCTGCTGCGAGCTTTTTCCTTTGTTAAGCGGTACTATAACGGCCTTGCACCAGTCTTCTGGTACGCTACTGTTTCCATAGCAAAGGTTAAAAAAAAAGTTTAGAAAAATAGCTACCACGCCCTGTCCAGCTTTTAGCTTTTTAATTGTAATACCAATTTATACCAATTTTATACTATTTAACACGTACATAATTTTTTTATACGTATACATTTAAAAGCAAAATGTCGGAATTTTATTATTAGGAAAAAAAATGTATTATCATCTACACAAAAAGTAATGATATCCTTTTAGAAAAAAGCATGGTATGTAGTTTGACAAGAAATTATTACGTTTTTGTTAGGATCTACCACTGAAGAATATACAAAAAGTCCAACAATATTATTATTAACGTACAAAAACAAGTACAGTTTAATGAACCTTTAAAAAAGCTCAAAGTGCAAACATTGCATCTTTTAAAATGTAGGTTTTTAAATTCTGATTAAATTCGTGCTTAACAAAACGAATTTTGACAAAATAAAATGAATTTTTTAGTATTCCCTAGACTGTAAAATGTAAAGGTGTGATATCTGTGGAACAGAGAGGCCATTTAATAGTACCAGTTTTCCCAATCCATTCATCAAAAATTTTATTTGGAAAGTGTTTTACCATAATTCCATGACACATGGATACTCCAAAATGTTTTTTGAAGGAGTGGTAGCGTACCAGATGCGAGGTGCAAGGCCGTTATCATGCCTCTTTACAATGGAGAAGGTTCACAGCAGGTCTGTAAGAACTACCAAGGTATTAGTTTACTTATTATCGTTGGCAAACTCTATGCAAAGATATTGATTAAAAGAGTAATGAATAAAACTGAGGAAATAATATGGAATGTGCAATCAGGATTTAGAAGAAAAAGAAGATGTATGGATCAGGTCTTTTTATTACAAGGTATAGTCAACAAATTTTTGGACAAAAGTCAAAAGGTCTACTTAAAAACGACCTATCACAGAATGATGAGAAGTGAATTGTGGGCAACACTGTCTATGTATGGGGTGAGCGGTAGTTTAATACGAGCACTGTAATCACTTTAGAAGGATTCCACTGCTTGTGTCAGAATAAAGGGAGCTTACACAGACTGTTTTAACATTAAAAAAGGGTTAGACAAGGATGTGTGGCTTCGCCATGGCTGTTTAACTTATACATAGACGATTGTTAAAAATATTTAAAAGAGTGTGGATATGGATTGAAAATGAATGATTTTATTGTCAAAGCCTTCTTTACGCCGATAATCAAGTCATACTAATGTTATGCAAAATGTTCTGAAAATATAAGTATTACAAATAAATGCAAGCAAAGCGAAAGTAACGGTTTTTAAAAGAGAAGAATACAAATTTTTAGGTGCTAATTAAGTAAAAAAAGATTGTAACAAGTAAATGGATTTGTATACTTTTGTTTAAAGTTTATAAGAGACGGAAAGTATGACAGTGACATTGATCGAAAGGTGTTGGCAGGAAAAAAATAAATAGGGTACTGTATTACTTTGTGAACAGCCAGAAAGTTTCAAAAAAGGCACGTCTGGCTGTGCATGGAGTGTTGGTTTCTACATATTTCCCTCTCTTAATTTTACCCTGTAGAATAAGACGCTGAAACTGTTCTCCTTGTATTATGTGCCCAAGGTATGCTATTTTTCTTTTCCTGTTGTTTTCAAAAAGTTTGCGATCTGTTAGACCGGCTCTATACTAAAGATCTCTTTTTTATCCGTTCTACCTAGGACACTTTTAACATTTGTATTAATATTCACATTTTGAATGCTTCGATCTTTTGTTGTCACTTCTAACATCCATGCCTTCATTACGCATAGTAAGATGTACAACACGTAGCACTTCATCATGCTGTATCTGAGGCCCATTTTCAAATTTTTGTCCGTCAGGAATTTCTTAAGCTAAGGAAAGTTGCTGTTGCTTGTTTGATCCTTAATTTTATTTCTTGGTCTGGATTTTATTTTTTATTAATCATGCAGCCCAAATATTTAAATTGTGTGACCTCTTGGATTTTAACTCTATTTATATATAAGTAAATCTTGGTGTTTTGAGTATTATTTTAAGTAATAACCATGAGTTTGGTCTTCTTGATGTTAATGTTTAGGCCTAGTTTTTTACTTGCGTCTATTACCTTGTTGATTAGGGTTTGGAGTTCTTTTGTGTTGTCTGCAAATATTACGGTGCTATCTGCATATCGAATATTGGTAATGGAAATTCCACTTACTTTGATGTCCAAGGTACTGTCTAAGATTGATTAATTAAATGCTTTCTCTACATATGGGTCAAACAGCATTGGGAATAGAATGCACTTTTGTGTTACTCCTCTCTTGTTTTTACGATGTGTATACGGATTTCAGCCTTTTTATTCCAGTATAGATGGACAATCTACCCGATATCTTTACCATCAAGTCCCTGCTCCGCAAGAAATTATGCAAGAAGTTTAACATTCAAAAGCATTTTTGTAATCTTTAAAGCACATAAAGATGTTTTTTTTATTTTGGCAGTTCTGCACCAGTGTTTAAAGACTAAATATGGTCTTCCTAGTTCCAAACACATTTTTAAAACCAAATTGACTGGTGCCACTCACTTCCTCGCATTTTCTGTAAAGCCATGTATGAAAAACTCGAAAAATAAAATTTAGGAAAATGGCTCATCAAGCTAATACGGCAAAATTATCTGCATGTCGTTTCGTTGTTTGATTAAGGTAGTGTTACGAAAGTAGAGCGCCAGTCCTTAGGGATATGTACAGTATCGTATATATCGTTAAAAAATTTGACTAATGTTTTTAGATTACTTTCACAAACAAGTTAAATGTTTTTAAATACATGTTATCGGGTCCTAGAGTATTATTATTTTTCATTAATTTGATGGCATGTATGTAGATTGTAGTCGTAAAGGTTATGCAGCCTCTCAAGCATCTCAACCTATCAGATCTTTTGTGCATAACCCTTGATCTATTCGAGGCCCAGGATTCCGAGACTTCATACAAAGTTTATCAATTTCCTTGGTGCTAAGTTCCTTATATCGGAGGGCTTTAAAAAGACCGCTTCCAGAAACTTAAGCCTATTGCAGAAAAGCGCTGGGCATTGGCAAATCTAATGTTCTGCAGTTTCAGCGTAGTTCTTGCAGTAGCGGTAACTATCACTTTCTGTTTTGCCCATCTTTTTCAGGTAATACCTTAGAGGCCAGTGCCCAGTAAGTAGTCCGTCACCAGTTTCAAGTCGTTCTTGTCCAACTCGAGAAGCTGTTTAGATTTCGTTGGTGAAAGGCTAACCAGCCTTTTTGCTTGCTTTTGTCCTAGCACTTTATTCCAGTGGCTGGATTGGCTGGCTACAAAAGCCAATTAAAGAACGCAAAAGGCAACTATTAAGAATGTAAACAAGGCAAAGAATGAGTATAAAAGGATAAAAGGTGTGGCAAAAGAAGTTGTGGCAAGTAAGAAAAAAAATGATAAAGATGAAGTTGATAAAAGGTTATCTGATGATTTCCAAAACAGTATTAAAGATTTCTAGAAGTCCATAAGAAAAGCCAGAGTTAAAAATACTACTTCGCAACTGGAAAAAATCAGAAACCAAGATGGTAGTGTGGTAAAAGGAGAATGCGTTTTAAAGAGATGGAAAGAACAAAGTTTATTTAAGAAAGGGGATACACAATTACAGGCCCCATTTGGAGACATAAGTGAAAGTTTCAATGAAAGTACAATTAGTGCGACAATAATTGTGAAAGCGTTAAACGGTATAAAATTGGGTAAAGCTGCTGGGTACGACAGAATAATGGCCTCTACTAATCTCTTTTCGAATATTAAAGGACACTGCTTTGTAAATATCGAGCTATTGGGTCACAAGTATGAGAATTTCAAGATCTCCATTTTGTCAGAACTATGCACCGATGTTATCATTGGACACGACATACTATCACAGCACTCAAAGATTGAACTCAATTTTGGTGGTTCGAGAAACCCTTTAGCAATATGTAGCTTAGCAATAGCAAGAATAGAACCAGTATTTTTTTTCCATAATTTATCACCAGACTGTAAACCCATAACAACTAAATTAAGAAAACACACAGAAGAAGACGCTAAGTTTATATCTACCAAAGTAGAAAAGATTTTAGAAAAAGGAATTATAGAAAAAAGTTGTTTAACCTGGAGGGCCCAAGCTCTTGTTTCTAAATCTAAAAATCATAAAAACAGAATGGTAATAGATTATATACAAACAATAAATCGGTTCACTTATCTAGATGCATACCCTTTACCAAATATTGAAGACTTATTATCCGCTGTCTCTAAATTCCAAATATTTAGCACTATCGATCTTAGTAGTGCGTGTCATCAACTACCTGTCAAAAGGGATAACAGAAAATATACTGCCTTTGAAGCTGATGGTCGTTTATTTCAATTTACAAGAGTTCCATTTAGCGTTACTAATGAAGTTGCGTGTTTCCAAAGAGTTGTTGATGAAATAATCAAGAATGAAAAGCTGATGATATAACAGTATGTGGAAAAACTAAAAGCGAATACGATGAGAATTTGAACCAATTTTTGGCTGCAACACAAAAGTACAGTTTAACAATTAATGAAACAAAAACCATTTTTTTCTCAACTAAAATCAAATTTTTTTAATACTTGATTGAAGATGGTTCTATTAAACCTGACCCCTTAAGATTAGAACCATTGACAAATTTACCTATTCCAGAAAATGTTCAAGCCCTTCAGAGAGTCTTAGGAATGTTTCCACATTATTCTAGATGGATTCCCCGATTCTCTCAAAAAATTCACAATCTGGTTAACTCAAGAACATTTCCTTTATCATCGTCTGCGGTTTCTGATTTCGAAAACATAAAGAAAGACATTATTAACTCTGTTGTTATGTCTATTGATCCTGGTATACCTTTTATTGTGAAAACTGATGCATCAGATCATGCTATAACTGCCTGTCTTAGTTAATTGGAAAGACCAGTTGCTTTTTTTTCAAGAATTTTTAATAATACAGTTGCTGATTTATTTTAGAGAATATGTGGATCTACAAGCAATAATACTCTTTTTGACCTTCATCAAGCTCTGTGTCATCCTGGAATAACTCGTATGTATCATTGGATAAAATCCAAAAATATGCCTTATTTAATTGAACTCAAATCATTTTTATATAACAGAGTAGTAGCAACAAGTCGTAGTTCTCCATATAACCCAGAAGGTAAAGGTCAAATAGAACGCTATAATAGTATAATTTGAAAGACTATATCTTTGGCTCTGAAAACAAATTATCTTAAAATTGATAAATGGGAGAAAGTACTACCCAAAGCTCTGCAACTATACGGTCATTGCTTTGTACTACAATCAATTGTACTCCACACGAAAGAATGTTTCTCCATACTAGAAAATCATTATTTGGAACTGCACTACCTAGTTGGCTCGCAAATTCTGGACCGATCTTAATCAGAAAACATATAAGGAAAAACAAATATGAACCTCTAGTAGAAAAAGCAGAACTAATCGATGCAAACCCTGAATATGCATTAGTACGATTAGCAAACGGACGAGAAATCAACGTCTCGATAAAACATTTGGCTCCTCGGGAAAATCAACAAATTTGTAATAAAACTCTTTATCTACAGTCAGCAGAATAGCTTAATGTTCTGACTAAAAGTAGAAGTCCAGAAATGCAATGTGATAATGAAACTCAAACAACTGTTCCAGAAGAACATTTTTCAATGAAACCAACTATCATAACTCAAACGGCAGAAATTTAAAATTCTATGAATAATCAAGTAACTGGGAATCAAACAGATAACAAAAATATAGCTGAAGACAAAACCTATAGATGTTGTCGTAGACCTAAATACTTAGAAGACTATGTTTTAAAATAATAATACACTATTGTCATGTATATGTCAAGTTCTTGTGCTTAATAAACCTTGATTTGGAAGGAATTCATTACACTTGTTAAACCCTATTTGAAAATTTTTAGTTATATCAGAGATTTGACTTAATTTTTTTGTGTTAAACTATTGGATTAAAGCTAAATTTTTTTGCCGGTAACTACCAGGTGTGTTCAGGTATTAATTTTTGTTTGTTTTTAAAGTTTTCTATTTTTGTTGTCCCTGAAATTCTTGTTACAATGCCTATGAAAGTCGAAATATTAATTTTGGACATATTGTATTATGTGGGTGAACGTGTTTGACCAATAAAAGATTATATATTATTATCCTATTAACTTTGTACACTTTGTACACTTTGTACACTTTGTACACTTTGTACACTTTGTACACTATATCTTTCTAAATTATGGAATGTTGATACTTTAACACTAAAAGGTGCTGGTTAAGAACAGATTTCTCTTTCAAACGCTTTTTCGCTTTTTTTTTTTAAAGTCACTATAAATAACCACAAATAAAATGATAAGTGGACAACATTATCAAATTTACCACTGAAACAATTATCTTTTACAAAGTTCTTGCTGCAAACAAACATAAAATTTAAGATTTTTTTCCTATCTTTAAGATAATCTTGAATGTATAAGCTGCCTTAGTATTTGAATAAAATAAATGCAAAGATATAATCGAATTTCCATATGAAGAGCATAATGGAACAAAGCATATTTTTCGCGATTTTATCTTCTTATCACCTTTTTTAAACCTTTGTATTTTCGGATTATGTGGTTTATTAACACCAATTCTTTACAACATATCGTTTAAATATAACACTTTTAATGCTTAAATTGCTCAAAATAATATATAAGTCACTTTTCACCCATATAAACAAATGGAAGTTAGTTTGTTGTTCACATTTCAAGAAAGTTATACGATCAATAATAGATATGTCCCACTTCGTAATTTTTCTCTATTTAAAAATAACAAAAAAACATAAACTTACACTGTAGTGTCAACTAACTTTCGAGTACTATACATTAGTCAAGTTAACAACTGACTACTACTACGCTAGGCACAATAAACTCTAGTAACCACTGACTTATGATCTAAACTATATTCCTAGCATCAAAACTTATTTAAAGAGTAAATAATTGCGACAATATTTACACTTTAGGTAAGTGTGCATCATTTTGATTGTTAACATACTTTGTATCCTTGAACTCCAGTTCTGCAGTGTACATCGTAATTATTGTAATTTTTAATGAGCGTAACTTCTAATGAGTTTGATACTCCAGCTAAATTTGCTCTTCTTGGATACGTCTGCATTTTAGAACTATCTGAATATCCATTTTCGACTGTCCATTCATTGTTACTGATATTTGTTTTGTGAAAGTTTAAGTTTTGATGACTAAAAATTGTAACGTCTAAATTAGTTTTATAAAAAGTAACGTATATCGTATTTTTTAATACTAATTTTTGGAATTTTTAGTACTTTCGCAATTTTACAGGGTAAATCAACGATTGTATGGAGTAAGTTCTCGCATAGTAAAAATTTTTTTTTTACCTATCGTGTGGGCACTGCGACTTTTAGAAGAGGGAGGGATTATAGAAAGAAAATGATTGTGGACCAGCTTTTTGAAAAGTTGTAGGTCATAGTTCTCTGGAAGCTTGATTCATTCTGTAGCAGCCCTGTAAAAGGATTATTGATGGAGATTGGTCCTTGTAGTGTCAATCTTGAGAGTAAATGGGTGAGACTGATCAGCGTGCCGAGTTCTTCGGCCGAATGTGGCCAGTGGTGATACAAGAGTTTTTATTTCTCTGGAGCATCTGGCATAGAAATATCTAAAGAGTAATGACTGGTCTGAATTTTTTTTTTATATTCTAGTGGGTGAAGGGTATCTGTGAAAGTTGAGCTGTTTATCAACCGAATAGCCCTTTTCTGAATGGAATGTGTGAGCAATACTCCAGTAGAGGTCAGATTGGAGCCTTGTACGTCGTCAACAGTTGATCAGGAGTAAAAAACTTTTTAGCTTTCCACAGAAAATCTAGTCTCTGGCTTGCTGACTTTGCGATGTTAGCAACATGGTCATGCCAAGACATATTATTAGACACCGTGACTTCCAAAATCGAGATGAAGGGACTTGATTTATGGGTATTTCCGGACATTGTGAAGGAATTATTTAAGGAATTCACCTTCTTGGAAAACGTGGCGCTTTGTGTTTTCTGGGCTTTGAACTGAACAAGATTGTTGGTTCCCCACTTGACGATTGCTTTAAGATCTCTATTGATGTAGTCAACCTGTTCCTGCCTGAGTCTATTTATATTATTCACCGAAAGTGATTGATAGGATATGAAAGTTGAGACAAGTGTGCTGTCGTCTCCGAAACTGTAATTGGGTTTGTGGTGGTTTTCATGAAGTCGTTGATATGTAAAAGAAATAGGGTGGAGAACAGTATGGAACCCTGGGGGACCCCGGCATTGGTTTTTAACGCATCAGAAGAAATACACATGTAAGGAGCAATCTTGCATGAAACTCAAGAGTCACTTGCGCAGTTAGGTTGGAAGACCGTAGGCAGATAATTTGCTTAACAAGGCCTGGTGCTAAACGTGGCTTTGCCATTTAATATGATCGCAAATTGTGCTTAATTAAAAATACTTAAAACCATACAGATTGTTTAAAAAAGAACACAGCGGTATAAAGTAAATTTTTTTTATTTACTTGCAAAACTGGCAGATAACCTGAGAACGCTCGCGCCTGAAAATTTACGGTAATGCTCGTGATGCTTGTTTCGACCGACTAGAAAATCGTTATATTTATCAGTATTTGTGTTGTTTATTGAAGGTATTCAGCTATTGATATACTTTTTATAAAATCTTTATTGACTATAAACATCAAGTAGGTATGTTTTTAAACAAAAATAAAAATAACAAACTCGTAATGTAATAAAAAAAACAAAGTAATATTCTTAATCAAAAAAAGGTGCTAGTTTTCTTTATTTCCTACGCATCTTACACAAATATCTTCCCTGTGTTCCTTGCAAATAAATCTTGAACAAGTTTGACAGGTTGCAGTGGTTTTTATATTTTTCTTTGAGCTACAGTATCCACATCTTTTTACGACACTATCAGATCTTCTGGTTTGCTGCGCAGGAATTCCAAGTAGGTTGTAAATGCTGGAGCGAATATTCAATGGTATATCCATTGTCAACCGTCTGTGATATGCTCAGAACATAACTCCTCGGCAAGGCTCCTCAAAAATTCACGTTTCTTTAAATATGCTTTAGTGTTGAACTCGTAAATGACCTGGCTGTTGATTCCGCCAATATTCATTTCACAAAAGAAAATTGTTAATGGCCACCTAGCAATTTTTCGCGAAACTGAATAACTGCCTTTCATCTCGTCGATTTTATTTACACCACCCTTGGTTTTATTATAATACAATATAATTTTTGGTAATCTGTTCACAGAATATTCAACCTCACCCTAATGGTGCATCGTCCATAATAATCCAACCGTCTTCCCGTTTTTAGGTAAACAGGAAAGCAGAGTTATGTTATTCGTAAATCCAAAAATTGTGCTCTTCACTTTCCTTTATTTAGAATTGACGAATTCTTTTGGAAGTTCTCTTTTATTTCTTCTGATAGTCCCGACAATTGTTAAATTTTCCATTAGTAAGTCTTGAGTCAGGTCAATTGAAGTGAACCGATTGTCTATGGTTATATTCCGCCCTGATCTCAGAATAGAAACAACAAACCGATTGACAACGTTGGTAGGACTATAATTTAGCATGAAAGTACCCTCTACCTGTTTCCCAGCATAAATTTTCATAATTTAAGTATAATAGGAACGTTAGTAGGCTAAAGAAAAAATTTTAATGCAATATCGGGCAGGTTTATTTTATGTATTGCCGGAAACCGCAACGTCCTCGAAAACCTTCCAGCATTTTGTCTATTGTAGTTTCTGCTCCAACAGTGCAATTTTCCTGACATCTTTTTACAAATCCGCTCAAAGAATACCTGATGGGAGCTAACTTATCCGTTAATTTTTTAACTTCCCGGTCATGTATGTAATCGAACCGGATACAGCGCATTAATAGCTGAAACCTGGACAAAGTCATAACACATCGGAAGTATCCTATTCCGGTTCCATCAGTAGCCCACAAATCCGAAAGATTTAGGTGTGCAGAACGTAAAACGCCGGCCAAATACAACAATCCCATAAATGCTCTTACTTCAATGGCGTCTGTATTTTTGGCATTGCTTTCCCGTGTATAGTTAGCACAAACAGACTTAATTTTTATATTTGTACATACCACTATTTCTTTTATAACTTTATCACGAAAAAATAAATTTCAAGAGGTTATTGGTGTTACAGTCAATTTCGATTTGTTTGTGGGACCTTCACAAAATCTTATAATATTCGCTGGTTTTGTTTTTGCGACACGGCCTATCGGAGGATATTAACACCACAACAACCCTAAATTTCCCACATAATTCTCAAGGCGCTGAAACAAAGACACATTGTCATATGAATCACCATCCCCACTATCATTCTTATCAGGATCTGACTGCTCTGAGTTCGTATCATGGTCGCTTTCTTCTAGAATATCTTCTTTGGGGTCCAAATCACCTGCAAACTACTTCTTCGTCTAATTCTAATTCTTCATACAATCTTTATAAACGTTTCATAATTCATTCTACAAAATAAATACGTATATACATACATACATATAGTCATGCCTTTTTCCAGTAGGGGTAGGCAGAGACCACTTCCTTCCACTTGCTACGCTTCTTACACACATCTTTTGCTTCCTCTACATTTATCAGTGCTCTCATGCATGCTCGTCGCTTGTTGGTACTCTTGACCTCTACTAACTTGTCCATTCACACTCGCCTTATAAATTTGTTTCGTCAATTTTCCTTTATCCTTTTTACGAGTCCAAACCATTTAAGCATTCCTTTATCTATCTTTGTAACGACATCTTTTATACCACACCGTTCTCTTATTTCACTATTTTTTACTTTATCCAATCGAGTCACTCCAGCTATACTTCTCAAACTACTCACCTTCGCAGCATTAATCCTATTTTCATGCTTCTTTTGCCAAACCCAACATTCACTACCATATATAAGTGACGGAACCAACACACCTCTATGCACAGCCAGACGTGCCTTTTTTGACACTCTCTGGCTGTTCATAAAGCTATGCAGTGCCCCATTCATCTGTTTTCCTGCCAACACCCTTCGCTCAATGTCACTGTCCCATAAAGTGATTTCAGTGCTCATATTAAACTACCGCTCACCCCATATATAGACAATGTCGACCACAATTCACTTCTCACCACTCACTCATAGGCCTTTTCCAAGTCTATAAAAGCACAATAGACCTGACTTCTAGCCAAGAATTTTTCAACTATACCTTGTAATGAAAAGACCTGATCCATACATCTTCTTCTTCTATATCCTGCTTGCACATCTCATATCATCTTCTCAGTTTCATTCGTTACTCTTTTAATCAATATATTTGTCTACAGTTTGCCCACTATGGTGAGTAAACTAATACCTTGGTAGTTCTTACAGTCCTGCTGCGAACCTTTTCCCTTGTAAAGCGGCACTATAACGGCCTTGCACCAGTCGTCTGGTACGCTACCACTCCTCCAACAAAGGTTAAAAAGGCGGTACAGTAGACTAGCTACCACGTTTAGTCCAACCTTTAGCATTTCAACTGTTATCCTGTCATATCCAGCAGATTTACCCAATTTCATACTTTTCTACGCTTCCACAATTTCTGTCGTAATATGTATATATAATAAGTTATCTGCTATTATCTACTTGATTTTGCCACATTTATTTGATTATAACACCCAATTACCTTGTAAACAATTAAACAATCCAAACCTTAAAATGCTCGCGTGTCGGTTAAAACGACCAATTGTCAATTTTCAGCTTTTAGCAACACTTTCTGACAAAAAAACAAAAGTAGACTGGCCCGCCGGTTTGACTTAGTAGGACACCAAAGCGGCCAAAATAAATGTAGGATGAAAAAAATATATGCTTGGCGGCAAATCAACCGGGTTGCGAGCGTTCTCGGGATAACAATGAGTTTTTGCCAAAAAGTTTTAAATAGAAAGGATTTAAGTTAATTTTAAAAAAAAAGATCGCCTGAAAAAAGTTGTATAGTAAATATGGAAATCTACAATAAAAAAAGAGGATTTAAACTAAAGTGTACGATTGGTTTTGTAAAATACGAAGTTTGGCAGAAGAGCATAAAAGTAAGATAAATGCTGCGAAGATAAGTAGTCTAAAAAATATAGCCGAAGTGACTCGGTTGAATAAAGTAAAGAATAGTGAGATAAGGGAACGCTGTGGTGTGAAAAAATATGTGGTTACAAAGATAGATAGAGGAATGATTAAATGGTTTGGACACGTAGAAAGGATAAATAAAGAAAGATTAAAGAAACATATTTATTATTATTATTATTTATAAGGTTAGTGTAAATGTACAAGTCGGTAGAGGTCGACCTCGGCGAACATATCTCAATAGGATCAACATTGTTTTGAAAAAAGGCCAGGTTAAAAGTACCAATAACCGACGAGTAAGTATGACAGCACTAATGAAAGTAAATGAAGCAAAAGATGTGTGCAAGAAATGTAGCAAGTGAAAAGAAGTGGTCGTTGCCCACCCCTACGGGAAAAAGGCGTTACTATATGTATGTATGTTTGCAGTAGTAAAAGCCTTCAATTATTTGAACCAATAATAAAAAAATAAAATAAAAAAGCTTAAGAGGCGGCCAAAGAACATAATTTTGAATTTTAAATCTTTCAATGGTTGGCTCAACAAGCTGGAAATGTACAGCTTGACGACGTTTCAGAGTGGCAAAGAAAACTGCCAAATTTATTAAGTCACCTCAAGATATCTTTAACGCTAACGAGACTGGTTTTTATTATCGAGCCTTATCAAGTTCAACTTTTACGTTTTGCAATAATAAGTGCAGTGGGGGTAAATCTGATAGGAAAAGACTGACAGTATTATTGTGTGCAAATCTAAAGGGGAAACATTGGACAGAAAAGACTTGAAACTGGTAACGGGACTCCTCACTGGATACTTCCTCTAAGGTATCACCTGAAAAATATGGGCAAAACAGAGAGTGATAGTTGTCACTACTGCGAGAACTTTGCTAAAACTGCAGAACATTTGCTTTGCGAATGCCCAGCGCTTTTCTGCAAGAGGCTCAAGTTTCTGGAAGGGGTTTTCCCAAAGCTCTTCGATGTCAGGAACTTAGCCCCCAGGAAACTGATAAACTTTGCTCAAAGTCTCGGAAACCCTGGCCTCGATTAGATTACGGGTTATGCACAAAAGATCTGATAGGTTAAAGTGCTTGAGAGGCAGCATAGCCCTCACGACCCACCCTACAATCTACAAAGGGGAAACAGAAAAACCATTGGAGATTGGTCAAAAAGAAAATCCTTGATCTGTTAAGGGCTTCTATGTTAATTAATTGCAAGTCGTCTGGTACTTTAAAAAGTAGGCATGGTGAGCAGAGATATCATGATAGATTAGTTGCACAAATTTGACAAAAAAATGCAACGTCAAAAAGGAAAAATTATCTCGGTCTTAGTCAACGCAATATCCCATTCGGATATTTAGCTATCCAACATATCGTTAATAATTTTGCCATTTAATACAGCTTATTGTCAGCCGCTAGACCAAGAAATAATTAAAAACTCTATATCTCTATAAAGAAAATTTTTGATGGAAAGAATGTGTGTCTATAGAATGTTCTTTATTAACCGCTGAACTAAAAAGTCCATTATTGTTGCTTAAGCCCTAATTTGGCAGCACGGAAAAATGTTTTAACCAAAACAATTAAAGTGTTTCAGTAGGTGCGGTTTTTTAAAAAACGGTAGTAATGCGGAAAAAATTAAGAAAAATCTAGAGCTACAGGACCTGAAAAAGGATTTTTTATTATTCACCTATTGCGAAAGAAATACAGTTAAATTTTTTATAAAACACGTAGAGATTGATGCAGCCCTATTGACGAAAAATCCTGAAGTAAACTTGGCTAGTTGTGTTAGTGATTTTTAAAAAAACCAACTGGTGTCTAATATTTACGACAATGCGAGTGACGATGTACTAAAACTTACCACATTTATAAGTAATATACATGATGCTTAACTAAAATTTAAAGACTTAAAATTATTTTTATATAATGCAATTGGCAATGCCAGACAATTGATACGACATCTGGTGGACAAATTTGAACTATAATTAGTCAGTAGTCCGGTTTATTGACACAAGAGATAGTGCTTTGATTTCATCAATTTTTATTTTCGAATAATTTTAAAGTTTTAATGAATCGGTATTTTTTAGTGCTTTTTTGTAATTCCGGGAAAAAAAAATCCTGAAATCCGGGCAACAAAAGGAATTGTTGCCAATTTTGGGTCAGCTTTTTAAATTCTGCATACGGTTTCCTGATTCATGAAAAATAAAAAATGTTTAGAAGGTTTTCAGGATGTTCGAATTGTTCTGGATTGTATAGAAATACATATATTATATTTAAAAACCAAAAAATGCCTATGTTGACGATTCTTGTTATAAAACCACCTTTTCTGACAGACAAAAAGCAACTGAGTACTGAAGTAGCCCTTACCTTATTTAAAAATAGCTGCAGCTCGTGTACATATTAAGGAGCAAATCAACGTATCAAAGTTTTTAAAATTTTAAATAAAAAACTGCAGTGGTCATTAATTCTCATGATCCATTAGATAAAAATGTTAAAATGTTTGCAATGTAGGTGAGTGCAATATATTATACTGTTAACTGACTTTTTATAGTTCGACATTTGTCCGCACTGTCGGCTCGATCTTAAAACGTGACAACAATATTAAGTCAAAAATATCAAATACAATTCTCAATATTGAGTAGCCAAAAAAATTTTGAGAAAATTTTTTTTAAAAATAATATACAAAACAAGACAAAATTAATGATTTTTTTAAATAAATACAACTTTCTTTTTTTAACATAAGTATTTTATTTGTCAATATTTGTATTTTATTTCTGTATATCATCATCATCAACCCATACGCGTCCACTGCTGGACATAGGTCTCCCTCAGTCTTTTCCATCTGTTCCTATTCTGTGCGTCCTGCATTCAATTGCTACTAACACGTTTCAGGTCGTCAGTCCATTTGGTAGGTGGGCGGCCTCTACTGCAGAACGCTTCTTGCCTTGGCCTCCACTCGACGATACGTCTTGTCCATCGGTTGTCAGATAATCTGGCAACGTGTCCTGCCCAGTTCCATTTTAAAGTAGCATTTCTTTCTATAGCGTTGATTGTCCCTGTTCTATGACGTATTTCTTCGTTTGGGATCCGGTCTATAAGAGAGACGCCCAACATCCGGCGCTCCATAGCCCTCTGTGTTACTCGGATTTTGTCTACGACCTTTCTTGTAAGTGTCTGTATATGTATATACGAAAATATACAGGGTGATTAATTAGTGGGATAAATCTCAGTAGCTCTGTTATCATAAGAGATACCAAAAAAATTATGTACAAAACTGGTGGGCAGCTTTAAGCTTTCCCGTTGGTTTTGGTTATGGAGTAGTTTCACTGCATAAGATTTTATTATTTTTACAATAATTTTTAAAAATAATCACATACTTACACAATGTTAGCAAAGATCTCCGATCTATCCAGAATATTAAATGAAAAACATATTCCTTCATCAGTGACTATGGGCGTAAATATTTTTTTACAAGAAATTTTAAGGCCCATGTATTTGCAGGAAGAGAAAGGAAATATATATGTGAACTAAAAACGTAAAAAAAAAGTTAATTAAGGTAAGCAATAATTTTTTTGATGAATAATTAAATAGGGTGTTTGACAAATTAAGGTAGTTGTCGTAGTGTAGGCATACGGTCAGAAAATTTTAAATTTTTATATACTTATTATAAAGATGATAATACAATTTTCCTTTTAAAATTTGAAGTCAATAGACCCCCTCCAACCCAGAATAAACTCAATTAAAAATTGGATAATTAACATGGAGAGTATACGCTCGCTGTAGTTCTGTACCAGTTGATTAGTTCTATAAAAAAACTATCAGAAATTTTTAAAAAAGAAGCCTGTTTATGTTTCTGTTCTAAGTTTAAAAAAAATGACTATCTAGTTGTTAATAAATAACCGTGTAAAGTTCAACTTATAAAAATATGCATACATATGAAAACTGTATGGGTAACGTCTCCACAGGTACAGTCTTGCATAAATATTATGACTCACTTTGCTACAAGCTTGTATACTTTTACCGCGCAAATAATCTAAAATTTTCTGACAATACTGTACCCCGACAACCTCGTTAAGTGTTAAGATTGCTACGATAAAGCTACTTTATATTCAATATGCTTTGTTTAAGCTTCTTAAATCAAAAAATCTTTAATTATTTTTTTGCCTATTTTCGATTTTCGTCCTTTGTCTTCGCAGAGAGAACAAGTAAGTTAGCTTTAAAACACCACGTGGTAGAAATTTACATTCAATATAATTAAATAAAATCAATTAATTTTTAAAAGCAGTAAAAAATTCTAAAGCGACAGAAGGTTTTATAACTGTAAGCTGATTGTACAAAGTTTACAATATATTATCAAACAAGAAACGTGTAGTTTAATTTATTTTATTAAGAAATTCACAGCGGTAAAGCCAGAAAAGCCTACAGCAAACGGAATATACGAGCCATCCAACTTGCTATCAAAGACATCTTAACGAATCACGGTGAGATTTAGCAGAGGCAGGAACCGACATCATTTTACAACTTTAACAACCCTCTTCTAGAAACCTCCCTGTTGCTTGCTGTGTCGTCGTCAAGTTTGAATATATCGATTGATATGAAATAAGTAGTAAATGTAAACTGGGTAATTGTTTTAGTATTAAGTTCACCCAATTTCTCAATGAAAATAAATACACTGAAATTTATCTTTTTTTATTGTAGATGCATACAATAGTTATAAATAACATCATGGTAAATTATTTAGCAGATTTTCCGAAAAATGGATTGAAAACGTGGATGCATGGAAGTTTATCCCTTCGGATTTTTTCTTATGTCATTTTTTTTAAATATAAGGTATTTTAAAATTAATGTTAAAAAAGTAACTCTACGGTCAGCAAATAAATATCCACAATTCGGAGTCCTTTTTTAGAATATCCTTAGTATATGATGTCAAACGACTACGACTGGTACGATTAAGTTACTTTATTTTAAAAGGAGTGCAATCTTACTTTTTCTTAGAACTTAAAATGTGTTTTTTTCATAATTCCTTTATTTTTGGAAATAAAGCAAATCTAAGTAGGGAGCTACATCAAGTGAATATGGGGGGTGATCTGGACAAGGATTTTTTTTTTGCTACAAACATCTTTTAAAATAGTATAATTTAAATTTAATTTTTTGATACTTACATTCATTAACAATTCGTAAATATTACTGTCAATAAATGTTCGTTTGGCACGTTGCAAATGAAAATTTTTGCTGCATATTAAACCAATGTAGTCTAGTAAATGTTGCCTAAAATCAAAACAAATGAGGTGCAAATGAGTAGTGGTTTTTTTACTCCCTGCTACATGCATGGCAACGGTTCGAGTTGTACACAATAAAATTTACATTTACATTTACAAATCTTTGGCCAAGTACCGTGCTTGGCAGAGTTGATTGCTTTTGGCCATTGTTTCACTGCTTAGTTTTTGTTGTCTGTAATTTATTGCATGCATATATGTTAAAGCCGTAGAATGATGGGTAGGTAAGCTCAGCCATCGGCTGATTGCTTCCACATAGCACCACTGGATACGGAAATACCCGGATCACATGTAGTTCTACTATTGCTTAACCCAATGTCCCCAACTGGAAATACCAGGAACCACAGCATGGAGGAGAGAACCTGTTCTCCGGGGGGTCGGAGAGGCGACTGGATGTCATGTTTAGAGCATTTCCGGTGCGCCAGAGAAATGGGACTTATTGTGTAAGCCTGCCCAGTATAGACCACGCTGACAACTAGTTACAGCTGGTAATGCATGGAAGCTTTCCTTAACCAACTAGCCGAGTAAAAGAAAACTACAATAAAAATCTTTCCAAGTATAAGGTGGAACAGCATAAACCAAAGACTGCATGACTAGTGGGTGGACTAGTTGAGACTAAGCAAAGTCCGAGGTACCTGGCGCCCCCTGGTTTTAGTTTTCTTCCTGCGACATACAGGACTTTGTCGAAGGTGACTGTTTTTTTCTAGCTTCTCGTGGGACTAAACATAAATACAAAAAAAAACAGGGTGGGGAAAACTCCTCAAAAAACATAGAGGACGAAATCCTTATAAAAACGGACACCATTACACAGAACGTCAAACTTCCTGAACCTGAAGCTGGTCTGTTCAAATCTAGCAGTAACGAGGAGACTAATAAATCCTCAAAAGCTCTCTCGAAAGGAAAGAAAAGAATTAGAGTTAGCGGAGCTGCCAAAAATAGGTTTAAATACCTCATCAAACAAGGACTTCCAGCAGAAAAGGCTAAGATAAAAGCGTTTAAACCATTAAAGAAAGACTAAAAAGGGTCCGGTCAGTTATAAGACTCCCGACAGTCAACTGACCATACGACCGAAAGCAGTGGCCTGATGCGGCAGTGTCTCAGTGCCTACCAAACCAATTTTCAATCAAATATCGGGAGGTGTAAAAGTAGGCAATCTGCCGACGAACTATCCGGAGGTGCTCCTGACAACGAAACAAATTGAAGCCGTAAAGGAGGCAATTCTGAACAAGATAGTCAAGAAAAAAGTCTTACTTCCATAGCTCCCACAATAAACCCGGTTGGTTAGCCCTAATGTGTGCCAATAACACCACCATGCAGTGGCTAAAAGAAACCATTGGAAAAATAAAACCCTGGAAGGGTGCAAGGCTGGAGGTCGTTGAAGAGGCAGCAATGCCCCACAACGAAATCTTGGTAGCGTACCCACCAGGCAGCCAGGGATATTTCACGCAGAAAATCCTTGGATTAATTGAGGCTTAAAAAGAAAGCCTCAACGCAACCACCTGAAGGGTACTAAGGAGAACATTCGAATGCCATTTAAAACTTTTTACCATTTTGGTTGGAATTTAATCGGCCGAAAGAGTAAGAAAAACTGGGTTTGTAATTAACTTATAGTTTGGTCACAGAACCCTCGGTACAAGGGGTGGCAAACCCAAATAAGCTACACCTGACTTTTTAAAACCTGGTAACTTAAATACCAAACAAAGTGCTACAGCACCAAGAAGCAGACCGAAAATGCTCCTAAAAGATCTTAAAAATCTGCAATCCAAGAGAAGAAAATTACCAAAGGCAAAAAGGTGCCTCAGACACCAGTCGGATCCGGCAGAGTTAAAAAAAAAGCTACTAGCCCCACTCAAAACTCCAGTATAAGCCAAAAGCTCAATTGCCTGCAAGTTGACCTTCAACATTTAAAAGCAGTCACGAGTGTGCCTAAAATGCAGTTTAATGAACACAACATTCAAGTAGGGCTACTTTAAAAGCTCTGGATAAATAAAGGACCGGTATAAGGACTCAACATTAACTTGTTTCTCTATAGTAATTTTTACAAAAAAACACAGTCATATTGCTCGCACCAAATATTAAAATTTTTTCTGTTCCCAAGATCATCACTTGAGATTTGGCAACCATTTTAGTGGAAGTGTCAATTGTAGTATCATATGGTGCAAAAAAGTAACAGGCACATCATTCTGTGCTGCAATGCAAATGCCTACCACTTGATATGGAATGTCTGGGAATCACAGGGACAATATTTACGTGCTCTACTTTAAGGCATAAATGGTCGCCACCAATGCAAATATATATGTGACCGGTTGTCTTTTAGTTTGCTTGGCAGAATTAAGACGATTCATAGATGTTCTGAGTAAATAGCACCAAAACGTTAACTCTATTAAGTGTTTAGTTCCTAAAAATGATTCTTTTCTTATTGCAATTTTTATTTGCAAAAGAGAGTTATTACTGTAAGACTTTGCCTTTTAATTTTATTGACAAATTTTTAAAAAAATTCTTTTAGCTTGCATTGTATTATAGGAGAAGACTACTTTTGTATCTGTTACTTCATTTTGGTTAAAATTTGAAAAAAAAAAACGATCAAAAGGGTCTTTAATTTAGGGTTAAAAGTAAATTTTGACACCTCAAAACAACATTATTTTTTATATAGTTAAAAAATTTGAACTTTGGAAGTATCTTTGCCGAAAGTAGCTGAAAGCCTATGGGGTTGTCATTAAAGAAGGCATTCCCACAAAGGAAAATCCGCTGGTTATATTTCTGTGTCATTTTCTGTTACTAAAGCAAAATTATTTACAATAATTAATACAACTTACTCTTTTGAAGTAAAATTTTCTTTATTAATTATTTTTTCAATAATTCTAGAGTGATTGTACGTTTTCTGAGAAATTTTGGATTGGGGACAAATAGTAACGGCAGGAAAAGGTATCATGTAAATTGGAGTTTCTTGCGTAGCAAAAGTAACAATCACTGGACTTTTAACCCATTTTTGATACACTTCCCAAATTGCATAGCTGCAAGCCAAAAGCGTGATTAAGAATACTATTAACCACCAGATTCTAAAAAAAAGATTAATTATATTTAGCCCTAGGTAAAAAATTCCAAATTTGTTAGGATGGGACAAATAATCTTATATAACTTTTTACATAACCAAACCAAAATTATTAAAGTCACAAAATTATTAATAACAATGGGTATACAGAGTATTCCATAAAGTTAAATTCATATAGGAATTTTTTTTAATATAATCATTAGAGAGAAACATCGTAGGGCAATTGTCTTGCTTAGTTTTTCTTATTCTTTAAGTGCTCATCCATTAACGGATATTTGCGATCATTATGGCAATTTAAACCTTTAAAATAGTTGCCCTGAAAAGGCCGGACGTTGTGGTACCAAACCAAGTTCTCAAATTCTTTAGCCAAGAGATTTTTTTCCTGCCAGGTCCCCTCCTTCCTAGGACTTTTCCTTGGAGAACCAGATGTAGGAGCTCATAACGTTTTCCATTTCACATTATGTGACCTAAGTACTCAAGCTTCCTAGTATTAATCTTCTTTATGATCTCGCTATCTTTATTTATTTTTTCGATCACTTTAACATTTGTGACGTGGGCTGTCCAAGGTATTTTAAATATTCGCCAATATAGCCACATCTTTAAATTCCTTAAGCTTTTCTGTGGAGTATTGAGTAAGTGTCCATGATTCTGCTCAATAAAGCAACACTGGAAACAAATAACAGCGAAGCATTCTTACTTTTGATGTAATATTAAGGTCGTGGCTTTTAAAAAGGTTTGACATTTTTAGAAACGCCGCCCGAGATTGTTCAATCCAGCATTTCATTTCACGAGAATGGTCCCAATCTTCGTTTATTGTTGTGCCTAGGTACGTGTATGAAGCAACTTTTTCGATTTGCTGGTTTCTGATAGTAAGTTAGCACGGTACATTGGTTTCTTTTCGAATTATTATGAATTTGGTCTTATCTATGTTCAGCTTAAGACCGTATTTTTCACTGGTATCTTTGACTCTTGTCATAAGTTCTTGTAGACTTTCAATATTGTCAGCAAATACTACGGTATTGTCTGCGTACCTTATATAGTTCAATCGTTGGCCGTTTATAGATATTCCCAGTTCTATGTCAGCTAGTGCTTCTTTAAATATCTCTACATTGTGCGCACGTTCCATGTGCATATCTTGATGTATACTTATGAATATTAATTGATTTATGTTCTGCTTCATTTGTTTGTAATGATATATTCCTTTCACAGTGGTTTCGTTGACTAACGACCTGAGAGGCCCTGTGGTCTACATTCTGCGAATGTCCTCCGCTGCCGGATCTTGGGGTCCGATTCCTATTATCAGTATATCTTACTTTTTCACGTTGTGATGCCACGACAATTTTTCTAGGTATGTTCGTGAAAACATTTAATGCACTAGTTTCCCTATTGCTTTCTGTATCCTCATGCCATTGATTTTTAATAGTTCATCCGCCTTTAGGGCCAATTTCTTGACCGCAGGACAAAAGGGTGCCCTTACACTTGCCGGCTCTTCCACCTGAAGCTGTAGGCCAAAAAGTGGGAAACTGCCTATTTCGGCAGCCCTTAGGTCGCCAGAGCCTATTTAGTTATCTAGCAGGGTGTACCGGATAAACAAATAGGCTAGGTTATCATACTAGCAGGCGAGGTTGACATTTGGCCAGATATATAAATATATGTAAGAATGTGAGAATTATTACTGCTGTATTTACCTACATTTTTACCTACATTTTTAATATGGGTATAAGTGGGTCGACTATATATCAGAAAACAAAATACTCCCCTGGGTATATGCCTGCGACAGGCATTGAATTACATCTGATATATAACCGTGTATACTACTCCATCACAGGAAGCAAGATATACAGTTGCTTGATAGGTAAGAGAAATGGCTTATATTTATCTGCTCGAAGGACTTTAAAATACTTTTATAGTTTACTGCAATAATATTACAGTTTTCTGTTATTTTTGCACATTATAGTATTCTTCCTTTTTGGAAGTTATTTACCAGTTGGTCTTGTTAAAAAGTACAGATGTCGCGACAAGACCTTTTGCGTGGTCCTTCATGTGTTTTTAATATAATATAATAGGAGTCGGAGCTTGAATGTGTCTGTTCGAAAAAACCTACCCTGTGCTGATGGGGAGCAATTCACTCCAAAACCGGTCCACAGGTGGTTTCTTCAAGCAAATAAATTCAAGCCCTTTCTCTTACTTAACAAGCAATATAAAATACCCAATATCGAAGTTGGCTACTGACATCAGTTATCCAACAACAACAAAATTTATACACCCCCGTAACTGACAATTTTGCATTTATTTAAAAAGCTGAAAGTGGAATTAAATTGAATTTAATTCAATATATTTTTTTTATATTAAAATATAATTCATTACTAACAAGCTTAACGAAAATAGTATACGAATTGTTGTCCTTAAAATAGTTGACCAATGCAAATAAAGCAAAAGCTTATTGACATTATAGTGTGCTTATTAGCATCAAAGGATTAGTTCGTGTATGTTAAATATTTATTTTTTTCCATTGAGATGTGCGTAATTTTATAAAAATGGACAAAATTGAAAAAATAGGTGCGATAAAGTACCTCTGTAAAAAGGGGTTATCTCCGCAAGAAATTTATGATGACATGGTAGAAGTATTGGGTGACTGGTACTTTGTACCAGGTAATTAAAAACTGCTCACAAGATTTCAAACTGGGAAAAGAGTCCTGTCAACATGCACCAGGTGCAGGAGCCTCCAAAACGGTGGTAATTAAAGAATATAAGAATTTAGTCTACGACATGATATTAAATGACAAAATAATTGCAGTCAAGGCTATAGCAGTGACAATTTTGGAGATCATTAACAGGAATCCCGATAAATTTAAGCGAAAATTTCTTACGGTCGAAAAAACATGGGTTTATGATTTTGTTGCAGAATTCATCAAACAAAGTATTGAATGGCGCCATAGGGGTTCCCCTCCCCCTCGAAAATTTCGTGTTGTCCCATTAGCTGGTAAGATTATGGCTACAGTTTTTTTTGGTATTTTGCAAGTGTTATTTTTGTGGATTATTAACCGCGAGGGCCCACCATAACAGGTGAATATTATGCAAATTTAATACCAAAAGTACGCGAAGCGGTCAGAGAGAAGAGAAAAGGAAAGTTTAGTCGAGGTGTGCTCTTCCACCAGGACAACACTCGTGCCCACAAAAAATGTGTTGCAATGGCTGCCATTCACAATGCGGGATTTGAATTTTTAAACAACCCCCTTATTCTTCAGATTTGGCTCCCATCGACTACCATCTATTTCTAAAATTAAAAAAAAACATCATGGAATCCGCTTTGCTGATGATAACGAAGTGATATCGACGGTAGATGAATGGCTAAAGACTCAAAGTTCTGATTTTTTTCAAAATGGTTTAAAACACTTTAACATTAATATACCAAGTGTATAAACGTTGCAGGTGACTATGTTAAAAAATAAATAAGTTTCATTCTTCTCATGTGTTTGCTTCTATGTTAGAGGCAACAATTCGTGAACTATCCCCGTATTTTAATCAAAATGTAATTACCTTATTTACTACTACGTAACATTAATTGTTAGTTAATTACAATTAAACTTTTTATTTATTTCCGAATTATAATATGCAAATTAAATAACTGTCATTGATTCATTAATAAGGTTCATTTTAAGATGAATTTTTACTGTTACAAATTTTGGCCGATAAAAACGTACTTTTCATTATGAAACGAATTTTTGGCCTATAGAAACATGCACAATACAAGTAGGTAGGATGTTTCTCAGAGCCGGATTAGCCACGTAGCAAGAGTAGCAAATGCTCTACGGGCCCCGCGAAATTTGGAGCCCCGCGCTCCAACGCCTGTCTGACCGTAATAAAAAAATATTAATTTAGATGGGAGCGTAAAATATCTTGCATGTCTTAAACGCGAAGCGCTTAGGTTATGCTTCACTTCCACTTGAAAATCTAAAACTTGATTTCGTCACGTTAAATAGTAAAAATAAGTAGGTATTTTACGAACTTTTTAACGTTTAATTATAATCGATATATTTAGACTAGCATATATACCACATTTCTACCATTCAAGCAGTCAGATTTTTATTTTTTTATTTATATAGGTATACATTTATTTTGCGAGTTTACGTAGCCAAAATTGTACTGTTTTAATTGATTTTAATATAATATCGATTATAAGTTTTTCGAGAAAACAGGCGAACTATTTAAATTTTGTTAACTTAGTCTTGATCCAATCTAATGTTGTTGGTTGATTTATTTTAAAGCATACATTCATTTTATGATTAAATATAGCTGACCTTTTTTAAATCGATTATTATATTGATCATGTTTCGAGATTATTGAAAGCTAGTGAAGGTAGACTAAGAGCAAGGTGTTTCAGAGTCTCAAGTAAAAAGCCGAGTAATTTAAAAATGAATCATTCAAATTATAAAAAAAGTTATTCAATTAAAAATTACACATTTCATGTGTTCGTCGACGTTTAATTTCCTTGACTATCTATACTATAAAATAAGTGCTATAAGGTATACACAATTAGATATTTTAAATTTTAAATTTATTTTAATTACTATAGGTAGGTGTAGGTATAATACCAACCACGAGAAACGTCGGTATCAAAATATGTAAAAACATTGTTCCTACATATTTGAAATTTAATTATAATCGACTATCACTCACACCGCGTCAAAGTATTAAGTGTAAACACGTCAAGGAGTAATAAAAAATTATCTTGTACACCACTACAAATTTCTCAAAAACCAAAAACTGTCTGTAAAAATTTAGTGCCAACGTAGTCAAAAAAAATGTATGTCATATATTATACTCAATTCCTGGATTGTAGAATTACGAAAGATATTTTATTCTTTTCGGAAAATGTATTGTTAGTTTATTTTATTTTGTTTTTATTTCTTTTTATATTGGTCGTAGATAAAAAAGAATATGCAATAATCATGTAATGGCTATCACTCGCATACGGTTACAACACTCGACTACGACTCGTGTTGTAACTTAACTCGTGCTCGTGTATTAATAGGTCGTACATGGTCGTTGCATAATATACTATTAATGGAAGATACAGTAAAACGTCATTTTTTTGCCACTTTTCATTAAAAAAACCTGAATTCATCTTTTATTTCAGTATCGTACTGTGACTGTGTAATTGGGATTTAGCCTACCAAATTTTTGTAAGTACAAAATCTGATTTTTAAAAAACCAGCTACATTCACTGAAAGATACCCATACAATATAAATATAGGTATACGTTGAATTAGCTATTCATCAGAAAACAACTACTTTTTCGGCAATATACTTTGACGAACATTGAATTATATATGATAGATAATCGTGCATAATATTTTTCAAACAATATGCAGATGCTTGTTAAGTAAACGAAAGAAACATTAATTTATTTCCTAGCGCTACGCATTTAGCATTTCATATATACCTAGTAAAACTGAGAAATATTGATTTGTGATTGATTGTGACTGATTATGCATGATTATCAATCAGATATAATTCAATGTCCGTCGAGGCATATTGCCAAAAAATTAGTTGTTTTCCGATTAATGTTTGACCCACCGTATACCTTTATGTATATTGTATAGGTATCCTTCAGTGAATGTAGCTGGTTTTTAAAAAATCAGATTTATGTACATACATTTTTATTTGCTGATGCATTTTTAATATTATAGATTGCTATATTATTAATATTTTAATACCAAATTTTTATCCGCCAAGCATTTAATGCTTACCTTTCGAAGCATGATCTTTTTTCACCCAAATATTGAAAACCATGTATTCCAGTAGCTCTGCAATATTCCCGAAAATAGCCAACATGACTTTTACAACACGATTGAGGATATTTTTTTTTCATGGTTGCAATCAAACTGAATTTTCTCCTTGATGAAAATAATATAAGCGCTAGGTTCATTTAATTAATTATCATGGGAAATTATAGATAAACCACTTTTATTAGGTGTGTACATTTATGCACTAATGTATTTAAAAGTACCATTACTTAATTAAAATAATTTTAAAAACTGGTCGAAGTTTAAAGAATTATAAATACGCGAAAAAAAAAATTAGCTTGCAATATATAATTTTAAAAATTTGCTTACTTTGGGATATAACGTAAAGACTGGAAGACAGTTAAGTCGACGTACACCAGAAAAGATTGATGCAAAGAGACAAAGTGTTGTTGAATGTACAGGTACCATTCATAGATGCCGTGCACAAGAATTTGAGATATCTCCATTATGTTTGTTGAACGTTTTTTAAGAAATTTTGCATGTTTACATAACATTTTAACTGATACAATTAATTGACAGCTCAGTAGGTATCGACAATCATCGTTTTTCGCCAGAAATTGATGTGATTCGTTCCATTTTTTACGATTAAAAATTACAGTCCATGCAAACCAAGTCGCCGCAAAAGATCTTATTTTTCTTCTTCCGGTCCTGTTTAGTCCGTTGCGTTTAGCCTCCTTCGGAGCTCTTCCTGTAACGCTGAGCTTCAGCTTTCGTACCATCTTTTGAGTGGTCCGCCTACCGGTCTTCGCGAGTTTGGTTTTTGAGACATGGCCCACTCAGCCCATCTTTCATCTGGCATCCTTTTACACATGGTCTTTCCAGTCCCTTTTGCGTGCTCTAGCCCATCTTACCACATCTAGTTTCTAGTTTTTTTCTAATATCTTTGGTTCTTATTCTCTCTCTGAGGGTAACATCCTTAATGTTTCTTAGTATTTTCATTTCGGCCGATCTCATTATTCTTTTCGTTGTTGATGTTTCAGTTTTGGTTTCTGTGGCGTACGTTAATCCTCAGCTTGCTTTTTGTACTCATCATTTTATTTCGCCAAATGATATCTGTCAGGTATCCGCTGACTCTTGTCGCTTTTATGCTGCTTTTTGTGATTTTTTAATAAAGTTTTTTTCGCTTGATACCTCCACTCCTAGGTAGTTGAATCTTCTCACCTGCTGGATTTTCTTGTTGTCGACTATTGTCGACCTTATGGGTTCTTAAGAGATAACCATTGACTTTGTTTTTTCTGTTGCGATGTTCAAGTTAAATTTGTGTGCTGTTACTGTTGTCTTGTATAACAGGCGTTGTAGGTCGTCTTCATTCTCTGCTATGAGGATTGCATCGTCTGCATAGCATAATACTTTAATGGTGCAATTGCCCATTTTATATCCAGCGTTCACTTTTTTAATATTTTCAATGATTTGGTCCATAATGATGTTAAACAGAGTAGGACTAAGGCTGTCACCTTGTCGTGTGCCCGTATTGATTTACACTTCCTTAGACAGTCCATGGTTTGTTTTATTCTTGCTCTACTCCTGCTGTTCAGTTCTTGTATAATTCTTTGGTACCGGTAATCGATGTTGTTTTGGTCTAGAATCTTGATTGCGTTATTCAGTCGGACCCTGTCGAATGCCTTGGTTGAATCCACAGAACAGACAGACAGGGGCTTGTTAAATTATATCGATTTTTCTATCATTTGGCGTAATATGAATATTACGTCCACCGTTGATCTATTGGACCTTAATCCTTGCTGTTTTTCGAATATTGGCACCTTTTCAATGAGCCTATTAGCGATAATTTTAGTAAAGAGCTTGGGGACAGAGATCAGTAACGTTATGTTTCTAATGTTATCGGAGTTATTGTTCTCTCCTTTTTTATGTATAGGTATATATATATATATATATATATATATATATATATATATATATATATATATATATATATATATATATATATATATATACTTACTCTTCATTCGTCTGGTATGGTTCCAGAATTTAATTATCTTTTTAAACAGTTTGTTTAGTTTTTTCTGTAGCTTTATTCCCCCGTATTTGATGAGCCAGGAGTTTTTTGGTTTTACATCTATGTTGTCGCTTAAACTAGATGTGTTTTCATCGAGGGTATTATACATGTTTTCAAAGTGTTTCATCCATGTCTCCAATTTAATCTCTTTCACTTTCACCTCTTCAGTAATTTGTTTTCTCCTGTTTTGTAGCATATATTACACTTTTTTTTTTGACCGCTGTACTCATTTGGTGTTCTGTTGGTAATGTATTTTAAATTAGCATCTTTCTTTTCTTTGGCAAGTTCTTTTATTTCGTTGGTGAACCACGGTTTTTTTTTCTGATAACATTGGTGTCCACTGTTCTTAGTGCTATAGCCCTTGTTGCGCTCTGTATTATATTGCTTTTAGTTTTTTTCCATGCCAGCTCCCCATCGTCTTCCCCTCTTATATGGTTTTTTGTGATTTTCTCTTTGAGTCTTCGTTCATATAATCCTCTTGTGCTGTCATATTTAAGCGATTCTATGTTGAATTTTGTGGTGTGGTTGGGGGTCTTTTTTCTTTTTCGCAGGTATGTCGATCAGTATTTGCATAAAATAAGGTTGTGTTGTTTTCCTTTATTTGCTGCTGTTAATGCTTTTATATTAATAATATGCTGGGGATCTACTTGGCTGTTCGTGATTACGTAGTCGATAGTTAATATGTGTCCTCTTGTGTTTTGGAAGGTGTATTTATGTTGGTTTTTGTGTTTGAATAATGTGTTATTGATCCTTAGCTCATTATATGTACACATTTCTATGAGCATGTTACCGTTCTCGTTTCTTACTTCCTCGTTAAAATTTTGCATAATGCCGGTTATCGTAGCATTGCCTATAGGTACGTAACTTTACATTATGTTTTGGTTCAGGTAATGTACGTCTTCAATTAAATTTTCTAGTTTTTCGTGTATCGTTAAAGCTAGTTATAATAATAAAAAAATATTACAAATATTACAGTCCCGAAAGAACGACTTTTGTGGCCGGCATAACTTTCACAGACAGTTTCAAGTACAGCGTGGTTTTAACAGAGTAGGCTACTTAGCATTGCTGGGTACGACGGCAACCTATAACGTTAATTTGTGTATTTATTTGGCTACACGTAATCCTACATCCTACTAAAATCAAGTATGTCTTACAGCTACATTCTTGTTAGTGAAAAATAAAACGATATAATAAGGTAATCACGGCTATTAACGACCCTCTTTGGCAAATTTTTTATTTGATTAAGATTTCTAAGCATTTAACGTCAACTTACTGTTGCAAGATCGGAACATCACCATACTTATTTAATTTTTATGACACGATTTATAAAAATATTTTGAAAATATACTCAACAAACTTAATTAAATTCAACGATTGTTGTCTATGATTAAATAACAAATAAAATAAAAAATGTGTTTCTATTATAAACCGGCCGTTAAATCAACTTGGGAAAGGTCACTCGACTCGGGTGGTCATACTGCGTCGAATGACACTAGTGACACCATTGTAAGTAGTGTCATGAGGAAGAGACGTGTCTCTAAATATTGAAAAATTTAACATTTGAAAGGGCCGTTTCTTCAACTTGAGAGGGGTATTATTCGACTCGGTTGGTCATGCTGCATCGAATGACACCATCGTACAAACTGTGCCCAAACGTTTTGGACGAAGAAAATGTTCCTCTAAAAATTGAAAAGTTGAAAATTAAAAGTGGCGTAACTTTTGAAGGGGGCATTTTCTCATCCTGGGAGGGGAGTCATTCGACTTAGCTTTTCAAGCCGCATCGACTAAAATTGGTGTCTTTTTTTTTGGTTTGTCCCATAAAGTGTATTTAAGTCAAAGCATTGTATATAACATTTATAATTTTATGATAAATAAATTTTTAATTACGTTATATTAATAATGGTTTTATTAAATATGTATTTATTTCGATGTCAATGTTTCCTATTTATTAAACTTTTTTATTTCTCTGATCAACATCTTAACTTTTTTTCGTCCTGTGGACTCGTGGTGTTTTCAAGCAACTCAGTTTTATTATGAAATTAATCTACAGACTATTCGCGAAAATTCAATCACTTGTGGTATTACTACTGACAATTCAACTTATGTATAAAAAATTGCATATGCCACAGTGCAATTATCACTTTGACAGCGGCAAAAGTTAGCTGCAACTTTTACAGCGACAAATGCACAAATGGTTTTTTCACCTATTAATTTGTTTATCAATTATCGCGGTGTTGGTTGCCAACATAAATAGTTTGACATGTTTGTCAACAGCTTATTGAATTTTAAAGCGCTATTAATGAGTAGATTCGGCGAATCTACGAACGCTGAAATTAATCAAATTGTTAATACCTGTGTGCCTACTAATACAGTTGCGACGCAATCATCAATCTGGCGACAATTTTCTACGTTTTGCGATGCAAAAAGATATAAATTGGAGCAAGATACTTTCATCGACAAATTGAATGTAATATTGCAAGATTGGGCATTTAATATGCAAAAAGGTAACGGTAGTTAAAGCAATTTTGAACTCCATTGCTAAAATGCTACAAAGTAATTATTATAAAGAATTCAATATTGTATTTAACCCTATCATTGACGTTAAGTTTAATTCATCACGAGCTGTACGTCATGTTAAACATAAAATCCTTCGCCTACAACCCGAAAAGAAAATATAGTGCATTAGCTCTTGATAAATCTAAAGTATTTGCAATGGCCAGATTAGGTATATGACGAAAATGAACCGGAAGGATATCAAAAGATATATTAAATTTTGGTGTTAAAATAACCTTGGCGTGAAGAAGCATCTTCGGTGTCGCGTTTTTAATAGTTGACAGTTTTTCTTGTCCAATTGCTAGGCAACAGTTTTTCATTAAACATCCCAAATTTACCCGATAAAATACAATCCTCTTGTGCAATTATAAGTGAGTAAAAAAGGTAATTTAAAGAAAGCTAAATGTTTATTTATAAAATTTAAACCGATAAAAACAGGAATTATTTTTTTTATTTTTATGAAATAAGTAAGTTTTCAAGCTAAATCATTTAGTCTTTAAAACATAACCAAAAATAAAATTAACTAAGTGTAATAAGAGCAAGTATTGGTGGTTTATTATAAAAAACTATTTTTGTAATGTTCCGTTTTAGTCACCAAATACATTTCTCTTTTGTATATCAATGCTGGAGGTTTAATGTTTGGACAACACCGTTGAACCTATACCATATCATATATTTTATTATTAGCTACTGGACTATAAACAGCCTTTGAACCTTTTCTGACTAATATATGCGTATCTTTCGGATGTGTGGCTTCGCCATGGCTGTTTGACTTATACATAGACGATTGGTTAAAAGATTTGAGAGTTCGTATGGATCGAAAATTATTAAATTGTTCGTCAATTGCCTTTTTTATGCCAATGATCAAGTCATATCTAAAAAGGAGTTGCAGGCGATGGTTAATGTTATGCATGATGCTCCGAAAATCAAAGGTATGAAAATAAATGTAAGCAAAAATATATGTATGTATGTATTATATTTGCAAATTATTCTTAAAATAGTTTGTATCTCTTTATTTTATACAACATTCATGATGACATATTGATAATAATAATTCATCTGACACTGTCATACGTGACAGAAAACCTTTGTGCCCGATGTAATCACATAAATTTAAGAACCGAACAATCCTCCCCTTTTAATTTAAAGGCTCAGTCTCTGAATAGGTTTTTTAATTCTAGAACTTCTTCTTACTTCCCGGTTTTCTTTGCTCTTCTGTGTATTGGATATATCTTCGGTAATATAAGAAAACTCCGTCGTGGAAATATTTGCGAAGGATGAAGAGTCGTCCTGTAAAGGTTGAATTGATTTCTCCTCTTGCAGTGCTTCATGGTCTCTCGTAACTTCGTAATTGTAATTTGGATTAGAAATTGATTGGTTATCTAAATTTAGTAGTTGATAGTCCTTGGGTAAACAACATTCATTTGTTTCTTCTTTTTCAGAAATATCCACTTCAGTTGTGGCTATTTCATCCACGTGTCTTCGCCATTTTTTTCAACATTGATGTAATAATGTAATCATCCCCCTTTCCTTTTTTTTTTTCAAATTTCCTTTTACAGTCTTTTTCATAACTGCGGACACGAACAATTTCACCAGGAACGAAATATTTGATTTTAGGACATGGCAAACTTCGTTGTTTGTCTGTACCATAGTATCTAAGTAAATCAAGTTTAGTCCGAATGTCTTTCTTCATTAAGAGCATGGTTGATGATATCCCGGTAGTAGTATTTGGTGTTTTTCTATAATGCATAAGAAAATTTCCCAATTTAGTATCCAAATCGTCTCTAGTGTTGCTCAATATTTTTGAAGCATTTTTCATTGTCTGGACGTATCGTTCAACTTGACCATTGGTTATTGGATGGTATAGTGCCGAACACTTGTGTTAAATACCGTTATTCTTCAGAAAAATCTTAAACTCGTGAGATTTGAAAGTTGGTCCATTATCACTGACCAAGGTGACTGGAAGTCCAAAACAGGCAAAAATATTTCAGAGAACAAATATTGTTCTTGAAGCTGTCATAGAAGTCATAGGAAAAATCTCTGGCCACTTGGAATATGCGTAGACTATAATCAAAAAGTATTTACCCATAAAAGGCCCAGCAAAGTCTACATGTATACGTTGCCATAAAGAATTTGGATATTTCCAACAATGAGCTATGGTTTTTTTTGGTTGATTTTAAACACTTTGGCACGACCAGCAACTTTTTGCCAAGTGTTTAATATCAGCGTCAATTTTTGGCCACCAAACATTTGACCTCGCTAGAGCTTTCATTCTCACTATACCGGTGTGACCTTTATGTAGTTCTTTTAAAACTTTCTTTCTTAATATTGTTGGAATAACAATTCGAAGGCCTCTCATTATCACTACATGGATAAAGCAATATTCAAAATCATTTCCTGCATGCGCAGTATCTGTTATTTTTGTTCCGTTGAGGAGGCAATCATAGACATTTTTCAAAATAATATCGGTTTTTGTTTCCGTCACAATTTCTGTGAGTGTCACTGGTAGAACTAATATCTTTTGCAGCTGAAAAAGTGTAATTGCATCAATTGTAGACTCTGTAATTGTGTTTCCTTTTTCTGGTAATCGAGATAATGCATCAGCATTACCATGTTCCTTTGTAGATCGATACGTAATATCATAGTTGAATCGTTGTAAAAATAGAGCATCATGGAGCATCCTGGTAGCAACCATGCTATAAAAATGTTTTCCTGGATGGAAAATTGAAACCAAAGGTTTATGATCAGTAATCAAATAAAATGTTCTTTCGTAACAGTACTGAAAAAACCTATTACAAGCCCAGTAAATCGAAGTTGCTTCTATTTAGCTGTAATTTTTTCCTGATTTATTCAGGGATCTGAAATCGTAGGCAATCGGTCTTTCAGAGCCATCTGGCATGATATGTGAAAAAACAGCACCCAGTGCATATGGACTGGCGTCAGTTGCTAATAGCAGAGGCAAATTAGGGTCATGGGGACAAAGAATTTCATTGAAAGTGACCTCCTTTTTCATTAAATCAAACGCCTTTTCGCATTAATCTGTCCAATAAAACTGAACGTCTTTTTGAAGTAAATGATATAATAGGGTCAATTTTGTAGCCAGATCTTTCAGAAATCTGCCAGAATAGTTAACTTACCCCAACCAACTCCTCAATTTGGACACATTTGTAGGTTTTACAACTGCTTCAATCTTCTCAGGCGTCTTCTTCAAGCCTCTATTAGATATAGAATGACCCAAATAGGTGATTTTTGTTTTAAAAAACTTGCACTTCTCTTGATTTAATCGTAGTCCAACATCTTGTAAACGTTTCAAGACTCTACGTTACTTTTGAAAATGATCTTCAACAATGATACCTTGTACTTTGATATCATCCAAAAACACACATACTCCGGGTATATCCAATAGGGTTTTGGTGATATATCGTTGCCAAATTGCAGGTGTAACTTTCGTCCTGAACATAAGACGATTAACTTTGTAATTACCTTTTGTAGTGGTGATTGCTTGGATTTTAGAACTTTCATCATCCATTGGCATGTGTTGTTGGCATTGCTTCCCTGATGTCTAGTGTTGAGAAAAACTTTCCTCCTTTCATTGTAGTCGCAAAAATGTCCTCTAGATTGGGCATTGGATATCGATCATCTTTGAGAAATTTGTTCAAAGTGATTTTGAAATCCGCACACAAACGAATACTACCGTCTTTTTTATTATTGGAACAATGGGTGTACCCCATTCACTGTATTCCATTTTTGTTAGTATACCCAATCTCTCTAGACGATCTATTTCATCTTCCACTTTTCCTTGAAGAGCATACGGAATTTTTCTCGCAGTGAAGTAAAGTAGCTTCGTGTTGTCTTGGAGAAATAACTTCGCCTGGTAGTTATTAATTTTACCGATTTCAGGTTCGAAAATGCCCCTGAATTCATTACACAGTTGAGTTAAGATTCGAGATTTATCTTTCAGAAAATATTCGACTCCTTGCTGTATCTGATTAATTCCTGGTATACTTTGCAACTATTCTCGTCCAAAAATTGGTTGTACCATGCTAGGTAGTATATTTAAATTTCCCAAAACTCTTTGATTGTCATATTTTATTTCGAAAGTTGAATATCCAATAGGATAAATAATTTCTTCAGTGTACGTTTTCAGAGGAAGTGTACTTTTATGTATTTGTTTGTTCGGAAATAATCTCCTGAAGAGATCATAGAAAATGGAAGAGACTGCTGCACCAGTATCGTATTCTAGTTGAACTAACTTCTCATCGAGTAGGATGTTGAGCATGATTTTATTTGGTTTCCTTTTTGATTTAGGTAAAATGAAATTAACAACATTATTTATGTAATAAAACTCACTATCTTGAATGTTTTCTTTGATATTATTCGTTGAATAAGATGATTCAGGAACTAACTGATTCTGACAGTTAAATTTCGGATTTGTTCGCAAACTTTTGGGGTTCTGACTGCTTTTTATTACTCCATTTATACAAACTTCAGCTAAATGACCAATTCGACCACATTTCCTACATTTTGACTGAACATGTTTGCATGTGTTTGATAAATGAGTTTCATCCCCGCAACGAAGACGTGCGTTTTCGGTTAATATTTAAAACAAATTTTTGTTTTGACCATATTTTAATTGATTCTGATAGGAACTTGATAAACTTGAAGATGTAGCTTGTAAAGATTAAATTTCTTTAGAGTCTTTATGGGCTAACTCCATTGCCAAAGTAGCTTTAACACAATCAGAAAAAGGTATTGTATTAACCAGTTCGAATTTCGAAGACCACTGATGAATTGTTGTCGTAAGTGATCATCTGCTGTGAAAGGATTACAACTAGAGCATTTGAAATTGCAATTTCTGCATAATTTTTTAAATTCTGCAACGCCAGGCATTGAATTACATCTGATACAAGTACCGGGTGGTGCTTGTTAAAAAGTACAGATGACGCCACTAACGCTTTTGCGTGGTCCTTCATGTGTACTTAATAGGAGTCTTGGATTGAATGTATTTGTTCAAAAAAACCTGCCCTGTACTGATAAGGAGCAAACACTCCGAAACTAGTATACAGGTGGTTTCTTCGTGCAAATAAATTCGATAACTCTTTCTCTTATTTAACAAGCATAGCACTTATACCTATGTATTAAAAATATGTAGGTACATACAGAAGTTTTAATCTTCACATCATATATATATATATATATATATATATATATATATATATATATATATATATATATATATATATATATATATATATATATATATATATATATATATATATATATATATATATATATATATATATATATATATATATATATACCGCCTGGTATACACCACACTCTTTACATATTCCCAAAAGAAAAAATCCATAGGATCTGCTGATCGTGGAGGTATACGGATAGGGCCGTTAGTTGATAAATACCTGCTTTCAAAAAGGTAAGGTAATAGGATATCAATTTGCAAAACATTATGGGCAGCAGCTTTATCTTGTTGAAAGTAGATTTGTTGTCTATCCATAATATTCAAATCATCAAAAAAGTCTCAAAGTGTGGCAGCTAACATTTTGACGTACCACTCACCAGTTAATGCACCCTAATAAAATACATAGGCCTACAATTCTTGACCCAATTAAACCACAAAAAACATTAACACTAAAGCTTCTTAGCAGGTTACAAGGAAATTTCAAAGGCCGGATGTGGGCACATTCTATACATATTTAAGTGGTGAGAGTCTTTCGTCCCAGGTTGGTTCAAAGTGTGAAATTTAGTCTTGAGTTAGTCTAATTCTTGGCATTATGGTGGAAGGTTAATCAGACTAAATGCGCCCATTCGCTGACTTTCCGTGTTGAGGGGAAGGATTATTTAGTGGTGAGATATTTGATTTTATTTTTATTTTATTGGTTTTTTTTATTAGTTAGTTTAAATTATATATTGTTTTAGTGGTTGGCCTTCTTCTCTTCTTCTACTTCTTCTTTTCTTTTTTCTCCTTCTTCTTCTCTTATTGCTGTTTCGAGGGATACCTGGCGTAGAGACTAGCTGTGATCGGCAGGGCAGTTCCCCCAGGATGGGGCCCTTTCATTGAGGTTAAATGTGCTGAGCTCTGCGATTGTCCTTAATGTGGATAGCTATGGTGCGTGATTTTCTTGGTGTTGGACTGCATACGCGCTGTCCCGGTGGTAGGACGTCTGCTCGCCGGATGATTTGGACAGGTTTTTGGTTTTGAAAAATTATAGATTAGTATCTTTTTTTCGCTGGATTTTTTCCAATTTTTCTGCTCCTTAATTTAATTTTATTTTATTTCGAATTGCTGCTTAAATTGTTAAGGTTACATTTATTTCTTTACGCTATATGTAGTTAAAAATTGTCTAAATTTTTTTTCTATCTTAATTTTAAATAAACCTGTATACATTATAGTTTTTTTTTTATTAATTGTTTTCTAAAAGATAAGAATCGGATTTTGCAAATAGCATGTGAAAATACGTTAATTAGTAAATGGTACTAAATTTAGGGTAAACTATTGAATTTGTTTGGGGTACCTGTTTTTAGCGATTTTTGATTGCAAAAATCGCTTGGCACTTATGTGGTTTTCTTAGTTTTTTAGTTTGGTATTCGAAAAAAAATGATTGTATAGATTCGTGAACTGACCTATACAATTCCCAAATTGAATTCAATAGCGAAATTAAGTATCCACTAACCCCTGAGGATATCAGTAATAATCTAGTAAATTAAGAAAATAATTTTTATAAGTTTTAGTTAAAATAGATATTCAATATTTTTTTCCTATTCGTAACAAATTGACAGTTTTAAGATTTATATACATTTTTTCAATTCGTAACATCTTTTATTCGCCCTTTACGACAGACGAGCCATACCTGGGATCTTTTTTATTTTTCCCGTATATGTGAAGAAGCATTACAAAAGTCTGGGGATGATTTATTTATCGCTAAAACAACGTATAAAAAAACGACAATTATTTTTAATAATTGGTAATCTGAGCTTATAGACACCTTTGAAGGTAAATAATTGTTGTTTTTTTGTATATAAATTATATTTAATGTAGTTTTTATTTCAATTAAACATTATTATTTTAATTGCAAAAATGTATATTTAATGATTTTTATTTGGTTTTATATATGATAAATAATTGTGTTAATAATGTACATAAATATTAAAAAAATATATAATTAATGAAAAATTAGCGTTTTTTTTCTTTAAATAAATAATTTGGGGCGCCTATGTACTAACATATGCAAAAACTTTATAAGTATTTTTATAGAAAAAATAAACCAGATGCCTTACAAAAATAAAATTTTTTTTTAAAGGAAACCTGTGACATTTCTACCTGATAACATTGTATTGATTATCAGAAAAAAAAATGTAGCTACTTAACACGCAGTGGTGTACCATAAAAATTTTCCAAAAAAAGAAAAATTGTACTTCTAAAACGTATTTTTTTATTTTTTGACAAAAAATAACGACATTTTAAATACATTATTGATGAAATGGCTAAGTAATGTGAAATTACTGTTTATCAGACAAACATATGCATATAGACACAGTAGAGAGTATATTAAATTTAAAAAATCTAACACGTTCACTGAATAATATCATTAAATCGTTATAAACTCTACTTTTCCCAATGTTGTTCAACATTTTATGTGTAAATACAACTGTAAATGGGTGGTTCCCACTCATAAAAAAAAGCCTTGAAGTTTAACCTTGGGATGATGCTTACTGGTTGTCAGTGCTATTTTTATGGAATGTTTGCAACCTTGAAATTATGGGATTGGTGAGATGACATTGTATATCATTGAGTTCTTTTTCTTACATGTAGTGGGGGTGTCTCTTATAAAAAGAGATTGCTAGGCTATTAAAAAAATCAAAAGTGAAATATCTTTCGAGCAGTTAACAAAAGTGTGAAAAAACCAAGTACTAGTTTAACCGACCCATTTTCAGTGTGAGTAATCTATATAATTATAAACTTTATTATGAGCCTAACTAGAAAAAATTTATAAAAAATAAATTCTTTTATTTTGAAGATGGAGGAAATTTTAGAACAGAAAACTATATCTTCGCTTCCGATAAATAAACCATTTATTATAAAAAGTATGACGGTTTATACCACCCGATTTAGAAGATCGATTTCATTAACATTATGTGGTGAAAATCAATCATTTAAAACATGGTTACCTAAACGTATTGCTGACCAATTTAAAGATAGTGAAGTAGCTTGCATCAATGCTTCTAATGGTGCGTATACACTCACATATTTGGGACAAAGTTCACAAATCGTAGAAGGTGCTAAAACGCGAACTCTGGTAAAATTTAACTTTATCCTATGAATTTCACATTCAATTCTTTAAGATAGGCATAGTAAAGTAGTTTTATGTATAGACATTCTCATTTTTTGGAAAATCACCAGACATCGTTTTATTTCTTTTTGTAAGTGGCAGTTCTAATGAACAATAATTTAATTTTTTTTTCGTTGTTTCAGACCTTTGAATATGGGATGCTTTACTTAAGTCAAAATTGGCAGGAATCTGTCGATATACATTCAGCAATTCAGAGATTGCATTCATACTTTAGTGTATTGAGTCGGGATGCTCTCCATGCAATGAATTACGACCTAAATGTTTGCTACGATGAAAATAAAGTGCAATTGTGTTTGCAGAAACATGAGCAATATAACGCTGGTGCAGATCTTTGTGAAAAATTCGATGAAGGACAGATGGATCTGTATCAGTTTTGTAAGGAAATCGTCAAATGTGATGTGAAAGGATATCTCAAGAATCTGTTGCCATACCTACCTGATGACATCATCCAAAAATATGACCTTACAGCCCACACCAATGATGATGATACAGTCGACGACGATTAAAAAACATTTTTTCTTATAGACATTGCAAAAATATATATTTAATGATTTTATTTGGTTTTTTTTATATACGATGAATAATTGTGTCAATACTGTACATAAATATTGAAAAATATATAAGTAATGAAATTTTTTTAATGTTTTAAACACGTAGAAAAGATGGACGAGAAAAGATTGATGAAACAAATTTATAAGGCGAGTGTGAATGGACGAAAGTCGATAGAGGTCGATGTGTGTAAGAACCGTAGCAAGTGGGAGAAAGTGGTCTCTACCTACCCTATGTGAAAAAGGTGTGACTATATGTATGTATTTTCCATACAAGGTGATAAAATACACGCATTCATAAAAACATGCATGTATGAAAGTGTTAATCAAAGTTGAAGAAACAAAAGATGTGTGTGTAAGAACAAGTGCTCTGTACCAACCACTATAGAAAAAAATACAGTCATACTGACATACGTGGTGACAAAAATACACATGAAAATTTAAGGGCATGTTTCCTACAAGATAGATATAGAAATTTTTAGATGGTTTAAACAAGTAGAAAAGATGGATGAAGAAACATTGACGAAACAAATTTATAAGGCGAGTGTGAATGGACGGAAGTCAGTAGAGGTCGACCTCGGTGAACATCGATCTCGATCAGATCAACATTGTTTTGAAGAAAGGCCAGGTCAATTGTACCAACAATCGACGAGCATGTAAGAGAGCACTAATTAGTGTAGAGGAAGCAAAAGATGTGTGTAAGAACCGTAGCAAGTGAAAGGAATTGGTCTCTTTCTACCCTAGAGGGAAAAAGGTGTGACTATATGTAAGTATGTATGTTTCTTATCCTTTCATAAGCGAGAGCTAATTATAATTTTTCGCTTTTATAGCGTCTTCAATGCTATTCTCTCGATACTGACACAATTTCTATTTTTGTTTTCTAAAACTATCTCTTTTTATAAAATATTGTCATCATATTTTTCATACAAATATTTCTAACATGCAATAATCATATTATTCAAAAGATCTTTAAATTCTGTATTAAAAATATAGGTAATTTATAAATTGCAAAATTCAGGTAGTTTACTAGCTTTATATGCAGCCTTTTGCACAAGTAAAGATGTACAAATATTACATTTAACAATGCAATACCAAAAAAAAAGAAACTTGGATAAAAACATGGACTAACAAAAATGTTAGCCTCGTAAAGACAGGAAATGTCGCCGTTTTATCGAAAGTTTATTGGTATATGGCTATAGAAAATTGGTGATGAAAAAATTTTAATTCCATTTTTTGATATTATTTTATTATAAATTTCCATGCTTATAAAACTAAAAGTACCATTTTTAGTTTTCTCTGTATATTTGGAGAATAAAGAGAGTCTGTAGATTTTTTTTAACAAATATTATGTTCTTCACAATGATAACCTTTTTGTCCTTTAAATCGTCTGTTTAAGAAACGCAGACCTGCATAAAGATCTAAAAATCGAGACAATAACACAACACTCACATGAAAAATCGACACATAAATTTTATAAAATGTCAGTTTTATTACAACCCCACAATTTATAAAACCTTCCAACCAGGCCAACAAACAGGCAGTCACAAAAACAATAAAACAGATATCACATTAAGCCATCATAAAACCACAGTGACTTATGACTCATTGATATGGTGGCCAAAAATGCAACAAATTTCGGCACAAGTTAAGCTGCAGAAAGTGCAGCGGCTAGCTTGTCTGGTTACCACAGTGGCAACATTCACGTGCCCTACTGCAGCCGTAGAGGTAATGCTAAAGCTTTTACCATTGCACTTATGTGTAATGAAAAAAGAAGCAATCATTGCCTTCAGAATGAGCCAGACAATAAATCTTAAGCAGGAAATCAGATTAGACCAATAAATATTTTGAAAAATATTTCTCTAAAATATATGTCCAAGCCGACGAATATCATGCCAGTTAGGTACGACTTCAAAAGGCAGTTTAAAGTGGTCATAAACAACCACCAAATTTGCACAAAGAACGGACCTCAACTAGAAAGGGTAGACTGATGTGGTAGACTGATGGATAAAAGGGTTGAAATGGGTGTAACATAGCCCAATTTTAGGCCCTCACAACTCCTTGGTAACATTCCAACCATTTTTTAAACAGAATTACATGCCATAGAGATATGTGCCCAGGAGTACATTGAAAAGAACACTCGAAGGGTATAAATCTATATTCTATCAGATAACCAAGAAGCAATAAAGGCTCTGAAGTTATACACTTGTGAGTCTAAGCTCACTTGGGACTAGCAGCAAACAACCAGGTCACTTTGGTTCTAGGTCACAGGGTAGTTAAAGGCAACGAGAAAGCATACTGCCTAGCCAAGTAATACACCATTATTTGGCTCGGAACCATTCTGTGGACTTTCCAAGGCCCACTTTAAAAAAACAGAAAGATACAAATGAAATGAAATCTCACTGGAAGAAAGTACCAGGACAAAGATAGGCGAAAAAGCTAGAGAACCACTCCAATCGCCAAAGAAAGCTAAACAGCTTATCGAGTTGGACAAGAAAGACTTGAATTTGGTGACGGTACTCCTCACTGGACACTGCCTTCTGAGGTATCTCCTGAAAAAAATGGAAACTTCGATGAAACTGCAGAACATTTGCTTTGCGAATGCCCAGTGCTTTTCTGCAAGAGGCTCAAGTTACTGAAAGGGGCCTCTTTAAAGCCCTCTGATATCACGAACTTAGCTCCCAGAAAACTAATAAACCATGTACGAAGTTTCGGAATCCCGGACCTCAAATAATTAGGGGTTACACACGAAAGATCTGATAAGTCAAGGAGCTTGAGAGGCTGCTTAGCCTTTACTAAACCCACTACAATCTAAAAATCCACAAGCCACAAGCAACCTCCATGAGAGCTGTAAAATTAATTCAATTGAAAACTACACCATACCACAACACAAATTTTCAAGAATTTTTCGACTATACCTCGTAATGAAAAGACCTGATCCATACATCTCCTTCCTCTTCTAAATCCTGCTTGCACATCCCATATCATCTTCTCAGTTTTATTCGTTACTTTTTTAATCAATATCTTTGCATAAAGTTTGCCGACTATGCTGAGTAAACTAATACCTCGGTAGTTCTTACAGTCCTGCTGCAAACCTTTTCCTTTGTAAAGCGGCACGATATCGGCCTTGCACCAGTCGTCTGGTACGCTACCACTCCAACAAAGGTTAAAAAGGCGGTCCAGTAGACTAGCTAACACGTTTTGTCCAGCCTTTAGCATTTCAACTGTTATCCCAGCAGCTTTACCCAATTTCATACTGTTCAAGGCTTCCACAATTTCTGTCGTAGTAATTTCACTTTCATTGCAACTTTCACTTCGAATGGGGCCTGTACTTGTGTATACTCTTTCTCAAATAAACTTTCGAAGTATTCCTTTCATCTCGTTAACAAGCATTTCTCTCCTTTTACTATACTACCATCTTGGTTTCTGATTTTTTTTAATTCCGAGGTAGTATTTTTACCTCTTGTTCTTATGGACTTCCAGAAGAGTTTAATATTGTTTTGGAAATCGTCAGATAACCTTCTATCAAATTCATTTTTATTACTTTTTATATTTTTTGCCACAACCTCTTTTGCCACACCTTTTAACCTTTTATACTCATTTTTTGCCTTGTTTACATCCTCAATTGTTGCCTTTTGCGTGCTTTGATTAGCTTTTGTAGCTAGCCAATCCAGCCAGGCTTTCTTCTTTTCTGACACTGCTTTTTGAACCTCTACGCACATTTTCTGTAACTTGCATCCTTTCCTTCTTTTACTTAAACTACATACTTTAATAGTAATATCCACGATTCCTTCCTTGAATGGCTTTCACAATTCTTTAACCTCACAATCTTCTTTTAAGCTGTCAAATTTCTCGGTCAATTTACTAATGAACTTCTCTTTTATAGCTTCTTCTTGCAAACTCTTAACTTTTATACGCTCTAGTACACTACTTGATTCCTGCACACGATGCCGCCACCGCTTAAAGGGACCTCTTATTCGGCTCATTACTAAGAAGTGGTCTGTGTAAATACCTGCACCGCGGTATGCCCGAGTGTCCATTACTTTCTTTTTTAATGTTTTATCCACAATTACAAATTTAATTATACTTCTCTGGTGTCCTTTTAGTCTTGTGTACAAGTGGATCCTTTTATGGTTAAACATTGTGTTTGTTACCACAAGATTTAACTCCAAACATACTATAAGTAGACTTTCTCTGTTTTTATTTACTCTGCCGTCACCGTACATTCCCAGAACATTGTCATATCCATCACGCTTTACTCCTACCCAATTATTAAAATCATTCCGGTTACATTTATTTAGAATATCTGTCACACTACCCAAAACTCCCGCCTCTCTTTTTGGGCTTTTAAAGATTGGTTCAACTGCGCATTTTGACCCCTAGCAAAAAGATACGAGTAAGACCAACCTACAGCCTCACCCAGAGGAGTCTTGGGCTTACACATTGAAAGTCAGTCACACATTCATTCATTCTAGCAGAGAGTATCACACCAACGCACTGAGAACCTCTGCTAGTTTCCGGAACTCTTGACCAGAAGGCTGTATTAGGTCCATTTGTTGTGGTTTCACATCCTTTCCGCTTGGTTTCTTTTACACAAAGAACATCAATCCGTCTTTCTTCTATCATCGTGTAAATTTCATCAATTTTATCATTCAATCCTTCTCTCACATTCAAAGTAGCAAAGGGACTGTCCGCAGTTCACGTTTCTTCCCCACAGGAAGCATGACATGACAGGTAGCGACCCCTATCGCTATCGTTTTGGTTATAGTCAATACAACTGTTACTCATAGCTTCCCATGAGATGGGAATATACTAAAATAAATACATAACAAATTAAAATTAAAGTTAAATAAATGTCAAAGAAAATTTTAATCTGACAGAACAAAGAAAATTTTAAATCTTTTAGGAAATCGCACTTACGGAAAACTCCAGCAAACAAATTTATAATAAAAATAAATGTATGGTAGGTTCAGCCAAGCCAGAATTAAATTAAATGTTAAAAAAATTCAAGTCGACAGACAATAGAAAATTAGTGAATAGTTAATTAAATTATTGGTCTAAGGGATAAAACCGATCTATTGAATGTTTTTATTTGCTGTAATAGAGAACTTCCCGTGAATGTACAATATATAATGATTTTTGGTTTCCCTCTTTTTTTTATAAATTATAGTATAAGTCTGAGAAATATAATTGATAGTATGACAGTGTCATTGAGCGAAGGGTGTTGACAGGAAAACAAATGATTGGGGCACTGCATAGCTTTATGAATAGCCAGAAAGTGTAAAAAAGGCATGTCTGGCGGTGCATAGAGGTGTGTTGGTTCCTACACTTATATATGGTAGTAAATGTTGATTTGGCAGAAGAAGCACAAAAATAGGATTAATGCTGCGGAGATGAGTAGTCTGAGAAGTATAGCCGTAGTGACTCGGTTGGACATACTCACCTTACATCATCATATTCACTTCACTCGCAGAGTCGTGACTGGGATTTAATAAATTAAATCAATAATAATAATAATAATAATAATAATAATAATAATAATAATAATAATAATAATAATAATAATAATAATAATCTTAACATCTACAGAACACCTTCTACTCTCCTTTCATTTATTAGCAAAACAATTAAAAACTGGAACACCGACTTGTACCTGACAGTAGACACCAGTAATAGCAGCAACAACAACACCATCATTAAAAACGTTCAGATAAAGAGCGGCTATACCAAGAGGGTTCGCTATCACCATAACTGTTCTGCATTGCATTATTTCCTCTTAGCTCTATCTTAAACAATACAAACAAGGGATACCAATGTAAAGACGAAAAAGAGTAAGTGAACCACCTATTGTACGTAGACGACCTGAAAATTATAGCGACGTCGAAAAAAGAATTAGCCAAACAAATGGCAATGGTAAAAGACTTTAGCGACGACATAAAAATGGAATTTGACTCGACAAGTGTGCGAAAGCCTCATTTATCAAGGGAAGACTATAAGAAAAGCAGCACATTGAAACTGACACATCAGCAACGATTAAAACCCTAGACCATACTGACGTTTAAGTATCTTGGTATAGATAAACATGATGAAATTAAACACAAAAATATCGAAACCAATATAAGAAAAGAATACTTTCGAAGAACAAGAGAAATTCTTAAAACAGAAACTCAATGCTAAAAATAAGATCACTGCAATAACATCGCTAGCAGTACCAATAATCTAGTATAGCGCCGACATTATCAGGTGGACCCAAGCTGAAATACGAAAGCTGGATACTCAAACGAGAAAACTATTTACAACGTACGGCGCACTTCATCCTCGAGCCGACATCTACCGTCTGTACATACCTAGAAAAGAAGAAGGCCAAGGACTGGTTAGCATTGAATCCACCTATAACATCGCCAAAGAAGGAATTGCTAACTACTTGAAGTTAAAAAAACAAGAAAAATACTTGGGAATGGTATTCAGACAATTACAGAGCCGCAAGTCGAAGACCGAACCTCAGGTCGCTATCGCGACAAACTACATGAAAGTGGAGATAATGAAAACCGGCAATTAATGGAAATGCTGACTTTGCCGATGCTTCAACAAAACCATCCACCACATTGTATCATGCTGCCCCCCTGGCCAAGAAAGCTTATAAAGACCGGCACAACACAGTAGCAAAACAACTCCAGTGGATCATCTGCAAATATTTTATATTTTAACATAGATGTAGACGAAAAATGGTACCATCACATCCCGGACTGCCTCCCAATTGATGTGGCTATTCCATCCTATTATAACAAAACACAAAAAAAAGCAGAAAAACAACTGAAGTACAAGGACTCAAATAGAGATACAAAGAATGTGGAATCTTAAAAGCAAAGTTATCCCTGTCATCATAGGAGCAACAGGCCTCATTTTTATGATCACCGAAGGCGCAATAAAAGAAGTTCCTAAAAAGCACAATCTTCTACAAATGCAGAAAGCAGTGGTGCTGGGTACAGCTCATATAGTACGAAAAGTACTGTAACGCAGGAAACCTAAATATCACCAAAATGAAAGTAACACCCTAGGTGCACTAATACGGTCTTACTAAGAAACACATCCTTAGCACAAGCGCTAAGTGGAACATGGAAATAAAAATAATAAAATCCTCCGTGTGGGGACACCTGAAACCCCCATCGGACGCGTCTCCAGGTGGCGGATAGAAGAAAGTCCTAACCGGCTTGCCGGCGGATAGGAGGGAAATAAAATACCTCCCGCAGACCAACAGGATTGAACATATCATTCAGGAGTAAACCTAATTAAAAATCCGCAATCTCAAAGGTGTAGACCGTGCCCATGGATGGATAATACTGCGTTACCGTATCGCGAACGGTTAAATTTCGGGTACCTGGGGCCCCCCGAAAGTACAAACTCCCTCTGCGGTCAGGGTGCACTGCCGTAGTTGAAGTTATATCATCCCAACTCGTGGGAATCAAATGAAAAGTAATACCCTTAAAAACATGGAGTTGCCTATCTCCCAAAAATTAGGACAAAATAAAAATACGATGAGTGGAGAGACGACGGAACCAGTTCCTTGGTGCCTACTCATCAAAAGGACAGACGGAGGTGAATTCTCCAAGGTCAGTCCATTTTTGATATCGAAGAGTATGTATGGTTTGATTGGAATAACGAAAGTTACGAAGAAAGTAAAGGAAGGTTTATTGGTTGAAACTAGCTCGAGAGCACAGTCAGTACGACTTCGGTCGATGCAGAGGTTTGCAGAATTTGACGTCGAGGTAATACCGCATAATACATTGAATCAAGCTAAAGGAGTTGTTTTTTGCAGAGATTTTCTTAATTGCACCACCGAAGAAATTGCTGAAGGCCTTAAAGATCAGGGAGTAATAGCGGTAAAGAGAATGCAGACGAAAAAGAACGGAGAGATCTCAGATACGCCAAATCACATTCTTACATTTAATACGCCAAGCTTACCAAAAACTGTTAAAGCTGCCTTTTATAATTTAAAAGTTCGTGACTATTTCCCTGCGCCAATGAGATGCTTTAAGTGCCAAAAATTTGGTCATATTTCAGTCCGCTGCCAAAATGAGCAGATATGCATTTGTGGTAGACCTCAACACCAAGGAACACCATGTGAAAAACCAGAGGTTTGTGTTAACTGTAATGGACCCCACCCCGCTAATTTTAAAGATTGCCCCCAGCTTATAATCGAGAAAGCCATTCAGAATATAAAAGTACAAGAACGGATACCATACCGAGAAGCTCGAAAAAAAGTTATTATTAGAACTCCAAAAGAGGGCACTTCCTATGCCCAAGCTGCACAAACTGTAGAAAATAATATGAACGATATCATATGTAAATTAACCCCAATGATCATACGAATTGTGAAAGATCCAATGAACAATAGTTATTTCCAAAAACAACCACCCCATTCCTTTACCCATCAGAGTTCATCAAACATCCCCTCCCCCTCCGCTTCACGAATAAAAAAGGAAGCGAAATGAGTCAACAACCGAAAACCTCAGCTCCGAAGGAGAATCTGAGCTTAGTGCTGCTTCAACTAATACTCAGTCCTCGAAAGGAAAAAAGAAGAAAAAAGGCTGGCCAGCAGAAAAACCAAGGAAACCTGCATCAAAATCGCAAGGATAGAATCTCATCCTTTCATCCACAAGGGTGTATCCTAACAACCCCTTTTAAAAACATTTAATGGAAGCATTAGAAAATTTAATTTATTGGAATTGCAATGGATATAAATTACATTACGCAGAACTAAAGCATATCGTCAATAAAAGAGCACCCTTGTGCATGTGTTTGGAGGAAACACATCTTAAACCAAACGAAAATTTCAAACTGAAAGGATACAAAAGCTTTAGAAAAGATGCCATCCCTATCCAAAGATCAAGAGGAGGAGTAGCCATCTTCATTAAAAAGAATATTCCAAATCACCAAATACCTATTCAGTCTACACTGGAAGTTGTCGCCGCAAGAGTTATTTACCCTTTAGAGTTCACGATTTGCAATATATATCTCCCCGATGCTAATTGGAACATAACAGACCTCAACAATATTGTCAACCAGCTACCACCACCTTATTTGATTGTGGGTGATTTTAAAGCACATAATCCAGTCTGGGGTTTTGAAAGGCTCGATACACTTGGCAGGATTATAGAGAACTTCATTGATGAAATGAATCTTGTGATACTTAATACGGGAGAAGGGACCTAGTTAAACCTAAGATTCAATGTTAGTACTGGATTTGGCTCTCTGTTCACCTACACTTGCACCTTCTATTCAGTGGAAATCCCTGGGTGATCACCTTACAGACCATTTCCCGATAACTATAGAATTCGCTAATCGCTATATCACACAGTCATTACCAAGAAAGTGGAAATTGAACAAAGCAAACTGGTCTCTATGTAAAGAAAACCTGATGCAAATACAAATACAAACTGACGATGTAGACAGGAGTATACAGTTCATTAGTGACAAAATCATAAATGATGCGGAAATATCAGTTCCCCAAACAAGCGGAAAAAAGGTAGAAAAAATCCACCGTATTGGAATGATGAGGTTGCAACACGCATAAGGGAAAATAAGAGAGCACTAAATAATATGAAGCGGTTTCCGACTCTAGAAAACACCATTGCGTTTAAAAGAGCTAGAGCTAGAGCTAAGCGCTCTCTCCATGAAAGCAAAAAAAGATCGTGGGAAGAATACGTCTCCACCATAACGGCGTCCACTCCTTCATCAGAGGTATGGAAGAAAATACGGGCAATTCTGGGAAAAAGTTTGCAGAAACGACCCAAGCTTTGGAAATCGACGGAGCGATAATTGTTAATCAAACAGATATTGCAGCGAAAATCGCCCAACATTTTGAGATGGCTAGTAGCTCTAAACAGTTTGATGAAGATAGTCCCATAAACTTTCGGAACCTTGAGCAAAATATAGATTTTCACGAGCAGAATATATCTGAGTATAATGAACTCCTCACTATGATAGAGCTCAAACATGCCTTAGACGAAGCAGGAAGTTCATCACCTGGGGCGGACAACATAGTTTACGATTTTTTAAAACAGTTACCACTCACTGCGAAACAAGTTCTCTTGGATATATTTAACAAAATTTGGTCGAGCGGAATCTACCCACAAGCATGGCGCCAATCAATTATCATACCAATTCTAAAATGAGGAAAAGATCCAAGAACACCTAACAGTTACCGACCAATATCACTTACCAGTTGTCTCAGTAAAATATTGGAAAAAATGGTTAGTTATCGCCTCAGATGAGTTCTAGAATCAAAACAACTTCTCTCTGCTGCACAAACCGGATTCAGATGCCATCGATCAACAATAGACCAACTTGTTCTTCTAGAAAATGAAATCCAGAATAGCTTCGCAAAAAGAAACCACTTGGTTGCAGTATTCTTTGACATTGAAAGAGCATATGATACAACATGGCGATTCGGGGTCCTGAAACAGATGAATGAGTGGGGGAAACCCAAAAAGCCAAATGGACTTATTGCATTGAACTCTAGGGCTGTGCAAAATCTAAATATCTTACAAAAATATAAATCTAAAACCCTTAGAGGGACGCATGCTAACAAATACAGAAAAGAAAATTTACCTCATGACAATCCACTAGTACAACAATCAACCGGAGTCACCAGAAGATTGAAGAGAACCTGACCAGTAGATCTACTAACCTAAGGTGCGCCGTCACTGGATGTTACCACCTACAAAGCTAAACTGATAATTTTATTTACTTATTACTCACTGTATAGAGCAGATTCTAAATTTACATAAAATAATATAAAAATATCTCTTGAGTGATAAAGAATAGACAAAAATAAATGAATTTTTGGATAGTTGTTTAACTTTTTTATATTTTTTCCAAACTCGTTTCAGCAGTCTGTTTGTCAGATTAATCTTTAAATGTTAATTAAAAAAAATTGAAATACCTTTTAGTATTAAGAAATAGTATGAATGTTAAAGTTCCAAAATATATTGGTGATACAATTTTTAATAACTTACTTTGTTAAATTTTATTTGTTTTACAGATTAAATTAACGAATATTGTCATCTTTTGTATACTATCGACCATTTTTAACCAAAATTGGAAATACTCGAGTCGAATGGTATTTAAAATATTAAATATTTTCCAATTAAATATTGTTTTCTGACATTCCACAATGCTATTAATTCATAGAATAGTTAGAAAAATAGGTATAACTAAAAAATAATAACAATTTAGTAAATATTTAAATAATTTATAAATGAAACTCATTTAACACTTTTTTTTACGAAAAAGAAAGTTTTCTTATTTACTTTAAATTTACAATACTATTCGTTTTTTAGAAAACTTTAATTTATTTTACACTTATTTTTGATAACAAAACACCTTTTAAACAATTTTGCAGCAATAAAACATAATATATAATTTTTCAAAAGTGTGATGTGAGATATCTTAAAGAAAAATCTGGAGTGCTCTTTCCAGGAATAAAATTGTTCGTTTTACTTATAATGGCAAATGATTAATAACTTTGACAATTTATGTGTTAAATCATTGTTTATTTGATTGCTTTACTGTTTTAAATTATGTTTCATTGTGTTCGCTATATACACGTATTTTTTCCTATAAGAAAGTCGAGCACTTTCCAAACCTGTATCTAAATACGTTATATATATATATATATATATATATATATATATATATATATATATATATACCACACTGCTTAATTAAAAACATTATGAGATATTATATAAATAAATACAGGGTGCTTCCAAAAAAGGTAACCCTGTCTCTAGGAAAGGTAGAAAACTTAGAAAATAATTGGGGTTTGCTTTGTAAAAATTTTTCGTAACTCCATCCGTATTCAAGATAAAGGGCGTTGAAGAAAAAAAAATATATGCACATTTATTACGATTTTGTCGAAGCTACTAAAAACATTGTAATGACATTTTATACGAATATGTTTTAGAAGCTAAATCATCCCATGAATTTTTTTTAATATCCGACTCTCATAAAGGGCGCTAGTTACACGGTTCGTACCAAGTAGTATTGAACATAACTTTTTTCCGGTTAGATTTATTAATCAAAATTTTAAATAAACTTAAAGATCATTTAATTTTACACCAAAAAGGTACTCATGGTATTTTGAGTTGAAAATTATAAAGTAATTACCAAATTTTTTTTTCAACGCCCTTTATCTCGAATACGGATGGCATAACGAAAATTTTTTACCAAGAAACCCCAATTATTGTTTAGTTTTCTACCTATTCTATACCTTTTCTTGAAATACTTAGTATATCGAATAACATAATGTAAACTTTATTAGCTTGTGTGCATTCGATTGTTTAAAAAAAACAGATTGAATTAATAAATTATGAAGCCATTTTTATATTGCTCTAAGAGCGTTTCTTATTTTACTTTGAAGTTTCATTTTGGTAAAAGAGTTAAATCAATGTTTGCACATTGAATTAGTGCTCTTAAATCTAGCACTTCTTCTTTATTTAGGTCCCACCCATCCAGATATCCAATTTCCACCAATTTTGGACAATATTCAATTAATACCTCAATACTAGCAGCGGTTAACAATTTGGCGGATGTAAACCAAATTTTCTCAATATTTTTTAGTTTGGAGTCAAAGCAGAGTTTAAAAATATCTTCGTCAGTCATATCGATTACGGAACACGACACTTGTAGTAAAGTCAGTAAAGGAGAATGTTTAATAATAAAATTTGCCGTTCCTAATGATATATCACAATAGCATAAAGCCAAATTTTTTAACTTTTTAAATAAATTTAACGATTCTTTATGGGTAACTTTGGTTTGACAAAATTCGATGGTGTGAAGATTGGGCGCGAAAAAACAAAGTTGTGACCAATCCACCGTTTCATCTGAACAGTTATTTAATTTTAAAACTTGCAGTTGGTATCCGGCAAGATTTAGGTAAATTGAAAAGTCTCGTATATTGCAATCGGTTAATTTTAGCGTATGTAATTTTGATAATTCTGCGAGTTTTTCAAGGATATTTTTATTCGTGCCATACAAATGTATGTATGCTAAATCTGGACAAGACTTAACTATGCCTTCCATTCTGTCTTCTGTTGTACCAGTGTCATGAAAATATTTTAAATGTGTTTTATAATCTGGAAATATATTGTTAAGCAAGGAGACAGCCATTCCTGTGTAGGAATAAGTTTTTAAGGATTTTAAGCTTGTAAGGTTTTTTAAAACTTCTGCCAAGGTTTCACAGTTAGTGAATTCTTCTTCAGTTTCATCTTCCAGTTCGTTTAGTTCCTCCTCTTCTTCATTATCTTCGTCTTCTGAATCTTCATAAATCTCTAATTCTGGTTCTTCTTCCTCTTCTTCTTGGTAAATACGACAAACTCCGGGACGTCCTAAATACAATACTTGTAAACTTTCACTTTTTAGCTGCTTTAATCCATGTGCTAAAACAATAATTGATAAAAAAAAATATAATTTCATTTACATTTTTTAAAATGGTATAACTTGTAAATAGGGTATTAAAAAATTGTCAAAGGTTCTCTAAGTGCTATGTTATTGATATTTGTACTTGTTATTTATGGAATTTGTAATTTTAAAACAATTTACCTTTTTATTGGTTAAGATCGCAAAATAAAAATTTTTATTTCTTTACAATACAGCTTTCCAACTACCAGTATTAAATATTTCCAAGCAATCAAAATAATGAGGGCAAATAGTACCTATTTACTTAGGTTACTTTGAATTAAAAAAAAATTCATAATAAAATCAAGTTTCTTATTAATAAAACATTTAATTGATTTTTTCGTTTTTTTGGTTGAAACAATTATTGCATTTTATCTTAAGATTAATTAGCATTTTAACAAAACTTGGAAATCTGGTTTTTCGTAAACATATTTTACAAATTTAGGTGCACTGCAGTATGTAATCTATTTACTGATCTTTTTTTATTATTTTGCTAGCTAAAAATATTGTACTCTCCAACCTTTGCAAAATAGATCTTGTTTTTCTAAAGCGGACAGTACTCAGTAAATATTATAACTTTTTTAGAATGACAGTAAATAGTAATGATCGTATAAAAGAAAAACAACTGGACATTTTTACTGGCCTGTTGGGTTACTGTCAGTAGTAACAACCGTTCAATAGTATATAGTGAATGCTACAAATTGTGTATTAAAATAATTTGATACTCTAGAACGTAGTTATATAATTTTTCCCAATTAAATCAGACCGTATTTTAATAAAAATTATTAAATTAAGACTTATTGTTTAACAAAATCTTTTTTAAATATTTAGCGTTAAAAAGGCTGGTTAACACGTTAAAATTGATCCTACCTGTAAATAACGGTTCTCCACTAATGTCCAAAACAACCAATTTTTCTAATGTCATTGCTGCTTCTATGACCTGATTGTTAGCGATATTGGGTATATGAAGTGTTTTTAGCCCTTTTAATCGTCTTAATACTTGACTTAATTGTTCAGGAAAATCCCTTACCCAAACACCTTTGAGGTTTAAATAATTTAATCTTCTGCCATATTCGTAAATTACTTTAAGAATTTTGTCGTAGTAAAATCGTGAGAACTTCCCTGTGTCCAGTTCCCTTATTCCGTCAGTTAACAAAAGTTGAAGACAGTTAAAACGTATACTCGCATCTAAATTTTCCGATTTAAGCATTATTTTTAACAAATTATGCAAAGCAACAGACGTTATATATTTTCGTATAATCTTGTAAGCTTTCACATCTTCGTCAGTAATGGTGTAAATTAGTTTATAGTAGATTATTTTTAAGCACTTTTGATGTAAAGTCGTAACTGGTTTCTTTGGAGACATTACACCGCTAAACTGATTAATTAAATGAGTAAATGTCTTGCCGGTGCTGGCTCTCGAATTATATTTGGATGCCAAGTATGTAGTGTATTTATATACACAAACTTATAGTGCAAGGTAACCAGAATTAAAGGTTTATAAATTGCAAAACATATTTTACAAACGTTTTTAAAAGTTAATCCTGGTGGTTCTTAGAATTATACCAAAAATTTTAAAAAATCTTTAAAAGTAAATTAAAAAATTTAAATATATTTTACGTATTTTAATTTTTCTTACTTACAAATTGACAATCTAACGTAAACTTGTATGTTCTTTATTAATATATTAATAGTCAATCACACTTTCTCAGTATCAAAATAATTTTGACCTTTATTGCGAATAAAAATTTTCGTTTTCAAAGGTACTTTTACGTTCATAATGTTAAAACTTACTTTGACTTTTTATTATTAGCATTGCTTATCTTGTTTCTCCATATACAATGTTATTAGTCATAAAGTTTATTTTGATTTTTTTTAAAAGGTATTTTTAATCGTTATACAGGATAGTCCATTTAAAATTATATATATTTAAAAGTGGTTAGCAGAATAGAAAGGAAATACAGATAATTAGGACACGTTGGGGATGTACCAAAGCAAGGTAGAGCTACACTTAATGCAAATATTTAACAAGATATATGTCGACGCGACGGCAAGCAACAAGAAGCGAATAAGAAGATGGATGAAAAATAAGTCGTAGGATGATGTAGGTTTCTGCCTCTGCTAAATCTCGCCGTGCCTCGATGAGATATTAAATTTTTGATAGCTAGTTGTCTGGTTCGTATATGTAGGCTGTCAGTTTTCCTGGCTTTACTGCCGTGAATTTCATTTATAAAATAAATTAAACAACCACACTTTTTTCAAGGACTTTATCCACTAAATAATTGCACAAATCCATGAAATTTATCACAAAGAGCACACAAATCACATTTTTTGAAAAAGAAATTTTCACTGGCAGATGGCTTTTAAATTAATTGACTTTATCTTATTATATTGATTTTTACAACGTGGTGTTTTAAAGCTAAACTTGCTTTTTTTCTCTATGAAGACGAAGGACGAAGTCACCAAAACGGAAGTGGTCTATGGTTTAGTAATAGCATCGCTAATGTTGGCTGTTCTATTGGTTTTGCTTGTGACTTTTATTTATAATTGGTTGCCTATAGCAAGCGCCTATCTGGGGAACTAAGTGAATAATTAGTTGCCTATAGCACGCGTCTATCGGCTGTAATAATAAGGTTTTTAAATCAAGGAATGGATTGAAGAAAAGTCCTACAGTTGAAAAATAACTGAATTTTCAACAATGTAATTTTGTCGGCAGTAGATGATCCATACTGTACTGTGCGGGGATTATCTGGTAATTGGAATATTGGAAAATCTTTGGTATAAAATATTTTTAAATAGCCAAAATACCATCCTTAAAAAGTAAGTCTCATCCATGAGTTGGCTGAAGACGACTGTGATCGCAGAACTGAATTCCGAGATTAACATGATGAATCAAAACGATAATAAATTAAAAAATAATTTTATTGATAACGTTTTACTTTCGGATAACGTTTTATTTTAATGGGTATGTTAACCGGTAAAACAACCGATATTGGTCTGATGAAAATCCAAATTGGATGCAATAATGACATACACAAAGACCAGAAAAATCAACGCATTGTGAGAAATACAATTATTGGGTCCATATTTTTTTAATGAAAATTTAACAGAATTCTATCAGGATTTTCTGCAAAATACATTAATTGCTGATTCGACCCAGCTTTTTCCTGATATCCAAATCGCAGAAAATGGTTTTAAGAGGATGTCGTACCGCCACATTTTGCTATAGCTGTGCGTAAGTTTTTAAACAGAACATTTCCGTATCGATGGATCGGAAAAAGATGAACAGTGAAATGGTCTGCTAGATCTTAGACTACTCTTTATGGAGTTATTTAAAATCTAAAGTCCAAACAAACAAATGTAACACCCGCTATGCTAAAAAAAAATTTTTGTAAATTTTCCTTGGTTTGTACTTTTAGCCTTTTCATTATTTTTTAAATAATAAATTGTCAAACAAGTTTTGCATTTTTGTTCACCCTGTACCAATTTGAATCAACTTGTGATACATTTTTGGAATTAGCTTAGCAAGGGAAATCCGCAAATTAAAAAAAAAGGGAGTTTTATTTAATAAAACTGGTGCTGTCATCACTCAAAGGTAATTTACCTGTATGATAGATTATTCTCTTCTCAATTTTTTATATTACCGTTTATTTAGCTAATAATGAATTTATGCATTACTTTATGGACGTACTGTATAAGAAAACAAGTAAAATAAAAAAAACTTTTTCAATATCATAGCTTACACGATTTTGGTAAATTTTAAATTTGAGTTTTTATTTATCAAAATAAATTACTTATTTAATAAATTTTAATTAAAATTAAGATATATTAATAATTATTATTATGGTTTCTTGTGGTAATTTTTTAAACTTAAACTAAAACAATACTGAGATTAGCATGGCCCCTTCCCGAGTCTGATACATTAAAATATATCGTAACTCTTTTATTGGGTTTTTAAATAAAAAAATTTTTAAACGCTTTACGATTTTGTGTGTCATCCTTGCGAAGGAGCCATGCTAATCTTATTATTATACTTATTAATTTTACTAAAAAAAATTGTAAATCATTGACAACCACATTCAACCATTAATAATAATTATTAGTATTGTTATAATTATTATGCTTTAATTTAAATTTAAAAATTCCTTTAAAAATTAAAAAAACGTTTACGAGAAACCCGGTTAAAAATGGTTTTTTGTACTTTAAAACTAATAAAACAAATTAATCAGTCATCTTTTTTTGTAAACAATAAATCTGCCGTGAAAACAATTTAATTAAAAATGTCAATTTTGCAGTTTTTTTAAACCCCCTACTTTAAAATAATTACCCGTTTGAAAATGTTCACCTCGGATATTTTTCATGAAAAATTTTTGTTCCGGAAAACCCGAGAAAGTTTAATATTGTGATCAAAGGGGAAATGTTTTTATTCCTTATTTTTAGGGTCGTCTGTTTAAGCAGAGTGGCAACCTTTTTAAGAATGTTGAATATCACAGGGGTTAAAGTAAATTATCGTTTTTATGGTACCCGGGGAATAAAACAGCAAAAAAGTTATCACCGTTTTATTTAATAAGGTTTCCTTAAAATTATATAGGTATTTTGTATTAATTTTAAGATGATCAAAAGTGTTTAAGTTGTAAATTGATTTAAATTTTCATTAATAAAATGTTTTAATAAAATAAAATGAAACTTTTGCTAACAAATAACATAAAAGGTATTACTAAAGAGGCTACACAGGTTGCAATCTTGGAGTATTTAGCAGTAAATCCTAGTTCAATTACCCAACACTTACAAAAAACTTTTGATATTTCACTTACAAGTGTTTAAAAAAATATTTAAAAAGTATTGGTTCCATCGCTATAAGCACTTAGTGCAGAAGCATAATGAAGATGATTCAGATCGTCAAATTGTATTTAATGAGATTCGTCACCGAATAGTGGTAATATTTGGTGAAATAACATATTATGCAGATTTTATTATTTTATGGAGATAGACAGGTTGTAATTCAAACAGAATAGAAGTAGGTTGCCGATCGGTAACTACTTTAGTTGCTCGGGATCAAGAAAAACTGGTCTGACATACGCTGGGTATTGACCGAAGATATGAATGGTGAATTCCTCTTCTAGACACATCCCACAATTGGGGCATTGGCCAGCTCCAGATTGTGCATGTGGTATCCAAGGATACTGTGACTGGTCAGTATGTATATTGCTCGTTTGGCATCCTCCTACTCAGTGACGTAATACATCCGGCTTGGTTCTCTGGGACAGAATCCGCTATTTGCCCATCCCTTGCCTATTTACCTGTTTCTGGTTACTTTTTTTAATGCATTAAGTTCTGCTCTTTGAGCCAGTTCGGATTGCCCTTTTGCCTAGACAGAAGGGAATCCCTAATTAATTTAATTTACTAACATCTATCATTAATTTTAAAGCAGAATTAAAAAATAAAACGTATAAAAGAAAACTCCTTACACATAATATGCCGTAGGAAAAAATGTTTTAAATATATATATATATATATATATATATATATATATATATATATATATATATATATAACAATTCTTTTTGTAGCTGAATAAAAGTGTAAATGTAAAATTTTTTTTGGGGATGCAGCTATTTTTTATTAAAACTGTTTTTTTACTTTTTTGTAAAAGCTTTTGAAATTATTTTTATTTCTTTATCAGTTACTCTACAAAAAACATGGTATAATAATGGACAAATTTTTTAAAAATACTTACAGTATATAAGTAAAATAAAAATTAACATTCAGAACATGAAATAATATTTAGATACCACTTAATTTGAAAAGTCAATAAGGTTATTTAATGGAAGATGTAGGTATAAAGGATGTAGTAGAATAGTTAATAGAAATTATTTTTGTAAAAGGTTAAATCACGTTATTGCTTTTTTTACCCAATTTCATTTCAATATTCAAAATATTGGAATAAATTATGTTTAAATTTTGAAAATAATTTTTTTTTTTAATTTTTACGCTGACGACCTAGCGATTGTAGTAGTGAAACAAAATGAAACAGCCCTGAAAAACAAATCTAACAAGACCTTCGAATACGTCACAGGAAGGATAAACAAATTTGGTTTGATTATAGCCCCGCAAAAAACAGAGATAGTGATTCTTGCAGGAGGACGCACGGTAAAAAACGTGCGAAATTGTGGTTTAAAGACACAAATATTAAGAGCCAGTGGAGTATTATGTATCCAGAAATATGCTAGATAGAAATCTGAATGTCCTACTGAGTGTGCAAAGAAAAGTCGCAATATGGACAGCTTCTTCATATAAAACCGTCTCAACGCAGGCTCTACTGCTTATTGCAAGAATCACTTCGATACACCTGGCGGTGGAGAAAAGATGTGAGGTAATGGAAGTGAAAAACAATGGGTCGACAAAGGAGAAAACTTTGGGAAAATGGCAGAGAAAGTGGCAAAACGAGACCAATAAGGGACAAGGACGCGAAGACTTATCCGACCTAAGAACGTGGGTGAAAAAAAAGCACATGGGCATGAATGTTTCCAATCATATAGGCACAGATTTAAAGTGGCTAAAAGTGCTAAGTGCATATATTGCGGAGAGAACGACGGCGCAAAGCACACTTTCTTTAAATGCCCAAGATGGGACGTAAATAGAGCAAATTTGGAGGAGCGAGTTGGCAGAAACAGTGGTGAAAAGGATGACAGCGAGCCACAGCGCATGAGAGGCTTTGAGCAAGTTTTCCAAAAATATATTGAGTAAAAAGGAACAACAATGTAGAGGACGATAGGACACAAGGGGTAACAAACACGGTAAAAGCAATACACAAAACATTACTTAACAGAAAGATGAGCCGAACGACGACCCCAACATAATGACAGTCTTTCATGAAGCAATGCTCCTAGGCAGTACCAGGAAAGACCAATCACTCCAATGGAAAAAAAACTAGTGGATTTACTAGTAGATCTGTTTTGAAGCAGCCTGCTAATAACCATGGGCCTTTTTATAGAAGATAATTCCCAAAACTAAAAAACCCGTTTACTGGTGGACGCAAAAAACTGCTACAAAAGAAATTCATGCCTGAAATCGAAAAAAAAACTGGCAAGGGAAAACAAAGGAAACGACAATGTCAGAAAAAGGGAAGCACTGGATAATTACAGAGAAAGCCGAGCAATACTGAAGAAAGCAATTGCTGATGAAAAAAATAAAGCCTGCAAGCAGTTGAAAAAAGAGGTAGAAAATGATCTGGGGAAAGGACTATAAAATTGTCATGGACAAGATAAAAGCCGCTTCACCGTCCGATTTAAAGGACGAGCAACAAATTAGAATTGCGGAAAAGCTTTTTCCCAAACATATAAACTAGTGTTTTGGACAGAATACTAGTCGAGGAGGCAGAAATTCACCTTTTCACCAAAGAAGATCTAATCGCAGCTAATAACAGGCTGTAGGACAAAAAGGCACCAGGACCATATATTCCCTAAAATAGTTAAATCAGTGGTAAAGTCTTACCCTAAAAAAGTTTTGAAGGACTGGAAGGTCGCACAGCTAGTACTTGAAGAAAAGAACAAGCCGGGCCAAGCAAATAAGGCATATAGACCTATATGCCTACTTAATGTCTGGGGAACAGATTTTGGCCGAGAGACTAAAAAGAGAAATTGAAAAAAACGGGGACTTGTCGGACGAACAGTACGGCTTTCATGAAAAGAGAACAACGGTTCATGCTTTGCAGAAAGTCCAATAGCTAGCAAACAAAGCCAACGAAAAAACTGACAGAATCTTGATAACTATAGATATACGTAACGCTTTTAACTCGGCTCCTTGGCGAGGCATACTTAAACAGCTACAAAGCAGACAGATTGCGCCCTATTTGTATAGCAAGATTTCCAGTTACCTGGAATACAGATGGCTAAACAAAGAGGAAACCGGTCGTGTGGCGTTCCGTAGAGATCGGTTCTGGCCCGGTGCTGTGTCATATCTACTACAACGGCATTCTTAGACTACCGGTCTGGCGGTAGATGTCACAGAAAAAGATGCAACCAAATTGGTAGAAACCGCAAATAGAGTCCTGGAAGATATTACGCAGTGGCTAACCTCAAAACAGTTAAGCCTTGCACCACAGAAGACCGAGGTGGTAATTTTTGCTGGAACACGTACCGTCAAAAACATTGAAATAAGAGTGGCAGACACATCAATAAGAAGAGTATCTCATATATCCCGGGGTTTTCATGGACAATAACATGACAATGGGCCAACATGTAAGACAGGTGGTGGAGAAAGCCGGAAAAGCCATCGGCAATATAAGCAGACTACTACCAAACATCGGAGGTCCCAGAGAAAGAAATAGGAAGATACTTTTTAGCGTTATGCACTTTATGGAGCTAATATATGGAAAAGAGTCATAAGGAAGGGGATTTATAGAAACAATCTGCTCAGTGTTCAGCGACAAGCAGTCATACGAATCTTGAGTGCTTGCACGACGATCTTTACTCGAGCGCTATTTGTCATTGCGGGAACTCCACCCGTACACCTATTGGTGGAGGATAGAAGCAAGATGCAACATGGGATGAATAACAAAACTGCAAAAGTACAAGAGTGGCAGGAAGACATTGATAAAGGACGCTGGACACAAAGTTCAATACCAAACCCAGAAATATAGACAGGACGAAGACATGTCACTACTCAGGTGCCCGAGGAAGATGGCTTTCTTTACCAGAAACTGACAGTGATCTGTTTTTTTTGCCCTGTGTCGATAGAGCGCCGATCGCGAACAGCCAGTCGTGCCAGTCTCAACGGCCTAATATTTATAGCTTTTTAGCCTCTGGAAATACAAAAGGCACTACAAAGAAACCCATGGTAACTAGCAGGCTGCTTTAAAATAGATCTACCAGTAGATCTACTAGTTTTTTTTCCGTTGGAGTGATTGAGTGATTGGTCTTACCTTTTATTGCCTAGGAGCATTTCTTTATGAAAGACTGTCATGTTGTTGGGGCCGTCGGCCTCTGTTAGTAATGTTTTGTATATTTCTTTCTTCGTGTTTGCTACCCCTTGTGTTCTATCGTCCTCTACACTGTTTTTCCTTTTGGCTCAATATATTTTCGGTGAATTTGCAATATATGCACTCAGCAGTTCAGCCACTTTAAATCTGTGCCTCTCTCTCTGTCAGTCGTACTCTCAAAGCTGAGAGTTCGTGATTCCAATTTGTGTTGTTGATGATCTGCTTCCAAAGTGTTTCATTTTCTGTGTCTCTAATGGTTGTTTGTAAGGGTCTTCCCGTAATTTTTTTTACCTGTTCCACCCATCTGGTGGCAGTCCTGTTGCAAACCTTTTCTCTAAAGCGGCACGTTAACAACCTTGCATGCTACCATTACTCCAACAAAGGTTAAAAAGGCGGTACAGCAGACAGCAGACACGCTTTGTACAGCTTTTAGCATTTCAACTGTTATCCTTTCGTACACAGCAGCTTTTATACTGTTCAACACCTCCACAATTTCTGTCGTACTAATTTTACTTTCATTACAACTTTTACTCATGTCTTCAAATGGGGCCTGTACTTGTGTATCCTCTTTCCCAATTAAACTTTCGAAATATTCCTTTCATCTTTTTAAAACGCATTTCTCTCCTTTTACCGTACTACCATCCTGGTTTCTAATTTTTTTCAGTCGCGAGGTAGTATTTTTACCTCTGGCTGTTCTTATGGACTTCCAGAGAGTTTAATATTGTTTTGGAAATCGTCAGATAACCTATCAAATTCATCTGTATCACTTAACTTCTTCCTTGCCACACCTTTTAACCTTTTATACTCATTCTTTGCCTTGTTTACATCGTTTCCTATAGCGTTCTTTGATTGGCTTTTGTAGACAATCCAGCCAGGCTTTCTTATTCTCCGACACTGCTTTTTAAACTGCTACGCACCCTTTCTTTAGCTTATTTCCTTTTTTTACTTACACCACACACTTCAATAGCAATATCCATGATTTCTTTCTTGGCTGCACAATTCTTCAACCTCACATGCTTCATCTAAACTGTCAAATTTATTGAACAATTTATTAACGAACTCCTGTTTTATACCTTTTTCTTGCAAATTCTCAACGGTATACGCTCTAGAACACTACTTGAATCCTGCACACGATGGTCCCACCGCTTTAAGAGACCTATTATTCGGCTCATTACTAAGAAGTGGTCTGTGTCAATACCTGCACCGCGGTATGCCCGAGTGTCCATCACTTTCTTTTTTAGTCTTTCACCCACAATTAAAAATCAATTATACTTTTCTGGTATCCTTCTTGTCTCGTGTACTAGTGAAACTATTAAAATCACCCAACATTACAATTCTTTTATTCTGGTTACAATTATTCAGAATATTTGTCACACTATCCCAAAACTTCTGCTTCTCTTTTTAGTTTTTTAAATATTGGTTCCACTGCGCATCTTGTGGGGCATAATAAACCACTAGCAAAAAGATACGAGTACGACTTCAGCCTCACCCAAAGAAGTCTTGGGCTACACATTCAAAGTCAGTCACACATTTATTTATTCTAGCAGAGAGTATCAACACCAACGCCCTGAGAACCTCTTCTGGTTTCCGGAACTCCTGACCAGTGGGCTGAATAAGGTCCATGTGTTTCACATCCTTTTTGTTTGGTTTCATTCACACAAAGAACATCAATTTGTCTTTCTTCTATCATCGTGTAAATTCGTGTAAAGGAGTAACAATTGAAAAAAATAAATAGAACGATGAACGAGGAAATGCAAGTAAGAATTAAAGGTCACGAAGAAAAACACAGGAATTTAGGAAGATGGTTAGAACAAAAATGGAAACGAAGGCACATATTGAGATGAGTAGAAATCTATCATGATTATGACATGGACGCAACAATACAAAAAGAAGAAATTAGAGACACTGTTTACGGTGAACTTTAAAAAACCGAAGCCAAAGAGCAAATAAAACTGGCTGACACTACAAACAAAAGGGGACGAACTCTGTTTTCCAACTACCGAACATAGTGTCGCACAATGCCGTAGTGTGCTGATGTTTAATTGGAACATCCATTAGTTTCTAAGTCTACCAGCAGAGTGCACTAGGCTCAGTGTTGGGAGAAAAAAACATTTATTGATTATAAATATGGACATAAGTTGTATATGACAATTGGTTGATAATTTTTACAATGCTGGCAAAAATAAATTCCTGTTAAATAAATTGGTTTAAAATTGTGGCTATAAAAATGAACATTTATAAGCAGAATGAGAAAAAAAGTAAAGTAGTCAATGTCGTACCTTCATCCATACATATTTTTTAACAGTTTTAATTCACTCCTTCTCTTTCTTTTTATAAGATAACTTTGAAAGGAATAGAAATTAATAGAAAAATATTTTATATTTTATACTACTGAGTTGGTACTTTTTAAAGTGCCCGATTGAGCGAGGCGTTGCTGTAGTTGGAACGCCCTATATTGAACATTATGCCGCCCAATGCGCTCTTGAGCTGTAATTGGGAAACTACCAAAAATATGCTTTTATGACTTTGGAGGGAAATAAAGTCAACATGGTCAAAGAGGGTGATAGCCAAATGCTACAGGTGTCATAGAGTAGGCCATATTGCAAACAGCTGCGGAAAAATGGTAATGCCACAAAAAACAAGGTCACCTGAAAAATGGGTACAATAATCATGAAAAGTGCTACCTTTGCAACGTCACAACACAAAGCGGAAACGAGATTTCCCGAATAGAAGGCTCTTACAGGAGCAGAGGAAGAAGAAAATGATGAGATTGCTGAGTTATTTATGAATATGATACAAGGTAACATAGACAATGGTAGGGAGGCCATGGATCTTATGTATAAAATAGCGGAAGAAGAAAAGGAGGATATCATGATCATAGCTAGACCAAACAGAAAGAAGGATAAAGGAGGGAAGTTGCACATGGATAACAGAATGGACGTGGCGATTGTGATAAGGAATGCGCAGTTAAAAGTAATAGAATTTGGAGCAGGATACTGATACGCATGGATGAAGCTAAAAAAGGCAGTAATTTACAGATTTTACATCTCCCCAAATGTGGCTGAACAAGCTTTTATTGAGTTTCTGGCATCGCTACGTACAGACATGAAACAAAAAACCAAAGGAATGGTAGTGGGAGGAGATTTTAACTTAAAATCGTACCTGTGGGGTTTTGATGTCGAGGAAAAATGGTAAAAATACTAACAGAACCGAGGAAAATCTCGTAGTATACAACCACGAAGAGACGCCGACTTTTATTAGATCTAGATCATACATTGACATAACTTTCGGTACCAGCAACATCAGCAAACAACTAATTGAAAGGTTTTAGAGACCGAAATACCGAGTTTCCAACAACATATTGTATATGAATGAAAGAAGAGGAGACAAAGCAGCAAAATGGTATGGCGAGAGAGAAAGGATGAATTATTGAAAAAGACAAAATCATGGACGTAGTAAAGGAGCTCGAAGGACAAATGAAAGCAGAAAATAAGGCAACTAACAGACCCGGACCAAGCATGGCGATCACAAAAGCCACAAGGTACTAAAGATTGATGGAACAAGGACGTCGCCCAAAAGAAAAAAGCGTGTATTGGGGCGAGAAGAAAATGACAAGAGCTAACAATAAGAATGACCAAATGCGGAAGAATAAGTACAAAAAGTGAATCCTATGGGTTTGAAAATCCTATAAGATACGGATAATAAAGTTCTCTCAGTAAATTTATCAAAGTCCAAATTCTTTAAACTAACAGGACAAATAAACAAACTATCCACTCGTTTATTTCATTGTAGTCCCAAACCACTCGATACCTCATTTTCTCCTCTAGGCCACAGACGACTACTATATTCCCAGCCTCTCAGATCAAAATAGCAAGATAGCAGATAGCAAATAGCAGATAGCAAAGGCTTTAGATAAATTAGATTGGACGTACGTTTAAAATAGTAACTTTTAAAATAGTTTAGTGAATAACGAACAACATATTTTCAGATTACCCACAGATATTCAAGCTGAATAAATACCTTAAGTACTTCGAGGAGGAGACGTACTTATGGCAGCAGAAACAGGAAGTGGAAAAACAGCTGCATTTATCTACAAGTTATTTAGATTGTATGGGAAACCTTACAAGACATACAATCAGGAAAGACAGCAAAATACAGCAAAAGTAATTTTTTCATTAGTAAATTGTCTCAGGTTGCTAATGTCTGTTTGACTTATTTAGGTGGCTCCACAAATTTAATCCCCTCCAAAGATAAAATTTAAAAATCTTGCTATAATAATTCAATAAATTGTATTAAATTTTTCAAAAGTTATTTTACAGCGCATCCATGGATAATGTCCATTCTTGATCGTGGAAATGCTATAGCAGTTGTTCCTGATGGAAGAAGGGTGCATCAAAGGAACAGAAAGACTGGTATGAAGTACGCTGTATAGGAGGAATCAAATCTGGAAAATGGGGCTTTGAAGCCACTGTAACTGATAAAGGTCTTTGCAGAGTAGGTTGGAATATGCCAATCTAGAACTTGGTACTAATAGGTAAGCTTAACAAGTCATTTTTTAGAAAGTAAACAAGTCCATATCTACCTCTCTTGCTTTATTTAATTTATCCTTTATATATTGAAGGACCTGTGTGAGGAGTTCTTAAATTTATTCATTCTATATTTTTAGTTATTGTTGAACATAGATCAATATGTTTCCGTTTCACCCTTAAATATTTTTATGTTGCACAAATTGCCAATATCCTACATATTTTTTAACTTTTTATGTATGAATCAAACCTGGAAGAATTATTGCAGGTAAAAATAAAGAGTTGCTGCTATGAGAAGCTGTTTTTCATAGTTCCTTTCCGCTGTCCAAATAATAACAAGAGGCTCTAACTGTACGCATCTTATTACAAGTTTAATTTCAGATACTTAGTAATTTCATACTGGAATTCTCATTTCTGAGTAAGATCTTTCATATGAGGTTTTACCTTCCCCCGTCCATTAGCTTTTCAAGACATGTAGAGATGAATTTTTAATGAAAAATACATGCCAACAGTCCCCACCATTTTCCAAATTCAGCAGATGTGTAGCGCCAAATTGGGTACCAGTGGCATATCGTAAATATTTTGTAATGGTTACCAAATATTTATGTAGCAGAAAATGTATTAATATTGAAAGTAAATAAGAAACACATACAAACACATTAGTGGTTGCTCTTTTCACCAGTGACAGAAAAAAAATTACTCTCTTACTTTCTTAATTATTAACATTTTATATCGTCACTGCCCACACTTTAATCTTACATCATAACTTTCCATTAATACATCTCTATTATCGGGTTATTTTTGCCACTGAAAACCTAATTTAAAATATCAGTGGTCTGGGTGCGACCCGAGAGGTCCACACGACCAACTTCCTAGTAGAAAGATTGAAAAAATACCATATGTTTTGGTGTAATAATAATAATTATTATTAAAAATATTGTCATCATAGTTTTCATACAAATATTCTTAACATGCAATACTTATATTAGTTCCAGCAGTCAAAAAAAAATCATATTAATCAAAAGATCTTAAAATTGTGTATTAAAAATAGTATAATTTTTTTCAGTTTTTTTATTCTCCATAAAAAACAGCTTTACCGATTTTGCTTAAAATCTAATCAGTTCTAAGTTGCGTAATTATGCGTCGAATGCAATAGGTCCCACGTCGATATCATTTTTTGTTCTCGAAATAATCGAGACGAAAAATAATTCCGAAAGTTTGCCATTTTTTTTAATTTTTTTTTCTCCATAAAAAATAGTTTGACCGATTTTGCTGAAAATCTAATCAGTTCTAAGTTGTGTAATTATGCGTTGAATGCAATTGGTCCCACGACGATATCATTTTTGACGAGATAATCAGATGTGTGTGTGTGAGAGAGAGATGGTCTTGGACAGTGTCCATTAACCACAGGGAGTATAGAAGGTCCAGATATTAATCTGAAGTTAAAGTCTATATTTCCAGTTTAGCATCATTAATAAACCGTAAAGTAGGTCAAAAATAGCCTTTTCGTTTTTTGCCAGAAGTGAACATAAATTAACAGGCATGGGAAAGTTGTAGGCTATGAGAGAATTATAAAGTTCTGTTCTTTCTGTCAGTAGTCGATCTTCACATGCAAAAAAAAAATATATATATATATATATATATATATATATATATATGTATATATACCTATTTCGTGTAGATGAGCCCGAAAACGTCCATGATTCACTTTTAAACATGTGAGAATTCCCTGGTGTCTTTTGCTATAATCTAAATTTAAGAGGTTACTTTTACTGGGGAGTTGCGGGTATAAATGGAAATACTGATTGCTGTTTGTTTTTGCGATATTTTGATAATAGTTTTCCAACGTGTGCGGGCTAATTCTTTGTGGTTATTTATTAAGTCTAAAAATAATTGGGTTTTAGTTAACTTAGGTATTCTACATGCCGCTTTTGCTTCGTGGTCCACTCTTTCATTTCCATCTATCCCGCAATGTCCTTTCACCCAGATAAGATGAATTTTTTTTCCACTATTTTTTAAGTCATATAGCAACCGCTTAATTTCAAAGATTTAGAATCCGTCATGATGGCCACGTTTTGAAATGAATTCAAACTACACCAGTATAAAGCTTCTCTCACAGCTAGTGCTTCAGCTGTATGTACTGAAAAATTGTCCGAAATTTTAAATCGTTTGACTAAGTCTAACTAAGACTAAGTTTACATAAGCGATTTTCGAGACCATGGATGTGTTAAACGATCGGTATTTTATCAATTGCTTTTCAGCTAAAAATTGTCTTCGAATCATTAGCGGAGGTTCCTGCATTTCTGCCAATACTGCTTGATTGGGTGATGACATCATAGCTCCCAAACAAAATTTCAGAAACCTATATTGGATTCTATCGATAGTCATCAAATTAGATTTTGATGAAGAACCGTACAAGGTACATCCGTAGTCCAGAATCGAACGTATCTAAGACTTGTAGAACATAAGTGAAACTGAACTTATCCGCTCCCCATTTTTTTAAGACACTGCGGAGCAGATTAATTCCCTTCTCAAATTTTTTTTTGTATACTGAATGTGACTGAACCAAAGCAACTTTTTATCTAATAATATCCCTAAGTATTTGAATTCTTCTACAAAAGGGATTTGTTGTTCTCCTATAGTAAGGGCCCTAGTTGTTTTAAGACAATGTCTTGAAAAACAAACCAAAGCAGATTTTTTGTATGAAATGGAGAAACCGTTATCAGAGAACCATCCATGCAGCACAGGCATAAACATCCTCAAGTCGTCAACACATTGCTCGAAGGAACTACGGCTGAAATAAAAGCATAAATCATCTGCATATTGAATGATTTAATGTTGTCATTTCCCTTGTGATAATCCGTTATAGACCGTTCGAGGACCGTGTAGCACATTTACATGGTCTCGAATAAAAATTTGTCTGTTTACAAATAAGTTGATTATATTGGCACATACCTTTTCAAATAAACCAATTTTCTTCATTTCCAGTCAGTGCGGGATTCGCTCCACTTGGTCGAAGGATTAATTAAAAATGTTGTAATCCAGTCTGGCTCATCAGTTGAGATGCGCGTGGATTTATGAAATAATTACACTTGTAATAAACGTCTAAGTATATATGAGTTAAATAAGTCTTTAAGTTTCAGGGTTGATTAAAAAATATATGTTTATATTTTAAGATAAGGCCATAAAAAAATGTTTTTTATATGTGTGGTTGCCAGTCAACCATCGGGCGCCTTCGCAGGTGGCGGATAGGGTAATTCCTTCCAGATATGGGTGGTACTGAGGAAATGAAATACTCTGACCCAGAGTGGGCGGCTGCAAACAGCGTCGGTTCTCCATGTTAAGAGCGGCTGAGTTTAAAGCGGTGAAGGCAATGGGAAACCACACTGCTATAATTTTTCCGCAGGATATTGATATGGCGAGAAATAGAAATAATACTGCCCCTAGTTCCGGGCAGCCCTTCAATGGGCCAGCGGTGCTAAGAATCTCCCGACTCAAAATAGCAAAGTCCAAATTAAGAATGGGCACATGGAATCTACGCAGCCGGAAAGTTTGAGAACCTTTTCCAGGAGATTCAGCCTATGAGCTTATTGGTGACAGGCATGAGTTAATTACGATGGCCTGGGACGGGAACATGCAACCATGACGATGGCACCATATACTATTCTGGAAGCGGTAAAGAAGATAAATATCATACGAATGGAGTCGGCATCTTTGTGACCTCTGAATTTGTAAAATTTGTCCCCATAAACGACAGGATTATACTCTTACAACTAAACATTTAACATTAGTATATTACAAGTATATGCGCCCACGGCAGATAAGAAGCATGACAACGAAGTAGAAATTTTTTACGAACAACTCGGCGAAACAAAGAGTCTGAAGAGACTAACAAAAAATACGCATCAAGCTAAAATCGATATAAACGAACTCAACAGAAATGAAACTACTTTAAACAATAACCTAAGTGACATTTACACGAATGATAACGTCAGTGATATATGAAAACTATTCCAGAACCAACTCTGTAAAGTCATAAATCAACAACCAACTACGAATTTGAGACCCAAAAAACATCGATGGATCACTGACGAAATACTAGAACTCATGAAACAACGAAGAAAACCCTACATAATACGAGGAAATATAGGATTAAACAAAAGGAAATTAAAAACAAGATCCGGATGGATACATAGCTGAACTATTTGATGACAACAAATCAGATCAACCAGTCACCACTGATAGCGTGGAAGGTCCAAAAATTCTAAACTCCGAAATACTATTAGCATACGCTCTGCAAAATCTAAAAAAGCAACCGGACCAGATAATATTCCAGTGGAACTTTTGAAAATGATTCATGAAGACAACATCGGGATCTTAGTTAAACTATTCAATATATATATATATATATATATATATATATATATATATATATATATATATATATATATATATATATATATATATATATGGAGAAATACCAGAAGATTGGCTGAAGTCCGTGTTTATAACATTGCCTAAAACACAAAAAACAACGTGCCAAAAATTGCAGTGATAACAGGTTAATAATTTAATAAGTTAATAAGTCTTATGAGCCGCATACTAAAAGTATTCCTTAGCATTATTCATAGAAGAATACGCAACAAATGTTAAAGTGATCTGGACGAAACCTAGTTTGGTTTTCGAAACGCTCTTGGTACCCGGGAAGCCTTAAATATACTTCTTTAAAAGTGTCGCGATCAACGTAAAGATATTTTTGTATGCTTTATAGACTATGAGAAAGCATTAGACAGAGTACAACATGAAAAACTTATAGATATATTGAGGAGTACTGGAGTTTGTGACAGAGACATACGCATTAATAAGAACCTGTATTGGCGACAAAAAGCAGTGGTTCGGGTCAATGGAAAACTAAGCGACGAATGCCAGATTCGGCGTGGAGTGAGATAGGGATGTATACTGTCTCCACTGTTGTTTAACCTATATTCTAATAAAATATTTAAACAGGCGTTGCATGACCAGGATTGCGGAGTTAAGATTAACGTTGAACTGATCAATACCATTCGCTATGCCGATGACACCGCAATCTTATTTGATGATCTCCAGGACCTTCAACGTCTTTTAGACTTGGTCAACGTGATAGGACAAGAAATGGGTCTAAACATAAATGTCACTAAAACTAAATTTATGGTTTTGAGCCGTCAGCCGTATAATGATGCTGCACTGCAAATGAATTGAAAGGGTTCCATGTTTCAAATATCTTGGTTGTTACATTACAGAGCATCTCGACCCGGATAAAGAAGTCAAGTGCAGGATCGAATCAGCTCCCGCAACATTTCAAAAAATGAGATGTCTCTTTTGCAATAATAATCTAAATTTAAAGCTCCGCCAGCGAAAGATCAAGTGCTACATATGGTTTATACTGTTGGGCAGAAATTTGGACCTTAAAAGCAGCAACCATTAATCGTCTTGACCCATTTGAAATGTGGCTACATAGACGTATGCTCCGAATCCCATGGGTAGCCAAGCAGACAAATAAAGCGGTTTTATATAGAGCAAACGCCGTCCGCGAACTACTAATACTATTATTAAACTTTTTTAATGCCGAAAGCTGTCCTATCTAGGTCACATACTTGGGGGTGATCGTTACCGTATCCTTCAACTTATAATGAAGGGCAAGATAGAAGGCCGTAGAGGAGTCGGTAGAAGACAAGCCTTGTGGTTAAGGAATCTTAGGGAGTGGACCGCAATTCGAAGACAGAGCACACAGCTCGCCATTGTGTTTGCCAACATCAGGAGGACCTGATATGGCACCAAAATAAGAAGAATAAAAAATACCAAAAATGTATCCTCTAGGGATGCAGGTTATTATATTTGCAAATTATTCTTGGAATAGTTTGTAACTCTTTATTTTATACAACATTCAAGATGACATTCATAATAATAATTCATCTGACACTGTCATACGTGACATAAAACATTTGTGTTCGATGGAATCACATACACTGCGTGAACATAAATATAAGAACATAACAATCCTCCCCTTTTAATTTAAAGGCCCAGTCTCTAAATAGGTTCATTATTTCTAGAACTTCATCTTACTTCCCTCTTGTTTTCTTCGCTCTTCTGTGTATTGGATATCTCTTCTTCTTAGTCTAACGTCGAGAACGACGTGTAGTGATCACAAGTTAATGTCAGAACTCTTCTTACAGTCTCTCGCCATCTTCCACGGTCAGCAGCAGTTCTAATGGTTTCCACTAGTGAATGCTCGGTTACTTTTGATACAATGTCTGTCCATCTAGATGAGGAGCGTCCGCGTTTCCTTTTGCCAAGAGGTTTGCCCTGGACAATCAGTCTCTCAATATTGTCGTGACGAGTTATGTTATGTTATGTCCGAAGAAGTTCAGTATTCGCGCTGATGTCAAGCTACTGAGACGGTTTGATGGTCCAAGCTCGTTCAGCACTGACACATTGGTGCGATGTGCCGTCCACATTTCAAAGGCGTCGACCCGTCGGCTGCTTTCATAACCCATGTCTCGGAAGCGTACCAGAAAATGGAGAACACTAGGGCATGGACCAGTGATTTTTTGGTATTGATGGATATATATATATATATATATATATATATATATATATATATATATATATATATATATATATATATATATATATATATATATATATATATATATATATATATCGATCTTTCCAAATTTTATGTAATTGGCTCATTGCTGTTCGGCCAAGTTGAATACGACGGCGGATCTCCATCTCGCAGCTGCCGAAAGAGTGGATAAGGGCACTCAGATAAACAAACTGATCTACCACTTCACAGTTGGCAATGTGATGTGGTCTGTTTGCTGTCTTATCCGATCTATCAGTACTTTAGATTTGGCATAGTTGATATTTAGACCATACTCTTTTGATGTTCTCTCGAGTCGTTGTATCAATTTTGGATATATCTTCGGTAATATCAGAAAACTCCGTCGTGGAAATATTTGCAAAGGATGAAGAGTCGTCCTGTAAAGGTTGAATTGATTTCTCCTCTTGCAGTGCTTTATGGTCTCTCGTAACTTCGTAATTGTAATTTGGATTAGAAATTGATTGGTTATCTAAATTTGGTAGTTGATAGTCCTCGGGTAAAAAACATTTATTTGTTTCTTCTTTTTCAGAAATATCCACTTTAGTTGTGGCTATTTGATCCACATGTCTTCGCCATTCTTTTCCATCAACATTGATGTAATAATGTATTAATCCCTCTTTCCTGATTATTTTTCCAAATTTCCATTTACAGTCTATTTCATTTCGTATCGTTCAACTTGACGATTGGTTGCTGGATGGTATAGTGCCGAACACTTGTGTTGAATACCGTTATTCTTCAGAAAAGTCTCAAACTCGTGAGATTTGAAAGTTGGTCCATTATCAAGGTGACTGGAAGACCAAAACGGGCAAAAATATTTTGTAGAACAGATATTGTTCTTGAAGCCGTCATAGAAGTCATAGGAAAAATCTCTGGCCACTTGGAATATGCGTCGACTATAATCAAAAAGTATTTACCCATGAAAGGCCCAGCAAAGTCTACATGTATACGTTGCCATGAAGAACTCGGATATTCCCTGTTACGTTTTCATTTTTCATGTTTCAAGACGTTAAGCTTTCCTCTGTATATTTGGAAATATTCGGATACACAAGTGTGTGAGTATATTGTCATGGAGTTTGTTTAGAAAGAAGAAGGGTCATGAATTGTCATGTATTGTCAAAAATATGAATAGTTTCAGTTATCTGAATAATTGTAAATTGAATAAAATAAAGGAATATAAAAGTGGTGTCAGAAGTGGGATAACGAACATACGAACAGCTGTTAAAATGAGCGAGGTACCTTCCGATTTCTTACAAGCGCTTTCCAGTGCGATCGTCAGCGCAATACAGTCTGCAGTAGCAAACGCCGCACCAATAGTGGGTAGCGCGATTCCACCCAGCGTACTTGAATGAGTTTTTAACACAGTACCGTAAGGTTAATGTTCGAAACAAATTTTTTGTTTTGACCATATTTTAGTTGATTCTGATAGAAACTTAATGAACTCAAAGATGTAGCTTGTAAAGATTGAATTTCTTTGGAGTCTTTATGGGCTGACTCCATTGCCAAAGTGGCTTTAACACAATCAGAAAAAGTATTGTTTGGTTCTCTCAATTGTAATAATTTTTCCAACCAGTTCGAATTTCGAAGGCCACTGATGAATTGTTGTCGTAGGTGATCATCTGCTGTGGAGGCATTACAACTAGAGCATTTGAAATTGCAATTTCTGCATAATTTCTTAAGATCTGCACCAAAATCCGAAATACTTTCATCTTCTTGTTGAAGGCGTTTGGTAAAACGATTTTCTTCTGCAATTACACTAGGCGTAGGGGAAGGTGTTCCTTGATCAGTTTCGTCAGTGTTTCATAGGATTTGTCTTTTGGTTCATCCGGGCTGGTGAGATTGTATAGAAGTTGTAATTTTTTTGTACCCATTGAATGTATTAACCATTCTTTCTTCTTATTGTCGATCTCTCTTGAGCTGCCTTTTTTTCATGGTGAAAACGTTTTCTAGCCTTTTGAGGAAAATTTCCCACGATTTCGTTTCATCGTTAAAAGGTTCTAATGGAATGACTTCTGTAGAAGTGGATTGACGTGAAATCTGCAAAGTTTCAGTCAATGTCTTTATCAAAGTGCTGAATTGTTTCGGATCCATTAAATTGGTTCGCCGGCCTCGTCGCCAATATTATATTTGCAAATTATTCTTGGAATAGTTTGTAACTCTTTATTTTATGCAACATTCATGATGACATATTCATAATAATACTGACACTGTCATACATACGTGACATAAAACATTTGTGTCCAATGGAATCACATACACTGCGTGAACATAAATATAAGAACATAACACAGGTAGATTTATGAAAAAAGTTTAAATGGGAGTCAATAAAGAACAGGACAGAAAAACACATATTTACTATATAACATTGTCATATAGTAATTAGTAATGATAATGCTAGACTAATAAAGTCTTTTTAAATCTTCATATTTAGGGTTGATTCGAAAAAATGATTAGTGAATGTGGGAAGATAAGCCCATATATAATTGTTTTTATTAAAAATTTTGTTAAAAATCTACCCTCCGCAGCGATGCGCGTGGATTCATGAAATAATTTAATTACACTTGTAATAAACTAAGAAAGCTAAAGAGGTTAAATCTAGTGTTGTAAAAACTAGAATTACTTTTGATGACTACGTCGAATGTCTTGATAATTGGAAATCAAAGACAGTTACCGAAAATCTCATTCGATCTAAAAATCATCTGGTCCATTTAATTGTTCAGAATAAAGTAGCATTGAGTCCTGGGAATGATAAACGTTTTATTGTTCCTGGTTCTGATGAAACCTTCCATGGGGGCACCATTTAATTAATGCTTGTATGAATGTCGATGAAGTTCCAACCTTGTGAATATTCTATACAATATACCTTTTATCATTTTATTCATTTTTTTATTACGTTAGACTAATGATGTAAGTATGTAATTATTAACTGTATTTATTAGGTTAGTCAATGCTGTTAAGCAAATAAAGTTTATTATCAATATTAGATATTGTGAAATCATAAATTTCTATTTTGATCTATTGTATGTTTCAATTTATGACCTATTGTTTAATAAAATGTACTATTGTGTAATAATAAAATGTAATTTATTTTTTTTTTCACCCTAAGGCAACCCTAAGGCAAAAGACAGATAACCAAAAACCACAAAAACGACAAGCGACAACAAGAAAAACACAGTCAAGTGGAAAAATATAAAAGAAAAAAATAAGTAAGCCAGGAACAACAAAAAGTTATTGGGTTAGGTTGTTTTCTTAAAGTCAAATAAAAGTGAGTATTATACAAAATTATATAAAATTATGGTTTTTTATTAATAATTACTAAAAACGTATCCTTCGAAGGGATGCAGGTAGATTTATGAAAAAAGATGGGAGTCAATAAAGAACAGGACAGAAAAACACTTATTTATTTTATAACATTGTCGTATACTATGATTAGTAATGAAAATGGTAGAATGAAATGTCTTTTGAACCCTAATAATTAGAGCTGATTCAAAAATATTTGTTTATAAAAAGAAGTTTTAGGTTATTAGTTTAATTAATAAAAAATTTAGAAAAATCTTCCCTTTATAGTGATTTTTGTATATAAAAAAAAATTAAGTGTAAAGTGTAAGTTAACAAAGCATTTAATTAGTTTTGTAATATTTCTGCTATGTATGTTTTACTGTTTTGTCTAACGTTCGGTTTCGATGGGCTCTTCAAAATCGCGCTGACACATTAGTGTGGTTCACAACATCTCACGCCTGGGGAAGATTAATGCAGACCCAGCTATGGTAGTTATACCGTGGAAAATAGGCGTACAAGTAAGTGTCTTTTGAGTATTTAGATACAAATTTTTTTTATTATTTTAGTATGTTGCCAGACCTCGGGCCTCCTGAGTAGTGCCTTTGAACTCCGAGGGACCTTAACGGTTATAAATAATTTTGGTAGCATACAATGAGGTTTCTTCGGGTATAAAAAGGGTGATCGACTTTTTCTACACAGAAATACGATAGGTACCACACTGTGGGAGAAGTACTGTAAACTTAGGGTGTCTGTAAGACTCGCTTACAAACCGAGCTGTCATCTATTAAGTTAAGTATGTACAGTATTTTCTGTATTGGGAAATTGTTGCCTGATGGCTATTAAAGAATCTCCTGTGGCCTCATATATAAAAATATGAATAAATTTTAAGTTATTAATTTTTTTAAACGAAAAAGTAGTGCTCTCTCACATTGTTTTCTCTTAACCATGTAAGTACTCTTAACCATGTAACTACTCTTAACCATGTAAGTATTTTAAACCATCCTTTGGGTATAAAAAGGGTAATTGACTTTTTCTACACAGAAATATGATAGGCACCACACTATTGAAAGCATTCGTGACATTACTACAATAATAAACGAACGCCACGTGGTGTCGTCATTGTTTGTCTTCGTGAAGTCTTCGTTATGACTGTATAATCATGAGGACAATGAAATTTGTGAAAAGTTCTAGCGTGACGCCAGCTAGTGCAGCTCGCCCCATTCCAGTCAATCATAACATAACTATTCATTATACCCCTATATAATTAACGAATGTACTTTTAGTACAAAGATAAATCTTTCTATTTATGGTAGTTACTTTTGTTTAGGTTAGGTTAGGTTAGGTATCATGTGAGTGGGGCGTGGTCACCCCTCCACTGCGACCCTTAGTAGGTTTATTGTGGCTCACCCATAGAGGTCACAGTTCACCGCACAATCCAGCCTTTCTCACGAAGTTCATGGTTGTATAGGGTGAGATTTTTTTAAAATCGGTAGGTTCTAGGTTGGTGTATCCAAATATGTTGAACCTTATTCTTCCCAGGCCGGGGCATGAAGTATATGTTCAGCAGTTTCGTCTTCCACGCAGCATAACCGACAGTCCGTTTGTTGGTTCAGATCTATCTTTCTGAGGTGGTATCTTAGACGACAGTGTCCTGTAAGCAGTCCTGTTAGAATACGCAGGTCATTTCTGCTCCATTCTAGGATCTGCTTAGTTGTGTTTCTCGAGGGTTGAAACGGTAGAAACGCCTTCGAGTGGGTTAACCCTGGTATGTCGGACCAGTACGTATTTTTTTCTCCGCCCAGTCCAAACTAATTGTTTTGGCGGCACTTGTGGTGACTCCAAAAACCGGTTCTGGTCCAGTGAACGCAGATTCGGCCCCCTGTTTTGCAAGGGTGTCGGCTTTTTCGTTTCCTTCCACCCCCTGGTGCCCAGGTACCCACATTATGACACTAGACGTTAAAAATGCATTTAACTCCGTCCCGTGGTGCGGGATTATGGAGGAGATTAAAACGAGGAAAGCGGCTCCCTATTTATACAATAGTAAGCTATCTGGAAGAAATACTGTTACACATAGGAAGGAAGGGACTAAGGAAGATGACGTGTGAAGGACCCTGTTGAAACTTCTTTTCTGTTTTAGTCTTTTTTATCCTATTTTTTTGTCGTATTTTCTAAGATATATTCTGACACTTTTTTGACTGTGAAAATCTATATTTACTTGACATACATACATAACCTAAAAACTGACTGACATATACAAAGAGTTCAGATTCACTTGAACATAAATAACATTAACATTTCTCCCTCCCTAGTGAATCTTCTTCACTATTTCATCCTTTAATTTCTAATTTACAAATCTTCACAGAAGGTCTTTTGAAAACTCCACTCTGTGTTTTTACTTCCGCCACTCGTACTGTTCCATCTTTTCCTGGATATGTTTTCGAAATTCTTCCCAGTGGCCAAGTATTTCTGGGTAAGTTGTTATCTGCAATGACGACTATATCATCTTCTTTAAGTGAAACTTTTTTGTCGTGCCATTTTGTCCTTTGATTCAATTCTGGCAAATATTCTTTAAGCCACCGTTTCCAGAATTGATCTGCTAGAGCTTGGACAGTTCTCCACTGTCGTTTCAAATCAATTTCAGCATTTTCTGAGGTTTCTAAAGGTTGTCCAGTAGAAGAGCCAATCAAAAAATGGTTCGGGGTCAAGCTCTCTGGTGAATCAGGATCTACTGGTACATAAGTAAGAGGTCTTGAATTTAATATCCCTTCAATTTCGACTAGGGTTGTTAGAAGTACCTCATCCTTTGGATAATTCTCTTTCAGGATAACATCGAGACTTCTCCTGATGGATCGAATTAGTCTCTCCCAGCTTCCCCCCATATGTGATGCGGCTGGCGGATTGAAATGCCAAGTGATTCGCTTTGTCACCATTTGATTTGCTAAATCTTTCTGATCTAGTTGACGTACCTTCTCGAACAATTCTCGATTTGCACTTCGGAAATTAGTTCCATTATCCGAGTAAAGATCGGTTACTGTACCTCTTCTTCCAATAAGTCGTTTTAATGCCATTACCATTGAAGCCGTGTTCAAACTCCAGGAAATCTCAATATGAACTGCTCTTGTAGTCATGCACGTGAATATGACTCCCCAACGTTTTTCGTGTTTTCTTCCAACAGTTACCAAAAAAGGACCAAAGTAATCCACTCCAGTTTTTGTAAAAGGTTTTTGAAACACTGCTAATCTTGATTCTGGTAAGTAACCCATTTCACGTACATTGGGTTTAACTCTTCTATTATTACAAAACTGACATTTGTTCCATATCTGTTTAACTGCATTTCTCAATTTGGGAATCCAAAATTTCTGTCTTATCTCGTTTATAACGAACTCATACCCATTATGGTTTGCTCTTACATGGTATCCTTTTATCAGAAGTTGTGTGAAACCATGTTTCACTTCTAATATTATGGGGTTTCTGTTTAATTTTATTTTATCGCATTTACTGCTTATTCTTCCTTTCATACATATTATTCCATCTTGTAAAATAGGTGATAATTTGTAAATTCTACTTGACTTTTCTATATCTTTGCCATTCTTGAGACTTATCAATTCTTCGTCATATGTAACTTTCTGTACTTCTTTGTACCACAACTTCTCTGCATTTTCTATTTCTTCCACATCTAAATCTTCACTATTCTTGTTTCTCGTTCTACAATTCATAATAAACCTCAAGACCCAAGCTGTCGTTCTGACTAATTTTTCGTATGATGAAAAGCGAGTAGGATCTGGAAAACTAGTAGATATCTCGATGATTTTCATGCTTAAAATCGGAAACTTTTTAATTTCTAGAATTTCATCAGAGATCTCATCACAGTTCATCTGACATTCGAAGTTCCATTCTGATTCAGGTTTCATTAAAAACGATGGACCTGTGAACCATCTTCTCAAACTTAATTTGTCTTTACAAATGCGAGTAGCTTCATCGGCGACATTTTCTTTAGATGGAATCCAATGCCAATTATATTTATCGGTATGTTCTAAAATTTCTCCAATTCTATGAGCTATGAAAGTTTTATATTGTTCATTTTTCTTTGTTATCCAACTCATTACAGTCATTGAATCTGTCCACATGTAGACTCGATCGATTTTCACTTCAAGTTCAGATATTATGGATGTTATTAGTCGAGATCCCATCAATGCTGCTTGAAGTTCCAACCTTGGTATCGATGTCTGTTTCAAAGGGCATACTCTTGTTTTCGCACTCACCAAAGAAATCTCGAAATTAGCATCTTTCCTGAATCGAATGTATATAGCACTTGCATACGCTTTCTCACTAGAATCACAAAAGCCATGTAGTTCTGTATACTCTTGATTCACTCAAATTGGACAATTTTCTCATAACATCTTGGTATCGTGATCAGAGGAATAACTTCCTGTAATTGATTAATCCATTTACACCAATAATCATTGAAGCTATGGGGCAGTTCGTCGTCCCATCCAATTTTAACTTTCCAAATTTCTTGTAATAAAATTTTTATTGTTATCATAACACTGCTCAAAAATCCAAGTGGGTCAAAGATGGACATCAGGAATTTCAATACTTCTCTTTTTGAAATAATTTTGTTGCCATTCAAGATATCTGGATTAACTTTCTGTAAATTTGTAGAAAATAAAAATACGTCGCTATTTGGTAACCACCTCAGGCCTAATATTCTTTCTGAATGGTTCCGGGAAAATTCTTCGATATTTTTGGATGAATTAGCTCTCAGGTTTTCTGGAATATTCCTGAGAACTGTTTTGGAGTTTGATATGAAATTACAAATTTCAAATCCTGCTTTCCGATGTACTTCTATCACCTGTTTTATTTGGTTTATAGCTTCAATTTCAGAAATACTACTGTCCAAATAATCATCGACATAATGTTTGTCTATAATCGCTTTACAGGCTTTTGGATATTCAACTTCATTTTCTTTCGCATTGCGATTCTTAATATATTGTGCGAGACAGGGTAAACACGTTGCGCCAAAGGTCATAGCAACCATTTCATATACTTCAGGTTCATTTTCTCTGTCTCTTCCCCTCCAAAGGAAACGTTGAGCTGATCTGTCTTCTTTTCGGATAATAACTTGATGAAACATTTCTTTTATATCACCTGCACATGCAATTTTATTTTGTCTGAATTTCATTAATACTCCAGTGAGTGGTTTCAGAAGATCCGGTCCAGATAATAGTTCGGTGTTTAGACTTATATCTTGAGTTTTGGCTGCAGCATCAAACACCAGTCTCAATTTACCAGGTTTGTTCGGGTTCACTACCCCAAAATGTCGTAAATACCAAACATTTCCTTTTGAGTCATTTATTTCATTCTTGTAAAGCTTTCTTGCATAACCTTTTTCTTCATATTCATCAATTTTTCGACAGTACTGTTCGGCAAATTTCTCGTTTTTGTCCATTTTTCTTTCCATGCAGTGTAGACGTATCAAGGCTGATTTCTTGTTATCTGGGAATTTATTGTCATCTTTCTTCCACAGTAACCCGGTTTCGAATCTATTTCCTACTCTGAAAGTCGTTTGTTGCATAATTTTCTTGCATCTTTCATCTTCTTTTGTTTTCATGTATTTCTCTACATTCTTAACTCCAAAAGACTCCATGGAGAATGAATCTTTTACCATCTCATGTAGTTTCTCATATTCTGATTTATTACAGATATGATACAAAAAATTATTATTTCTTTGTTTACACAACTCCAGCGAATTTCCATGTAATACCCAACCCAATAAGGTTTTTGAAAGTATTGGACTAACTCTATCTAGCTGAATCATTTTCCTACTAACAATTAGATGTCCATGATCTTGTCCTATCAGAATCATTGGAGTTTTCTCATAATATGCCGACATCATCTCCAATTGTTCAATATGAGGATATTTTCTTCTGATATTATCTATATCCAAAGTTTGTGTCGGTAGCATCAGGTTTTTAATCGTCCTTACTCCATTTAATTTATAATATTTTTCACCTGATGAACCAGAAATATCGAAATCAACTATTTTTGAATGGTTTTCTTGATGGATAATACCATTTGTCCATTGATAGCAAATTGGTTCTGTTATACCTGCCAAACCTAAATCATTTGCTAAGTTCAAGTCAATCAAAGAAATTGTTGCTCCTTTATCGTAGAAAGCATAAGTTGAAAACACTCCATTGGGGCCTCTCACGTTGACAGGAAGTATCTTCAAGAGTACCTCATTCTGTTTTCTTGTGACGTTGATGTGTTCCACTTGTCCAGGATTAGATGATACTTCTTGCTTTATTTCAGCAATGTTTGATGATGGCTTATGTAAGAGTGAATGGTGAGTTCGTGTACATCTATTCAAACCACAATACCTTTTTTTGCGGCAATCTGATTTGAAGTGATTTGATTTGAGGCAACAAATACACAATTTATTTGTAACAACTATTTTCCATCTTTCATCTACATCCATTTCCTTGAAAGATTTGCAATTTTCCAAAGAGTGCATTGTTTCCTTGCATACCAGGCATTTTCTCTCATGATACTTCGTTTCTTTCCCATCAATTGAAAAAACTGTTTCTCTTCTATTGGCAAAATTACCTCTTTCATCCATTCTGAAAACTGGATTGTCTACATAGCATGATATTTTTGCCTTTTCTTTCAACCACTCTGAAAATATCTTCAGATTGACATCATTCCTATTTTTCAATGCATATTCTCCCCAATTGAGCTTAAGAAAATATGGCAATTTCCGAGTTATTTCATCCAACAACTTCTCTCGGCGATGGAGTTTTCCTTGCTTTCTCTACCAACATAGATATGATGATTTCAGGCCTTCCAAAGGTCATTTCTAGGGTCTCCAATACAGTTTCTACATTAGATGATGATATCAACAAAGGTTTTACTGTTTCCCTAGCCCTTCCACGAAGACATTTCTGAATTCTTATCAAGTTCTCTTCTTCGGTGAATTTGCAGGCTCCAGTGGATTTTCTGAACTGCGATATGAAAAGTGGCCAGTCTCCAGGATCTCCAGAAAATATCGGTAAATCCTTTATTGATTGTCTGTTGAGTAATATTTCTATAGGATCTTTCTTCGTCGTTTCTTTATATTCATAGTTAGGCATATCTTGTTCTTCCAGTTGATTTTTGAACCAATTATTTACTTTCTCCTGTCCATTTTCAGATTCTTGTGGTAAATTATTGTCATGTCCAAATTCACTTTCATATTTACTTTCAGTGTCGGTGAGTTTTATTTTCATTTCTAACTCGATAAGTTCTTTTTCTCTCTGAAATTTCTTCTCCCTCAAAAGTTCTTGATCTCTTAAAGCCTCTTGATCTTTCTTCTCTTCCATCGCTGCTATTCTTCTGGCTGCTTCAAGTTGAATCTCTAAAACCTTCTTGCTAGATGTATTCGACTTTCTGCTTCTAGTTAATAATGATTTCTGTGAATCTCTCTGTATCTCAGATAATCCATTTTCATTATTTGAAAATCCCAGAAAATTCTTAACTGAATCATCTGCTTGTCTGGCTTCAGATTCATTTGTCTTTCTCCTGGTTTTTCCACCTGCTATTTCACTAGTACTCTTCTCCAATTCACTCATTTCAGCAATACTGTTTTTCCTAGTTAAAATTCTTCTGAATGCTCGAAGGACCAATGTTGAAACTTCTTTTCTGTTTTAGTCTTTTTTATCCTATTTTTTTGTCGTATTTTATAAGATATATTCTGACACTTTTTTGACTGTGAAAATCTATATTTACTTGACATACATACATAACCTAAAAACTGACTGACATATACAAAGAGTTCAGATTCACTTGAACATAAATAACATTAACAGGCCCAGGGATCCGTCCTGGTCCCAACACTATGGAACCTATATTACGACGATGTTCTAAAGATCCCTGTACCGCAAGGCTAAAATTGATAGGGTACGCTAACGACCCAGCGATTGTAGTGGTGGGAAAGGACGAAACAGATCTGAAGAACAAGTCTTACAACACCATCGAATACGTCACAGGGTGGATGAACAACAAGGGTTTGAGTATAGCCCCGCAAAAAACCGAGATAGTGATTCTTGTAGGAGGACGTATATGGAGGATGTATATGTGATTTATTATCACAATCTTGTTGAAATTCTTGATTGATAATAAGTCCCGCTTTCTGACAAGTTTTATTTTTTAATGCTGTCACTTAGACATTTGATAAACAAATACATGGCGTTCAGTTGTTGGGGGAGCGCAATATACATATCAAATCACATAACATAGTCCCTCCTTTGAAAGCCTTAAGGGTTTCAATAACAAATATAATAACTGTTTTTATGGTCACAGTTCGCACTGCACCGTCCGAACCAGGAAACATTTTAATGACTCTAGCCATAAGCCATTTCAGTGGGGGTAGTCCATCTTCCTTCACAAGTACAATAGTACCTGTTTTTAACAGTTGCGGTTGATTCTCCTTCCACTTTGTTCGAATTTGAAGGTTGGAGATGTAATCTTTGGTCCACTTTGACCAAAAATATTGGGTCATCTTCTGAATGAGCTGGAAGCGACTCAAGCGGTTGTTGGGGGTTGACAACCAGTCATTCTCCGGAACAAATGTCAGCTTGGAGCCGATCAAGAAGTGTGCAGGAGTCAGAGGGGATGGGTCATTAGGATCGGATGATAGGGGATATAAGGGTCTACTGTTTAGACATGCTTTAATTTGTATTGCCAATCTGGTTAACTCTTTAAAAGTAACAGTAGTCTCACCAACAATTCTTTTCAATTGGTATTTAACCGATTTTACCCCAGCTTCTCAAAGCCCGCTGAAATTAGGTGCCCAGGGAGGAATGAAACTCCAAGATATACCATCTTTTCAAATATGCATTTGCTCCAACAAAATTACTACCGTTGTCGGATATAATTTTTCTGCATAAGCCACGTCTGCCGACAAATCGCCTCAAAGCTGCGATAAACGATTCGGTACTTAAATCACTTACTACTTTTAAGTGCATCGCCTTGGTTGCAAAACAAATGAATATGAATATATGAATATTTCGATGTCTTTTTTCTTTCAAGAAAAACGGTCCCTAATAGTCTACTCCGGTAACTGTAAATGTACGAGAAGGAGTAAGTCTCTCCTGGGGCAGATCCCCCATTATATTTTTTATACTGTTTGCTATAAATCTATAACATTTCACGCAATCGTGCACCACCTTACGTGCAAGATCTCGACCAGAAATGGGCCGAAACCGATCCCTGAGAGATGCCAACAGAGATTGTGGACCTGCATGCAACAACCTCAAGTGCTCATCACGCATTATCAAAGTCGAAAGTGTACGTGATTTAGGCAAAACTACAGAAAACTTCTTGTCAAAATCAAAATTTGAATGTTTTAATCTTCCACCAACCCTTATAATACTATGCTTATCTAGAAATGGATTGAGATTTATCAACGGACTTTGGTTGCTTACTTGATTAGTAGTTTTCAATTGTTTCAATTCAACTGAAAAAGTTCGTGCTTGGGTTAGGTGAACTTATTTCAATAATGAATAATTCATGAATGAATTCATCTGGGGATAAAATACCCGTTTGCCTGAATTTTTTTGTTTTTATATTATTAATAAATCTAAGCACATACGTGAAAACTCGTTTCAGATTTTTCATTTTAGAAAATTTGTTTAGTTCGGGAAAATGTTGAAATTTAGTCAAATCAGTCAAATTAGTTGATGTTAATGTGATAGTGCAAAGCTCAGGCATTTCGTGTGGAGGTATTAAAGAATATGAGTTATCAGGCCATTGATCACTTGATAGCGATAGCCAATCTGGACCGGACCACCAGAGTTTGGAATTTATGAGATGATTTACAGAAGTACCTCTGGATAGAAGGTCAGCGGGATTATCGCGAGTTTCCACATACTTCCATTCAAAAGTATTCGACAGTTCTTGTATTTGAGCGACACGATTGGAAACAAAAACTTTACATGAATTTGAAGAACCCTTTATCCACGACAATGTTATAGTTAAATCACTCCAATACGTCAGGCTCTGTAATTTTATGCTAAGGGGGTTCAATGATACTTTCACCCTTTTCATTAACTCAGCCAAAAGTAAGGCTGCACATAATTCAAGTCGCGGAATAGTGACTGACTTTATCACTTTATCATTCATATAATGATCTCAGGTAAATGCATGCACCGTATGCTATTTGAGATGCATCAGCAAACCCATGAAGCTCGACATATTTTGGTTGTTGGGAGATTGCACGTATTTGAAGATCATCGAGTTTTCGTATCTCATTTCTGAAATAATACCAAGTAGTACGTATGTTCAAAGGAACGGATTCATCCCAAGATATTTGCAAGCTCCAGAGCTTTTGGATAAGAATTTTTGCCACTATGGTAATAGGAGATAATAACCCTATTGGATCAAATAATTGAGCTGTGTAACTAAGTATTGTTCGTTTAGTAATAACTTCCGAAGTATCAATTTCATTTTTTATAAAAGATGCTAGAATATCCGTTACCGGATTCCAAAAGAGTCCTAAAGTCTTAGTATGGTCATCTTTTCCAATGTTTATAGGATTCTGATTATCGGATTGTTCTAAAACATGAACATCATTTGACACCCACTTTCTAAGGACGAATCCATATTCTTTAAGAATTTGTGAAATATTATCTTTAATGAGCAATACTTCATCTAATGTGCTACCACCTGTGAGAAGATCATCCACATAAAAATCATGAATGATGATAGATCTAATATCAGGTTGCTCACTTTTGATATTATGTGCAATTTCATGTAATGCACGGATACATAAAAAATTTGCAGACGCTGTCCCATATGTTGCTGTATTAAGTTCATAAGCAGTTAAAGGCTCAGAAGGAGCTGCTCTCCATAAGATTTTTTGAAACTTCCTTTCTTCACTTTTAACTAGGACTTGTCTGTACATCTTCTCAATGTCACCGGCAAGTATAATATTATGTGTACGAAAACGTAGAATAATTGAAATTAAATTATCCTGTATATTTGGACCAACTGCCAAAATATTATTTAGCGAAATTCCGGAAGTTGTTTTCGCGGAGCCATCGAATACAACTCGCAATTTGGTTGTGGTGCTACTTTCGTTAAGAACACAGTGGTGTGGCAAATAAAAACCATCATCAGAAATAGAATTCCAGCGATTCATATGACCCAATGCGATATACTGATTCGTGAAGTCAACGTATTGAGTTCTTATATTTTCATGTTTTATTAATTTTTGTTCTAAATGATAAAAACGTTTTCCAGCCGTTTTCAAGGAGTCACCTAACTTGGAAAAAGGTTCTTTAATGGGAAGACTCACCACGAATAGACCAGTGGGATCCGTTGTGGTATTCTTTTGGAAATGATTTTCACAGAAAAGTTCTTCTGCTGATAATAACTGTTTGGGGGGCAACTCTTCAATTTTCCAAAAACATTCAATTCGTTCGTCCAGAGTATTATTTGTATTAGCTCTACTCAAATTACAATGAGTTTCGTATGATGGCAAGTTTTCAAAGAATAAGGGACCGGAAATTATCCACCCAAATAAGGTTTTTTGTAATGTAGGCAATTTATGGCCTAATTTTATTTGCCTTGTACATAACAACTCATGAAATATGTCATTACCAATAAGCATATCTATAGAACCACTAACACTGAAAGTCGGGTCAGCCAATATGATATTTGGTGGTATATCAACCAGCTTCGAGTTAAAAGAAGTTGAAGGAATGTTTCCTGTAATTTTGTCAATTACAAAACAAGATAAACTGGCTTTAAATGAGTTCAATCTGGACTGCATGTTTATACATGCTCTTGTATCCAGGTGTGATGAAATCTGATTTATGCCTGTCACAAGAATCTTACACTTGATTGTTTTTAGATTCAGTGTTTTACATAATTTTTCTGTTATGTAGTTACTCTCAGAGCCGCTGTCAAGTAGTGCTCTGCAACAATGTGCCCGGACGTTATTATCGATAACGTCCACAATAGCTGTTGACAGAAGAGTATATTTTTTGCTTTGAGTAGAACACAATGCAGTATATGGCTGATTTTTTGATCTTCATTTGTAGATGATGAACATTGAGTGTCAGAATTAGTTTCCACAATATTTTCTGTTGTATTTGAAACTGAATTATTTTTGTTTGTGAAATGTAACAAAGTATTATGTAAATTACCACATTTACGGCATTTGCTAGAAGTGCATTGTTTGGTTGAATGATTCTTTCTCAAGCAATTTACACAGAGCCGCAGACGTTTAACTTCCTCAAATCTGCCATTAGGATCTAACTTGAGAAATTTTGGACAGTTATAAAATGTGTCATTATTGTCACAAATGACACATTTTGTTTGATTGGTTCCAACTAATGTTTTAACAGATTTTGTATTGTTGGGTACTAATTGTGTTTTTTTATTAGACAATGTTTCCAGAAGGCAACATCTATCACTTAAGAAATCAAGGAATAATTTCAGAGTCGGTAATTCCGATTTTTTTGTGTTTTTTGTTTCCCATTCCCTTCTAGTTAGGAGATCAAGGTTTTGGGTAATTAAATGAATAATCAGAATATCCCAATGCTCTGTTGGCAACTCTAGATTTGCTAATGCTCGCAAATATCGGTTGGTTCCGTCTAGTAATTGACGTAAAATGATAGACGATTCTTTTGGTACTGAAGGTAAATTGAAAAGTGCTTTTATGTGATTCGAAACTAAGAGTTGTTTATTTTCATATCTTTCTGTTATACAAGTCCGAGCTGTATCATAATTATTATCAGAAATTTCTAGAGATTTTATTATATTTGCAGCATCACCTTTTAGTGACAACCTTAAATAGTGAAATTTCTGCACTTTTGATAATTCCGTATTTTCATGGATGACAGATCTGAAGGTGTCTTTGAAAAATAGCCATTCATTATACGAACCATCAAACGTAGGTAAATTCAAAGGCGAAAGCTTTATGTTGACTTGTGGAGTAACTGACTGATGAGATGAGGATCTAGAAGATGTTACACTTTCGACAGGTGTTGCTTTACATATTATATATTTTTTGACATCACTCAAAATCTTATAATAAGAATCTTCGAATAAAACTAATTCCTGGCGAAGCGCATCAAGTCCATCTTGATCGTCATCCTCTAACTCAATTTCTAATTCGTACTATATGATGTTGTATTCATCTAATAGAGGTATTGCTTTGTTTAACCTTTGCTCCAATTGAACGATGTCATTACCTTTTTCTTCTGTGTGTTTCTTCTTGAGTGAAGAAGCCATTATGTTGAATTATTATTATTTTTTACAAGGGAATATTAGTTCGTTCGATACGAAATTGATGAATTGTGAAAATTGCGTAGTATTATTACGATTTCACGACAAAGAATTGTTGGTATATTCTTAAATAAGCAATACTCACTGAAGAATGAGGAATGAGGATAAGGATAAGGATTGGTAACTTAACGGTATAGGTATAGGAACGAACACACCTTTTTGCTAATCTTCCTTCCTGGATATCTTGGCGTCAGAACGATGGCCTGGCAACCGCGTTACTTGAGTTTGTTGACTGGATTTTTATCAAACACTGTTTGTTTGCGTAAATATACGATTGACTGAATTGGATTAACTAATTCAATATCAGCGCTCGAAGGACCATGATGTATATGTGATTTATTATCACTATCTTGTTGAAATTCTTGATTGATAAAAGTCGTGCTTTCTGACAAGTTTTATTTTTTAATGCTGTCACTTAGACATTTGATAAATAAATACATGGCGTTCAGTTGTTGGGGGAGCGCAATATACATATCAAATCACATAACAGTAAAAACGGTCAAAATTGCGGTATAAGAAACAACTATTAAGAGCCAGGAGAGTATTAGTTATCTAGGGATAATGCTAAATAGAAATCTGCGGATAGGTCAATATGTGAGATGGATTGCGAAAAGGACTGAAAAAGCTATAGAGAACCTAAGCCGTGTAATGCCAAACACGAGTGGTCCAAGGAAGGAAGTAAGAAAAATACTTTACACCGTGGCTGACTCGATAATCGTGTACGTCGTAGCCATATTCACGGGCCATTGCCAAAAATGTGGACAGGAATGTCCTACTGAGCGTGCAGAGGAAAGGATAAGGATAGCTTCTTAATATAGAACCGTCTCAACGCAGGATCTAATGGTGGTTGCAAGAATCACTCCGATACACCTGGCGGTGTAGGCAAGATATGAGATAATGGAAGGGGAAAACAAAGGGAAGACAAAGAAGAAAATCTTGTGAAAATGGCAGAGGGAGTGGCAATACGGGACGAATAAGGGACAATGGACGCGAAGACTTATACCCGACCTAAGAACGTGGGTGGAAAGAAAGCACGGGGAAATAAATTATTATTTTATACAGCTGATATCTGGACATGACCGTTTTCAATCATATAGGCACAGATTTAAAGTGACTGAAAGTGCTGAGTTATATTGCGGGGAGGACGACAGCGCAGAGCAACTTTCTTCAAATGCCCAAGGTGGGACGTAAATAGAGTAGATATGGAAGAGCGAGTGGGCAGGGTAACTCCAGAAACTGTGGTAGAAAGAATGACAGCGACCTACAGCGCATGGAAGGCTGTGAGCAAATTCGCCAAAAATATATTGAGCGAAAAGGAAAAACAATGTAAAGGACGATAGAACACAAGGGGTGGCAAACACGGAGAAAGCAATAAACAAAACATTAACAAAGAAAATTTACAAAAATTAACAATATTAACAAAAAGATGAGCAAAACAGATAAAGGCCGATGGTGCCAACAACATAATAAAGACCAATCATTCAGTCACTGGGGGGGGGGGGGTTTAGACGGTAGGAGTCCGGCCGTAAAGACTGGCACGTCTAGTAAACGGCTCTATCGACACTGGGGGCAAAAAACTAATACAGATCACTGTCAGTTTTTGTTAATAGATGCCATCTTTTTCGGGCCTCTGAGTACTGCTAAGGGACCGTAACAACTTAACACCACTTGGTACTACTACTGGTCCTACTACTACTAGTATATCTACTGGTAGATTTTTTTCTAAGCTACCTGGTAATTACCACGGAAGCTAAAAAGCTATATATATTTTAAGACTGGCAGGTCTGGTAAACGGTTGTTTGCGATCGGTACATGAACATTC